>MUZC01004775.1:145412-187599 GCA_002072015.1 Radix auricularia
GGGGGAAGCTTTGTGATGTCACATTGAAGAAGGGGTCTAAGTTTTTTTTTGTAGAAGTGTCACCAGGGGGGTAGGGGGTAAATTATCAGCCAAATTCGCGTGACCTCATTTAAGGATGGCCACTTAAGTCAATCGTAGGATGGTTTTTATAAATTAAGAAACATTAATAAATAATTGTAATTGAAAGGAAGTACATTGTAAAAGTAAAAGGTGTAGAACATGTTAACCATTCCATGCCATATTTTTGTAAGCATTAATAAAAGATACCGAATAAGATGATATACCTATAAGTAAACATTTTAAAAAATTCCAGATGCTTATGTTAAAGGCCACAAGAAATTTATTGAGACAAATGAGACAAAAACATATTCCAAATTGACACCCAAATTAATTATAAACAATTAATTTTATTTTTTATTTATAAATATATTATTACTTTTATAAACAAAGAAATTGTAATCAGTAGTATGTAAACATATCTATACATTTACTTACCTAAATTTCAAAATAGAGAAATCGTGTATTATGTTAAGAAAATTTAAGTTATTTGTAATATCTTGTTCTATCTTTAGACAATATTGCAATATTTTGTAGTCTTAAATAACTCAATGTGGAACGAAATTTGTTTTCTGTTTTTTAAATTAACTGCAGTTTGGAGTTTCACAACTAGAGACACTGTTAGTAATTGTTGAATACATTCTTAGCAAAAATATAATGTTGGGTAAAGAATTTTCCAATCTATACTATTTAATATATTTTAATTGATCAAGGGGGCACCCCCCCTTGTTTTTCTAACGTAATGCCCCTTCTTGTGGTGTAGGTACAGCGTTGGCTGACCCTAGGCCACTGCAACAGTGGGTTCACGCTTTCATAGTCCCAACCTATCTTAATTTTCAGTTATTACCCTTAATATTACCTCATCCCTACACAAACTGGGCCCCTTGCATCCATTTTCGCATACTAAGCTGCATAATGCCCCGCAATTGCAAAGACTGGTCCTGTGTACAGCAATGAAAAACATGGAGCCTTTTTCGTTCAATTCGAACTGCTCTTTGTCAATGGTAATAAAGAAATTTATTTAATGGTAAAATTTTTCACTTAGTAGATTACATGCTATTAAACACGAATATTTTCTTGCAAGAACATGCAACTCATCACCGGGTTCTATTATTTTCTTCTATAATTACATTTATGGATAAAAACATTTCTCGTTGTACGACTTCCTCTAAAGATAGAACCCCTTCGCCTTCTCCTGAATTTTCTCCACTCATACTTATTCTCCTTCCAGTACGGAGTTCAGTTTATATCTCCAACTCTCTATAACCTTCTGCATTAGCACATAACTTTGTTCCATTAAATGGGTTGGCATTATTTATTTTAAAGAAAAGGGGTTCCCATAAATTGAGATACTATAGAAAAGAAAAAAAATATTGCATTGAACTGAGTAAAGTTCCAGCATCTGATCTCGTTTTTCTAGTTACTTCTTCAGGTGTCAATTTTTTCCAAAACGTATGAAATTTTTTAATATGTCGTTTTCGAAATAATTTATGTTATAGCGATGTTTATTAAGGGATAAATTTGAATATTTTCATGTTCTTGCGCTAAATCTTAATAAGTTCCTATAAATTAGAACAATTCAAATTATTTACGCATAGCTTTAATTGGATAGACGTAGCATTTTAAAGATTAACAATATTTTAATGAAAAATACAAATTATGTGTGCAACTTTAATGCAATACAAACAAAATACATTTAACTTTTTGTAAGTTATCTTAAAATAATTTTCTAAAACTGAAACAGTAATGTAAATTACGATTTGCAAGTTAAACACAATATTTGAACAACCATGTCATGTAGGTACTTGTTAGCGCATCATACTGCACATGTCGAAATTTCACACAAATAATTTTCGTGGTGATATTTATAGCACATATTACTAGGCCCAGCCGTGATATGTTGTTTTTTTGTGTAGTTTTCTTATAATAGCGCCATTTGTGACGCATACCACTTTTCCAAACAAATCGATTTCTTTTTTTGAGCGTTTTTTAATTTTTGAACTGGTTTGCGTTAGTTATAACTACCATTATGTGATTAAACAAATGTTGCGTGAATCCACTAATTAAGATTCAAAATTAAAAGTACTTTTGTTTAACCTTGGTTTCCCCCTTCAAAAGAAAAAGGGTGGTTGTTGGAAATGGCTCTGTTTCTAAATTAAAGCCCACAAATGCCGCCCTTTAGACGAGTGCCGCCCGGGGCGGACCGCCCCCACCGCCCCCCTAGCTACGCCACTGTAAGAGGAGAACTCTTCTGACGAGAAACCATGACTTTGCTGAACAGAAAAAAATTGTTTAAGGAAATTAAAGTTTAAGTACTTTGAGCCTATACATGCAACTCTGCCTTATGCATTGGAGACATAACATCTACAGAACCAAAAATTAAACCTTTGCGACTTAAAACTCTTTTAGTATCTTACTTCATTCTTATTAATTTCCGTAACAACAGATTCAGACTTCTTCTTACCTTAATATGTAATCTTTGAAGCCGGCTATCAACATTTTGTGATGTTTGAAAAGGCCCACCATACTTGGTAATCTTGCTAATAAGAGTAGAACGCTTAGCAATCACTCTGACTTCTTGTTGTATCTTCTTCTCTTGAAATCTATTCCTCTTTTCCTAATATTACCTTTCACTTGATGTTCAGCTAAAGTTTCATCTTACTTAATTTTTTTTGATACTTTCCTAAACTGGGACGTGGTGGTCGAGAGGTAGCGCTCTCGACTGTCATACCGATGGTCACGGGTTCGAATCCACACGAAGGTGAGGATTTGTTCTCGCGGCCTGAGGAATCCCCGAGTCACCCAGCTCCGAATGGGTACCTAACTAGACAATAGTTAGGCGGCTGGGGTAATGCGTGGAACCCCCATAGCCGTGGCCTGTGACCGCTGCATCACTTGCCAACAGATCATCTCTCATGGTCTGTGGACGCAATTATCTTCTGCATAGAAGGAGCGTCTGTATATCTAAGATAAGATAAGATAAACTAAATTCTAGACTGAGAAATTGACTACCCCCCCCCTAATGAGTATGACGTGCACAGTTTTACTTTTATTTATTGCAATGAGTAGTTGACTTATTGCGAATGGAAGTATGTCATATCATATCAATTCAAAATCTAAGTCACCTAAAGCACTCTCTCCTATTAAATTGCTAAGTGAATAATGTCTGAGCAAATCATTTTCATTTAACTTTGTAAAATTCCCATCAAGAGAAGTAAGCAGTTGTCTTTTTGAAATAGTTAAAGCTCCTGAGAAAGTAGATCAAAGTTTTATCACATTTATCAATAAACTCATGTATAGTAACATGTACAACATAATCATTGCATGAGTGAAATACATCTTGAAAAATAGATTTTAATTCCACATCCAAAAGCTGATGAAGATCATGAGCATGGTGGCATGCGCGCTCGGCTGGCCTACCGATGGTCACAGTTCAAATCCATGTGAGGGCAAGAACTTGTTCCCGGGGCCAAAGGCGTCCATGAGTCCATCAAGCTCTGAAAGTGTACCTAACACTAGATAGGGAAATAAAAGCGGCTGGGTAATGCGTGGAACCCTTAAAAGCGTGGCATGTGAATGCTGCAAAACTTGCCAACAGACCTGAATGGTTGTGGACGCAATAATCTTCTGTAAAGAAGGAGCGTCTGTATAGACAAGACAAAAGTATTACATGTATTGTTAACTACCCCAAGTTTCAGCAGTGATAGCAACAGTTAGTACCCGGGAATATATGTAAAAACGGGCTATAATTACCACTCACCACACATTTTTAGCGCATTTTCGAGAAGTCGAATGCGCTATTGCACCCGTTTTGTCCGTCCGTCCGTCCGTCATCACCCTTGATCTCAGCATCCATAAGTCCTAGACCCATGAGGTATATATGTTTTTTGTATGTCCTGACCTGCCATTTGTGCATCAACACTCAGTTACTCGATCCGTTAAAAAACCCCGTTAAAACTACCAAAAAATATTTCGAATCGAGAGGTAACACTAGCGCAAGGAACGGCCGCCATTGCCGGAAGTCCAATGCATAATCCGTCAGGCATTGAAGAGTGGTGCGAAAGGGTGCAAAAGAATTAGTTGTTTTTTTTAGTTGACGTCATTAGAATATGTGTAAAAGTTTAGAGAGTTTTACGTCATCATTTGTGGTGACTTGTAGTTAGATTAAAGAGAAAATAATTTTTTTTTAAATGTAAAGAAATGACTTTTAAATTTAAAAAAAATGTCAGGTATATTCATTACACAAGAAAATTCATAAAAATATGTCTAAAATCTAAACACAATTACTGATAACTACATAATTCTGATATCTAACATAAGTACTGATACATAATACGAAAATGCGCTAACACGTCCTGAATTCCAATAGGGACCAGGCTTAACATGATTTTTTCTACATACACGCATGCACATTTTTTAGGAAAACATTCAAATAGCGAGCAGCATAGATCAAAACTGTGGGGTTTTCAGGGGTGGGGGCAAAGGTCCAGGAGGGAAAAGCAGGGAGGTAGAGGGGAAATATCCATCGTCGCAGTCAGCTAGCCGCAGGAGAGCTGACCTCGTACCCCGACAGCGAATACAGTGATACGGCAGAGCCCTGGTTTGGGTAAAGCTTTTAAACGAATAAGCCGATATGCTTGATGAATGATCTTTTAATTCGGTGGCTCTTAGTATATCTTTACTCTAGACTCCTGAGTGTCTGTAGATGAGTATTGCTGCAGTCACAAATACAGCATCTGGATGAGAGCAGATTGATGCCGCGATTAAATGCATTATCAATGACTTTAGTACTATTTAGATTATTGTATCATTTATTACTAGATACGACCCGTTGCGTAGCATACGCCGCAGACTTGCTCATAGATAGCCCAAGAAAAGAAGGCAAAGAACTGACACAAACTACATCACGGATATATGAGAACAACGCGATTGAACGTCGGAGGGGGGGGGAGGAATCTACGACGCATTGTTGCTCTCGAGACATGCGCACTGCGTTGTTGTTACCTACCCAATAAACTGTGATCGGTCGACCCTAGCGAGTGTCATTTGCCATCGTTATTTGCAATCGTCTTGTGCTTGTTCTGGTAAATATATATAGAAGGTTTTTCTATCAATATCAATCAGTGCAATGTTTTAGCCCGCCTTAGTCGTCGGGGTTTGGCCTATGAGTGTTAAATAAGAGGTCTTTATGCTTTAAAAAATGTTATTGGAATTTAGATTTACATGCCTTCCAAAGTGTTGACTGGGAGGTAGATTTACATGCCTTCCAAAGTGTTGACTGGGATTTAGATTTACATGCCTTCCAAAGTGTTAACTGGGATTTAGATATACATGCCTTCCAAATTGTTGGCTGGGATTTAGATTTACATGCCTTCCAAAGTATTGACTGTGATTTAGATTTACATGCCTTCCAAAGTGTTAACTGGGATTTAGATTTACACGTGTTCCAAAGTGTTGACTGGGATTTAGATTTACATGCCTTCCAAAGTGTTGACTGGGATTTAGATTTACATGTCTTCCAAAGTGTTGACTGGGAGGTAGATTTACATGCCTTCCAAAGTGTTGACTGGGATTTAGATTTACATGCCTTCCAAAGTGTTGACTGGGATTTAGATTTACATGCCTTCCAAAGTGTTAACTGGGATTTAGATTTACACGTCTTCCAAAGTGTTGACTGGGATTTAGATTTACATGCCTTCCAAAGTGTTGACTGGGATTTAGATTTACATGCCTTCCAAAGTGTTGACTGGGAGGTAGATTTACATGTCTTAAAACATTCTTCAAATCACAGATTGAAAGCATCTCACAAAGTCTATCATTATCGCTAAACAAGTGTTCGATTCCCCCCACCCCACCCCCACTCCTGCTATTTTTTGTGACAAATACCAGTATTACTATTACTACTACTATTACCACTACTACCGTAGCTCTGCCTTACTGTATTTCCACCACTTGCTGTTAGTCATAAATAACATCTCGTCTGGACCGGGAGATACGCTGGGGGCCAAACGGCTACCGATATATTACAGTTGCACTCTGTCGGGACTGATTTGACGTCCACTTTGTCTAGTGTTCAGAAACACGAGAAGCAGCTATATTACGCCAACCTGCAACCTGGGGTATATTTTGATCCACGTTCAAGTATTTAAATAGAAGAGAGAACGAAAGTAAAATAAGCCATTAAGACAATTTTAATAGATGAGATGAACAGTTTATTTTAAAAAATAAAAGAATGTGCTTGGTGCTACACAGTACACAGTAATGGAAATATAACTCATTATCATATAATGGCTTTTAAAGAAAAAAACTTTATTCTGTATTTCTTTAGAGCAAATATTTCATGATAAATTGACATCAAATTATACAATAAATTTGAGAAGGTGTTGTGTAGTAATAGGGGTGGGGGTGGTGGCAGAGTTAAGAGGGTCATTCTTAAAAATTGTAAATATAAATTTTAAAAGTCATCATTCTTTTCTACTTAAAATCCTTAAAATGAGTTGAGATCCAACCCTGTTCATGTTCACCAATATTATATACAACAGAAGCTATAAACTTTGTCACGTAATAGTAATATAGTCCATTGGAATTTCCCAACTCATAAATGATTTTAAAATTTAAAAAAAAATAATATTTTTTTCAAAAAAAAAAAACGAAAATGATCATTCCAACAAAAAAAATTTATCTTAAAAACTTTGTGACCAAATATTTCTGATGACTAAAACAATTGAGACTAAATATTTCATCTTAAAATATTTTCACAGCCTGTTTTTAATAGTAAAAAACAGTTGACACCTTAAAGACTTGATATATGAAGGTAGCTGTCAGAGATTACAAATGATAATACAATAAATGATGTTGAGTGAGTATTTAAAGAATTGGTTTAAATATTATGTTTAAGAGGTAAAATCTTTGATTAAAACACTTTTTTTTCACACTGAGTGCTTAAATATTATGTATTTTAAAAAATTATGAAAAATTCTTTTTTTTTTTAAAATGAAAAAAAAAATGCTTTCATATACATACTAATGTTCAAACAAAAAATTAAATGGCAAGGTAGTTAACAATGTGACCTAAAACAAATTATGTGAATAAGGTCTTAATATTAATATGAGTGATAAAATCAAAAACAATTTTAAATTAATACTGCTTGTATTCAACACAAATTCAATACTGTGAATGAGAAAATCCCTAACTGACTTAAAACAAGTATAAACTATTGTTTTAAAAAAATATTACAAAACTTCACTAAACGTCATGAAGATAATAGAAAATTAATTACAGACCACACTTAATGTCATGTAGATAATAGACTTCACTGAATATAGTAGAAAATTATTTTCAGCCTTCACTTAATGTCATGTACATAAATTCAGAATTGTTTTACCCTAGAACAGGGGTCTCCAAACTTTTCTGCCAGATGGCCGCATTAACTGTCAAATAGTAGTTTGGGGACAACTACACACTAGAAGTCCAAATAAGAAAGAAATAGTAAAAAGCAAAAATAAATTATTTTTTTAAAAGAATAAATTGACTCCAGGGACCGGATGAGAGGGCCTCACGGGCCACATTTGGCCAGCGTGCAACAGTTTGGAGACCCCTGCCCTAGAAGAACATATAATTATAAAAATTACTTTGACTGATTTTTTTTTTCAGTTTCATTGAGATTAAGTTATAGAAAAAGACATAAATAAAATCCATGAAGCGTGAGAAGTTATACCTTTATACCCAGTCGACCATTCTCTCTAGTTAAGTTATGTCAATAGCCATTAACTACACTAACTTTGTTTTACTCGGGTAGAATTTTGTAAACACAAGTTTAAAATAAAAAAATATTAAAAAACATAAAAATTTCAATGGGTACGAGAATTAATAACACATATGATTTTATAATATGTCTTACATCTGCTAACCAAACTGAGATACATTTTCAAATAATAAAACAATACTAAAAAAAAAATAATTAGACTGTGTCTGGGTTAACAATGGAAATTTGGAATTTTACACTCTCCTTAAAATAGATACAATATAACATCGATAATATATTGCATATTGCTAAACTCAATAATTTTCTGTTGAAACAGATCAATGGAGTGTATTTTGACTAATGGAAAAAGACATTCTATACAGTTGTAAGACATAATATTTAAATCACTGCTAATCTTATTCTACAATAAAAAAATTCTAAAATCCTGATAAAGAGTCATGGCAAATAACTGCCTCAAATCATAAATAAAAAATTTTCAGGAATGGTGTAGCCATTTTAGAGCTACCTAGGTGAAAGAAGCTTTTTGCTGTCCCACTCTCCTCAAAAAATCTCAAGCTGGTTGAAACGCTAACTCAAAATGTAAGGGGAAAAGGACATCAAGGGCGGACCAACCATTTTATACAATTTTCCTATTGCACTGTCTCAAGTTATGACTGTGATGCTGTATTAAATTGCTGCCTTAAAAAAAGTTCCCTCTAAACTAAATCATAGCTGTTAGTTCAATATTAGCCCTTTTTTGCATTCTTATCAAGTGCTGATTCAGGTGAATATTTTTTTCAAGTTCACCACTGCCAAAGACATTTCTTTTGTGGGGCTATTTCTATTTTATCACACAATTACAAAATTTTATGCCTCAGACTCATCACTCCTTGGTTGTACTAAATATTGTGGCTTTTAAGTGGCATAGAAAAATTGTTAACTCTCAACATTGCTCGGATCCAGAACATTCTAGCCAATGTTAGCGCTAGGTGACTGTGCATCTGAAAATGTTCCGACTTACACATAAAATTTTTTATAAAACTTTTATAAATTGTCACAAGTATGATTGATCTTAAAATAATAAAAAACAACAGTGCACTCAGTGAGGAAATATCAGACAATTAATTATATTGAAATAATATAAGACATAAAAAATCATGAAGACAAAATGCTTCTGTGATATGAAGTGCCCCTGTCTAATAGAGGTTTACATAAATAAATCACAGCACATGTATCAAAATCAGCTTGTAAAAATTAAGATATTCATACTTGAGTAAATGAGTTCAATGAAATACATGTAATTAAATAAAACTGTGAAGGATTTACACCATAAGCCTATAATAAAATCTTATAAATTTCTATTGGCAAACTGAGCACATCGAAGTAAAAAATATTCATTCAAAATAAAACCTCAAGATTGATATAAACATTACCGGTCTGACAGCTAAAAAAATTGTTAATTCAAGCCTCCTGCTATTTTATTTTATCTTTTACAAAGTTGAAAAGAAAAAAAAAATAATGTGCATTTTGACTTTTATCCCTTAAATTTTACTGTATAAAATTAATTTAAACTTATTTACTATTTTCCTTTTAAAATTCAATTTTTGGTTTAAAGAAATAAACTAAAAGATAATACCTGAAAAATATTGTTAAAAGTCTAAAAATTTTCATTAAAAAAAAAAAAGATAATACAATAGTGAATGATAATACAAGTAAAATAACTATAGTGCGACCCTGTTAAGTCTTAGTCGTTTGGGTCCATAGTTATGTAATCACAATTTAGATGAATCGCAATTTATCATCACTTAGTACAGATTTCAGTGTAACTTACTGAGCGATAATAAAGGATGCAAAAAAAACATGATTTCTTCCCTACAACATTTATTAGACTTAAATTAAGTTTATAATCATGTATTATGTACAGTATATCAATAGATATCCTGGTACACTTATTTTAATACAATTTATTAAAAGAACTTTAATTACAAAAATTAAACAAAAATCTGTTATTGTTTATAACTGACATTCCCCTATCACTCTCCATATTATCAACACAACTCCCAAATTCTAGTTTTATTCTTTAACCAGCCTCACATATTAAAATTTACTTGTTTTGCACCTTTCTCAATTCTCTCTATTATATTAAGCTTTTCCTTGATAGTATAAGTCTTTAGCTTTTTTTCCAGCTCTTTCAAACATGACATTTTAGACAAAAAACATTTTTCAACAAGTAACTACAACTACCACAGCAAACAAAAACATTAAATCACGGGAAAATTATATGTGTGTATTAATTACTGCTATGTTACGTCACAAAATTTGGGAGCTACCGCGACTTAACCGATTTCAAGAAATAATGAAGCACAACTTAACAGGGTCTCACTGTATTTACATAATTGTGTGAAGCAGGAAGAGGAAAGTAAGGAGGAGCAAAGTGTTAGAAATGAGACATGAAAATGATTTATTTACAGATGAGTATCACTTAAACATGAATCTCAAACTATTTAAAAAAAAATTCAAACTAAAATTAAATATATCCTGTGAATGGATTGAGTCCAAACTCATATAAAATTTGAGAGTGTAATCCTCCACTTGTAACAATGATAACTTATAGGCAGAGTCATGGCTGCTGCAACTCATTACAGTGTAGGATTGTCCCAATGGTAAAGACCACATAGCGTAGATATGTTTTGATTTTAGGCATGTGGTAAAATATTCAACAGTATTCAATTCTCATGACCAAGAAATATAATAATCAGCAGAGAGATCTTCTTCAAGAGAGTGGAGAGTTGTTATTTGAATTTATATTGTCTCATGGGTTGACAATTCAGACAAGAGAGTAGAGAGTTTAAATTTAAATTGTCTCATGGGTTAACAATTCAGACAAACGATTCTAATTTCATTTAATTGTATGTGTGTGGAGGTGGAGGGGGGGGGATAAGTTTTAGAACACCACACATTAAATCAAACATGACACAATTTTTCTAAACTGTCCACTGTATGTTGGGAGAAATTTTAACACTTGACATTAAGATTTTAAAAACACTTTAAGAGACACTATTAAAAGTACATTATAGACACAGGATACTATAAAGAGCAACACAGCAGACATTTTGTTTCATAAATTTGTTGTGGATATTGATTTGGTGGCAACATACCAGATACATAAACATTTGATGAGATTTCAATAGTGGAGAAAGTGAAACAAACACTGAACCAAATATGTCAAATGTACAGGGTGAGAGCAAAACAACTTATAGGTATATTACATTTGGGGATTTATCAAGTCCTTCTGATCTAGGACATAATTCAGAAACTGTGATAAAAGACAGCAATGTTGATGAGCAATTTAATAAAATTCCTAAGCTCTTTAAAAATTCACTCTTGATAAAGTAAAATAAAAACGTTAAGATGAGTATTTATTCTTAAATGAACTTTAATGTAAAACTTAAGTCTTCCTGGTAAATATGTGTTGTAATTCAGTTGTTCAACACTTACAAAGATTAGATCCATGAACTTGACAAAAAAACTTATGAAGTGCTTGAAATACTTAAAGTTGATAAAATTATTGTCTTGGAACCCATCAAGTAAATTTAAGTTAAAGAAGAAAAAAAACAATTTCTATTTCTATTGACAATAATTTGCACTACAAAAAATGCTTCTTTTAAAGGTCTCATTACTTTCAAAATGGTGTGTAGGGGTGTGGATTGGAAGGCTTGGGTTTCCAAACAAAATGTAGACTTCCAGCCAAAAAACAAAGTATCTCAGAAAATTGCAGTTGATCAACATCATAAGAGAATAGAATTTAAGCACCTGAAACTTTGAGATGATTTTCCTATTAAGACTATTAAAACAACATTTTTTACTGTAATCAGAAGAGCTAAGAAACATACCACCTTAAAACACGACTACTTTTGCCATCCTCATCACAAGGACTACAACAGCTATGGGCAGTAAATAAAGAAGTCTTTATGAGGAAAGGAAACAATTTTCTTTTTTCTATTTTTTTCCATAACATTTTTAAGCAAAAAGAAAAAAATTTACACAGACATTCATAGAGTGCGGTCTCTCTATAATTTTATATATGAAGAGATTTTCAAGTATAATTAAAGGTGTAAAATTTTTCAAAAAACATGAAAGAAGTACGATATAAATTAGCTGATAATATTGTTTTGGTCATGTTAAATCAATTAATATTGTGTTACTAATTCAGAATTCAGTCAGTGAAAAATAGTGAAATTTTATTTGTAAAAGATTCAAAATGCCCTAAATAAATAATCTCACAGTAAAAGTTTATCTAGTTGACAGACTACTGTACACTAGGATCTATCTAGTAGACTACTGTATACTAGGATCTATCTAGTAGACTACTGTACACTAGGATCTATCTAGTAGACTACTGTACACTAGGATCTATCTAGTAGACTACTGTATACTAGGATCTATCTAGTAGACTACTAATATCTAAAGATCATTCCCAGAATTGCTTCATGGGAATATCCTTTGTTCATTTTTTTTTAATGCATTCTGAAATATCATTCAAAAGTACAAAAAACTCATTTGCCTTGACAAATCATTCAGAATTTTTAAATACTAAATTGCACAATTATTTACTAAAATTCTATTATGTTAAATATCAATAATGTTCAATTAGGATAAATGATAACATTAATTTTATGTTATCTTACAATTAGTTAATGTCAATAAAACATTTTTTTTACATTCAAGATATAAAATTATACTTGTTTAAACTTGTATAATTAAAAAAATATTAAAGCAAAGGATTTACATTAAAAAATTTCTTTTAAAGCAAAAAAAGTCAATAGTTAATTTTTTAAAATATATAGTCTCCAATCTATGGGTTTGTGCGATACACTTAAGTGTTTCAATATCATTAAAAAAAAACATCAACAACTGTATATGTAGAATTTCTTCCCATCATCTCATTAAGAGAGAAATCCACCACTCTCCTGGAGAAAAATCAAACCATACAAAAAGAAACTTCAAATTTTTACCAACAACGTTCTTATTCTCAATGGAAATTTAATACCAATCTTCTAAACATGTAGGTTTCATCAGCTGACATTAATTTAAATCTTTCCTAGGCCAGAATCACTGTCAGAGGATGCCAAATACAAAAATATACAGCTCAATTTCTATGCTACTAATAGAGCATGTCCAATCAACTCAACAAAGTCAGAGGTACTGGTAGTTTATTTTACCGCTGAGATTGTTTCCTGACAGTCTTAACACAGGAAGGTGAAAACTTCTCATCACTTTACCATTTTTTAAAAATATTTCTAAGGACATCAGAAACTTGTTTCTCACTGGATCTTTGGTGTGACATTCCAGCAGCAAATGATAAGTGATCACATTCCTAAAATACCAGAATAGCAAGACGTGAGAGAGTTGCTTTGTTACATGAGAATGAATGCTAAATTCAAAAGCGTGAAGTCAAACTGATAGGGCGTGAGCATGTCTTTGAGAGTTTATAACTTGATGGTAACAAAAGATCAAAGTTTCATCATCAGCTGTCATATGATGAATGAACATGTTTTGTTCCTATCCAGAGGAACAGCGTTAGATTATAATTTTGTCAAATTATAGGCATCACACTACCAATATTTATATATTAAAAAAAAAAAATGACCCATCAAAAAGACAAGAGGCCTTCAGATATTATTTGATCAAAAAAGTCAAGACAGCAAAAACATATTTATCACACACAAAGTCAAGTGAATAGAAGGATAGATTTGTGTCTATTGAAGCAAAGTGACTGGTAAGACTTTGGCTTGATGCCTTAAACAATGAACAGTTTTTATTTTACGATTTCTAAGACTTCTTTTATCAGTGTAAACTCAAATGAAAAATAAAGTGTAGATCCAATAATGTATTGATTATCTTATATTTGAAGCATTTTGCACTCTTCTTTCTTGTTGTTGAACTAAAAGAGAGAGGTAAGAACAAACAAGCAAAAGGTTGATGACCCACTTGTCCATGACATCTCTGATAAATAACGAGCTCTTCTATCATGTCCACCATTAGGATTCCATAATCTTCAGCTGCCTAACTAACAACAATATGTAACCTGCTCTATTCACTCAATAGCCCAGATTTAAAGTGGGATGAAATTTCACTAGGACATCTAGAAATGCTCTATATCAAAAGCTCAGAAACTGAAAAGATGTTGCTGTTTCAAAAAAAGGGACCTTATCTTTTGTTTCAATAGATGGACCTGATGTTCTGCTTCAATAGAAAGACTTTATGTGTGTTCTGTTTTAATAGAAAGACCTTATGTTCTGTTTCAATAAAAGGACCCCTAGACATGTTGCTGTTATATAGAAAGTCCTAATTTGGTTAAATTTTGATAGTTCAGGTAAATGGGAAGGAAACAGTTCTTCTTCTTCTTCGTTCTCAATATTGAATATTGAGTTTTGCGTGCCACGAGTTTTGCGCCGATTGGCCCATGGTCTCCGACTTCAGCCTGCTGTATTTTCTGGATTTGCTTCCATAGCCTTTGGTCAGCCAAGACCATCTGCAAGGCAGCAGTTGTTTTTTGGCAAGTGATGCAGCGTTCGCATGCCACGGCTAAGGGTTCCACGCATTACCCCACCGCTTTTTACCCATTTGGAGCTGGGTGGAACTCGGGGACGCCCTAGGCCCCAGGAACAAGTCCTTGGCTTCCCATGGATTCGAACTCGTGACCATTGGAACGACAGTCGAGCGCGCTTGCCACTCAACCACCGCGGCCCCAAAGGAAACAGTGATAACACTTAATGTGAACTGGCGATACAGTTCATTGAAATTGGGTCACATGATGGGGAGACCATCAGTGTAATATCAATCTTATTGGATACAAAAATATTATGCTTATCCAGCCTATAAACCACCCAAGTTATACAATGGCAAAGGAAAGCTTATTTTATGTTAGAACAAATTTCAGTGTGTCCCTTAAAATGTATAACAGTAGAAATTTTTTCATAGTGTTTGATAATTAAATTTGTTGAGTTGAATTACACTAACATTGTTGCCTATCTTATCTTAGATAAGCAGACGCTCCTTCTATGCAGAAGATACTTGCGTCAACAGACCATGACGGATAATCTGTTGGCAAGTGATGCAGTGGTCACAGGCCATGGCTATGAGGGTTCCAGCCGCCTAACTATTGTAAGGTACCCATTCGGAGCTTGGTGACTCAGGGGCGCCTTAGGCCCAGGGAACAAATCCTTGCCTTTGCATGGATTCAAACTCGTGACCATCAGTACGCCAATCCAGAGCGCTGCCACTCGACCACCATGCCTTGGTTTCATAAATGTGATTTTGTGTTAATAACCATTGCGTATAATGCTAAAAATACTATAAAAAAAATTTCATCAAGTAAACTGATTTGAGAGGTCCCAATGTTTTACTTGAAATTATAAAAAAAAAAATTTAACAATTAATTTGGTTGCTAGGGTCAGTCTTCATAGACAACAAACCTCTCCAAGAACTCCTAAAATACCTACCCCCCCCAACCCCCACCCTGACATGGGTCTTAATTGTCTGAACGAAAGACTGCATTTATTTGTACATTGTTCAAATTTATAGAGATCACAAATTTGCATTATGTAGTAAGAATATGTAAGGTTGTACAAGAACAATCTTTATCAGACCTATAAATCTAAGTTATGAAAAATATTCATAACCTACATATACACAAGGAACAAAATGTGAATATAAATGATTAGATTATTAAACTCTGATACAAATAACACCCATGTTAACTTAAAATTGAATAATTGCACCTTTCTTATCAGTACATTAGTTTTGTTTACATTAACAACAAATAATACCATATAAAAAAAGACCATGGTTCTGTATAACAGAATCTATCACAAATTATTAACTTGTACAGTAAATAACAAAATTAAAACAAGGTTGATAATAGGTTTTCTGGATGATATAAATAAGACTCCATGTGATTACACAGCCTATAATATTTCATTGTTGATCAGTGACAAAAGGAACAGAAAGGCCAATAACAAACAAAAACATAACTGATAGGCCATACACTGGACTAGTGTACATCAGGTCAGATGCATGCTGCTGACGCATTACTGGCACAGTAAAATGCATCCACATTCTGGAGTGATGGTTAATGATGTTCCTGGCCACTGCACTTACTACAAATGATGTGACGAACAGGCATGAGGAACATGATCAATCCACCTAAGACACAGAGAACCCCTGCAAGCATGATGCTTCCATCAAATTCCCCAGTGTAATTCTTTATCAAGCCTGCAATAGATTTTCAATAACGGTTTCATCTGGCTGATTTAAAATACAAGAAAATTGGCTGAAGTGAAGAATCTAGACCGTGACGTCACGACGCTCCCGGTTGCTGGAAACAAGAGTTCTATAAATTTTAACAGTTTTTTTTTAAATGAAAGGTTTTAGGGTTTGGGTTAGGTATAGCTATAGAATTTTAATTTTAGCTTTTTTTAAGGACGTGCAATAACAACAAAGCTGGCTGCCGGTAATGACTGTGACGCCACAGTCGAGATTCTTCATATTAACCAGAAAATTAAATAAACTCAAAATTATTGCACAAAGTGCACAATAAAAATCCTATGCTTTGACTTTATGTAGACTTCATTATTGCAGTAAATCAATGTAATCAAATGGGTGAAAATGGGATTGATTGTACTAAATTTTTAACATTTTAAAAGTATAATCTGAGAGAGGGAGAGAAAATGATTATTTTTTTATTATGCTTTAGGAGAAATGTATGTTGAGAACTTTGTCTCATTCAAGCCACTTTTAGTTGATGTTACAAATTTAATTCTCAAAGTATTTTTAGGCTTTAACTAAGATGTTAACTTTTTAAAAGTTGTTTTACCTGCAAGGGGAGGTCCTATGAAAGTTCCCAGTCCATTGGACAGCATGAGATAGCCAAGGCCATTTCCAAGGCTCTCCACCCCAATGAGGTCAGTGAGGACCACAATCAACAGCCCGAGTATCACCCCAAAGAAGATTCCACTTAAAACCAGACACGCTGTATAATAGCCAATATGGCCCCACAGTGGGATTACAATTAATAAAACTCCCATCAGTATATTAGAAACTGTGTATAAGATTTGTCTGTTAACAAATTTGAAATTCCCAAAGACTCCCCCAAATATTCCACCAGCAAAACATCCTAAGCCGAATGCTCCACTGAGCCATGCCGCCTCCATGGGTGTGAGACCCTTCTCTCTTAAAAACTCTGGGGCAAATGAGTTGATAATAGAGCACCCAGCGTTCCACATAATGTTGCTACAGAAATAGATGTTGAATCTACAGTTGGTGAATATGAAGAAATGCCGTGAAGAATTGGGGACTAACTTAGCTTCACTAGGGGGCACATCGCTGGCTTCCTGGGGAGGGTTACTAAACACTGATACACTTCCATCCAAAGAGGAGTCCAAGACCAGCACACTGGCACCTCGTGTTGAGCCCACGGCATGCAAAGAAGTCAACGAAATGGAGTGATGTTGGGTCATGTGATCTGAGAAATGAGTGGTTTTGACTGGGATAAGTTTTTGAGACTCGTGGCCAGCAGTTGTCTCAGCTCTGCTACGCATGTAGCCATTCTGTTCTGATATGGTGTTTGACAAGGATACTTCGGGAAGTTCGTTGTTTGAGTTGAAGTGATTGTAGTTTTCAAGTCTAGATAAATCTTGTTCATTTTGGACTGGCTCTTCATTTTCTCTATATGTATAACTAAGTCTATTTCTCCCTTCAGAAATTTCAACGGCTGACAAATTTAGACTTTTATCTACAATTATTTCCATTTCTCTAGAAGTTTGCAGAGATGGAGGTTTTCGTAGTAGGGCTGCAAAAACAAAAAGATGCAAGCAAAGGCCCGCCACAACAATAAGAGACATTTTCCATGTGTAATATTCAATGAGAAGACCAACCACAACTGGCATGATGGCTCCTCCAAGCCCTGAACCACTGGTGCTCACGCCAGTAGCCAGGCTGCGATATTTATCATAGTACAAACCACTCAGCACATGTGAGGGAATATAGGTACAGCAGCAGCCAAATCCTAAGGGAAACAGAAAAGTATATTATTTAAGTTCATCAGTTATTCAATGTAATTATTTTTGTTTTATTGATGTAGCAGTAAAAATTTTAAAAAATTGTATAGAAACCTCCTTACAATATTACTTCTTTTTTTTGTAAACTTAAGATTAAACTTCCTTTACTAAACTTTTGAAAAACCCACTATTGAAAATAATTTTTTTAAGTGACTAAAATCAATATTTCCACCACTTCCTTTCCCCTTATGAGTCAAGTGAAAAATTTTAAATATCCCAGTAAAATAACCACAAGTAACCCAAAAGAACTTTTTAATACATAAATTAGATACAAGTATGACAGGGAAGGCATATACCTCGGATAAGCATAGGACACAATTATCTTCAATTATCAAGGAGCAACTGTAATGTATAAGATATAATAAAGATGTCTTTATTACCCTGACATCCTATTATAAAACCATCTTCCTCTCAACCAGGACCAACCTATGCGGTCGCAATGGGCCCCGCACTTTATTTTCTATAACAAAATCATAATTTTCACTTATTATCCTTATTACCCTAAACCAGACTATGCCCCACACAATCCATTTTGTATAGGGCCCCGCAACTGCTAAAGCCGGCCCTGATCCCCAAAAGAAATAATATATACCGGTAATTAATATTGTCCTATGGCCAGGATAAAGTCTTATTTGAAAACTGGTTACACAATGCATCAAATCTGTAATAGTTTTTAGAATTGCAACACTAATAAGGAATAGCAATGCTTATGCTTAAGCTACAGAGACAAAACAAGGGTAAATTTGAGTGAATAAACCAAAGTTTAACTTACGCACCTGTGAGAACTCCAAAACAGATGCACATGGCAGGTATGTAAGGTAAAATAGGCATCCCAATGAGACCTACAGCTATTAGCAAAGATCCAGCCAGAGCAATTTGTCTGTAACTAAACTTTGTCATCAAGAAACTAACAATAGGACCTTAAAAGAAACAAGCAACACTTGACTAAAAATATTACCAAAATTGAAAATGTTGCTACATTTCTTCATGCATTATTTTATTATATTAAAAATTAATTTAAAATTCATTCAAATATACAAGATGTCAGCTACAGGTTATCAAAATCATTCACAGGAAACATTTTTTTAGCCCTAATTTAACCCTAATGTGGCATCAACTAGTTCTATGATTAAAGTGTTTATTTGCATAATAAAAAGATTTTGAAAAAACCTTTTTTTTTCCCATAAAAAACACCACAAATATTTATTATAGTTTTGAAAATAAGTCTGAAATTTATTGAAAATTTAATGTAATCATCTTTTACCCTCAATTTATAATTATTATTTTTAATTTACCATATTTTAGCCCATATCCGAGATAGGGCTGTCAATATTGTTGAAAAATGCTGCCCGGGTACCCGTCCAAAATTTGAACGGGTACCCGGGTTACCCGTTAGAAATGCCTCAAAATTTTCATAATTTTTTTAATGCCCGCTATTACTACCATTAGCCTTTTACTGCTTTGTTTATTGGGGAAATGCAAATTTGATATGAGTCAACGATTGTAAAATGATGACATTGAAATACTACTGTAGTACAGTGGTGTAAAAACAGTGAGCAGAGGGGTGGTAAGGTGTGCTAATGGTATGATGACATGGCGGGTTATTTCTAGTTCATTGCTGTAGCTGACAACTGTTTTAATTAACTAAACTTTTCAGGACTTGCCCCTACTTAGTGGACCCATCCCCCAGTATTTATTTTTATAATACGGTACAGATTGTTCAAATGATTGAAATATGATTTTATAAATACAAAAAAAATAAATTAAAATTACCCCCCCTCCCAGAATATAGCAGGTGTTTATTTCTTTTTAAGTATGTTGGGGATGGGATTGGAGACATATGTTAGTGTGTGTGTGGGGGGGGGGTAGATAAAAGAAATTGGCGCGTCTCAATCGGTAACATAGATGAGCGGCGTATTTCAAAGCCAAGGTCATTTCTAGCCATTCCTAGTTATCGCTCTTGTGTCCTATTTTGTGTCATACTGAGGGGATGGACCCACCCCCNGTTGGCTCGCTCCGTCGGTAACAACGATGAGCGGCGTATTTCAAAGCCAATGTGAAGGTCATTTCGAGCCCTTCCTAGTTAATAGTAGTTATCGGCGTTGTGTTTATTTTCCTTACTTGAACAATTCAAAAAACAAAAACCTTTTTGTTTTAAATGATTTTTGTATCATGTTCCTGGAAAAAAAAGTATATCAAAATACTTTGTAGTTTATTGTCGAGACCGTGTTTTATTTCCCTTTAACACTTATTTCATTTTAAGCATTTTCATGTTAATACGTATTTCACAGTATTTATTTCAAACGAAAAATTTTAATTTGATAAATTATTCTCGAGCCGAAATTTGAACACAGAAGAGCCACAGTTTAAAGACTGGTGGTAACGATATTGCAGTAACATTTTCACGGGTACCCGGGCGCCATTTTACTACCCGGGTAATTGCTCGTCAACAGGTACCCGGGTCCCGGGTACCCGTTGACAGGCCTAATCAGAGACACTTAATTATAAGATGCACTCATATATAACACCTGGGTTTTGATGATTTGCATTAAAAATAAATTATATAAGCTGCACACAGCTGGCCAAATTGAGTAATTATATCAAGTGGTTTCCTTTTATATAAATTTTCTATAAAATAAATGATAATCTGTTCAATATTTCATCACCAGTCTCATGTAAACTTAGCTTCAATATTAGTTTTTAGTTAAGATAAAAATATTCTGAGGCAGGACTACAACAATTGTTGTTTATTTATAAATGCCATCAGGCCAACAGTGGATAGGTTTAGTAACAAATATCTAGATTCTAGAAACAATACAAACCAGATGTCAAGACAACTTCATTGTCCTGCTAGGAAAAGTCTTCAGTGAGTGAGATTAGTGCAATACATAGAGCAAAATTGCAGATCTTTGCTTTTAGCACATTTTGATGACTTGTTTAAAAAATATTTTACATAAAATGCACCATGTGTAAATGTAAATCTTTGTATTAAAAAAAAAAAACAGTGTTTGCAGAAGATGACATAAATTGAGTTAAGGAAATTGGCTATTAAGTGGGTTAAGAAACTTTCTTTACAGTGCTCTTAACAATCTTCATAGACAGATTTAGAGTACAGATTGTGTCACTTTGAGCCATTTTGCTGTAATTCCAAGCATTCAAATCATTATTACTTTGAGAGGCTATAATTAGTCTCACCTGAGCCTAAGAATACACCATAATTAATGGACCCAATCAAAGATACACCAACAGTGGCCCCGTCAAAGTAGTCCAAGAGCTCTATGTTATAAACTCCTATGGCTGCTGTTGTACCAAATGCAAGAACTTGAATCATGAATGCTGCGAAGCAAATCACTAAGCCCCATCTTCCACCCTCCATTTTCTTTGATGATCTAGGTCATGAATCTCTTTAATAGAATATTGGATTGCTTTGACCAATCATTGAGATGACATGTTTTATTTTGGATTGGATCTATGATGCCTCATCTGTGGAATAATTGATCAATTAATATATTTTTTTAAATGATAAGTTTTATATATGTCATAATGCAGGTTTCGGCGAACAAGGGTATGTTACCCCATTTGGGGTAAAATGGGTGTTCTGGGGGTAATGCAGACTCATTGGGAACATATAAAATCCGCTAAATACATTTAAGATTTGTCCTCTGTACGTTAACATTTGGACCATAAGTCCACTATTGAACCGGTTTCTCCCAGAAATGTATTTTTTAATTGAATATCTATAATGTTAATCCTTGAATATCTATAATATTAACCCTCACTATTTGAATGTATCTAATATCCTCTCTGTGTATACCTATTTATATCAAACCCATATAATAGTATGCTTTTCATTAAATATGCACATTTAGTTGTACAATTTTTTAATACAAAAGTTTTCAAACAATTGAAGACGAAAATTGTTTCTTTTGTGCTCTTCTCAAATTGGGATGTCAAAGAATTGATGTAACCGTAAAGAGATTTGAACATTTTGATAAAGTTAATTTAAAATGTGAAATCTGTATTGCTGAGTCTCTTGATGGATAATTATACAGAACTAATTTATAACACTGAGGTGGGAATGTTTTGAACAGAGTGGGGGATCTGAAAGCAGAACTTCAAACTTTTCTGGCTTGTCAAAAGCATGCTCCGGCAAAGAAATTTACTAACTATTGTTGGGTTGCAGATCTTGCATACCTAAATGATATTTTTTAGCTTGTGAATATGCTGAACAAAGAATTGCAGTGAAAAAATGTCTATATAATTTCAGCCAGTGAAAGGATTGCAGCATTTGGATTAAAGCTTTCATATAGGAAACAAAAACGGTGATTGAAACAAGGTAGCAGCCTTATTTTAACATTTCAAATTAGGAGGTTGTCAAAATGTTGTTACCTTTAGCAACAATGTACTTCAGTGAAAAAGGATTTTCAACTATAGATAAATAAAAAGCTGGGAAATTGATTGGACCCTGAAGACAGCATCCAACTTGCCCGACATCAAAATGTCCAATTTTGATGTAATTTTGTAAAAAATAAATAAACATCATTTATCAGAGGACTAAAATGTAAATTGATTTAAAGAAAAAACATGTGTTTTATAATAATAATTGATGATATTAAATTATCTAAAATTGATATTATCAATTAGTTTTTAGAGTAAAATTGTGTTTATCCGACTTAATGGCATTTTTAATGATTTATCATTATATCTAGAAAGGCTCAGAGGCATCACTAGGGTTGGTGTCGCCCGGGGAAGTAGCTCATGGTGTCACCCCTCACGACTTACCCCATAGAACTCCTTTGAGTCTTCCAGTGCCGAATGATGGGAACATACAGAATTTCACATTTTGGTGTCAACCCTTGTGATGGTGTCACCCGGGGTGGCCCACCCCCAACGCACCCCACTGAACGTTATAACCATAATACTAGACTGGAAACTTTTATAAGTGTATCAAATAAATTCACCCTGAAATATCGATCCTCTATGTTTTTTTAAAAATTAAAATATCTCGCACAATCCTTTTTCATATCATTTTTTTGACAATTGTCAGTCCTCTAAAACTAGGTCAGTGTCGGGGGGGGGGGAGCTTGCGATACTCCCCTCAAACCTCCGATTTGTTTGAGCAGGCCCTTGCAACTTCTGGGGTAATGTCAACATAAATTGTTATATTTTGGGGTAACATGTAAACAACTTTGCTGACTCCAGTTTTGATGGTTGAAATTTACCATATAATTGGCAATTTTAATCCCTAAAAATCTTCTCAAAATTCATGTCTCCACCAGCAAGAAGAAAGAAATATAAAGCCAGTTTCAAACTTAAAATGTGTCTTATATGGCAAAAATAGCTTAAATCAATATTTTAGAAAAAAAAGTTGGGGGCTGTCTTATTCCCCCCAGTGGTCATTCATATACGCCTTACTATACAGTAAGTCCATTGTGACTCTCCTTCAAAGTCTTTAAGAACTCATTTAAAAAGTAAAGGAAAGGTGGGCTAATCAGAGTCTAGCAACTTAGTGACTTAGCTGTTGAAGGCTAAAGACTAAAGACTAAGTAAAGATAACATTTTGTTAAGCCAGTTAAGCCCTGAAGTTGAAGTTATTTAAATATTAACATTATAATGATTAATATTATTAATTATTTATTATAAAGGTCAAATTATGGGCTTAACATACTTGACTTATGCTAGACATACAGTACACTAACAATACACTGTACATAATACATAATTATACATGGTTTAATTTTAATCAATAGTTAATAGGTTATAAATATATTATATGATATTATATTATATGCATAAGAATGATAGTCGATACCGATAGTCGATAACCATAGCGGCATATCGTATGTATGGAATGAAATTACCTTAAATTATTGTTCCTGCACTGTTGTCGTGTTAGTGTTGTAAGATGTACAGCCGTATTTCATTCATAAATTATTTAAAGTAAAAATGTTTGCTAGGCCCTAAGCTTAGTTAAATTAGTCAAAGATCTAATTGTTTCAACAAAACAAAAAGACTAAATTAAGCCATGAGCTTTACATGTCGTAGGCATAGATTTTAAATATATATATTTTTACTGTTTCTATATTGCTATTATTTTTGCTATAGTCCTACCATTTTTAACTCTACACGCAAGAAAAGAATAAAAATGATTTTAAATGATTGGCTGCAAAAATAATCGATTCTTAGTGATCGATTCCAGTATTCGTGTTTAATGATGGGTTCTCGAAATTATATTTTAGTTAACATTCTGGAAGGTGTTACCATTATAGACAAATTCTTAAATGTAAAAAGATTACTTTTTAAAAAATTGTTAATTCATAAGAGATGACTTTTTATGAACAATGCAGCTGATAAAACTAAGGGGTCTTCTGATAAACGTTATAATTCCAAAATTTTAATTACAAATATGCTTGGTGTCACTCGAGGCATCCTGACACTGACATTTTGTTCTCTTAATCTTAGAAATTTAAGAAATAGATAAGTAAATCCTGGATATCATACAAACAGGGTGTGAGGGAGCAAGACAATACGTCACATAGATCTAAGCTGTTTTGTGACGTCTCATCAGGCTCACTCATACCCTGTTTGTATTTTATCAATTTACTATGTACTTATCACAATTTTGGCCAATTTTTCACCCATTCGCCCTCGTCACGCATCTTCACAGAAACTAAGTGACCGTCCATAAAGTACACCACACTCCAGAGGGGAGGAGGGGTGTAAGAAAGTATGATAGTTTGTGACAGGGGAAGGGGAGGCTCTGGCCATGTGTTACGTCACGGAGTTTTATATTAAATTTTAATTATTTTGTTAATAAGAAAAAATATTGACGAAAGTGTGACGCATTTTTATTTTATTTTTTATATTTTTTTTGTGGGGGGGGGGGATCCGAGATTTATGACAAGTTTGTGACAAGGGGTATTGGGGAGTTAAAAATGGTCAAAAAGTAGCGTGACGTACTTATGGACGGCCCCTTAGACCCCCCACTCCAATATGACGTCACAGAGCGTGGCCTCTGCCCCCCCCCCCAATATAAGTTGTATTTTCTATATGAAAAACTAGTTTCATCAATTTTTTGTCATTTAAGTATGCATTTAGTCAATTTACTGTTAGGCTGATGTCTAATATCTTAAGGTAACGCGCTTGAAGCCCATATAAAACGTAATTAAATAAATTGTAAACCATCGAATGTTTGAATGGAACTTTTATTTAAAGATGCGCGTTTTTTATGTGTCGTCACATTTCTTAAAAATCCCCACCCTCCTCATAATTCGTCACAAATGGTCGACTCCCCCCTCCGCAAAGTGCGCGACGCCAGGTATGGACGGTCCCAGTGGCGTAGCTAGGAATTTGTAAGGGTCTGGGGGCTTAATCTCTTTGGGGGCCCCACATACACGGCGGTAGCGTAATATTTAATGTAAAAAAAAAATTCAAACACTAATTTGGGGCCCCCTCAAGGGGGACTTTCGAATTGTGTCCCCCGTCCCAAAGCTATGCCACTGGACAGCCCCTTAGTTAAATGAAATTCTTAAATATTTTTAGAACCGCTGACTGTCTAGTTTGTCAAGGTAGTGAGTATAGCCTCGTCAAAACGACCCAATATGCGGCTGCATACGCGCTCGTTCACTTCCGGTTATTGCTATTCTTAGTAATATTTTTTTTATAAGGTTAAAAATTTCATCGGAGAATGTGTGGTCATATTGATAGTACAATAGTACGCTACATCGGAGGTCCGGGGTTCGATTTCTTATTGATGCCTATTCTTTTTTTTTTTTCAAACAATACTACATGAATTGATTATGAATAAGATTTTTTTTTTTTTAAATGGTTTGTTTTGATGTTAGGCTTAGGGATAGACTTTAGGGTTACGTTAAGTGATAGTTATTAGGGTTTGGGTTAGGTTTAGTGATAGTTTTTAGGGTTTGGGTTAGGTTTAGTGATAGCTTTTAGGGTTTGGGTTAGGTTTAGTGATAGTATTTAGGGTTGGGTTAGGTTTAGTGATAGTTTTTAGGTTTAGTGATAGATTTTAGAGATTGTTTGAATGCACATATAGAATCGGAGGTTCAATGAAAGGCCCAGTGAATACTTGTAACTCTTCAATTTTATAAACATCATTTTATAAACAATGTTACTAAGAATAGCAATAACCGGAAGTGGACGAGCGCGTATGCAGCCGCATATTGGGTCGTTTTGACGAGGCTATACTCACTACCGTTTGTCAAATATTTTTCTAAACTTCTACCGAAAAGATTAGTTTTGTTTGTTTACACAATAAATAATTATTCATAAGGCATAAGGTGTCGGTCCCACTTCCCCGGTTTCACAGGCCTATAAGTAGTAACAGGAAATAGATAACAGTCTGTAAAAACATTTTTCCTAATAAACTGTTATTAATTTACTTTATTTAAGCATACGGATACACTAGTGAAATAATCTTATCTAGGTTCTAAGGTAAGAAAGCATGAGATATAAATCTACTATGACTATACTATAAGACTGTAAGTAGACTATAACTATAGTAGACTATTGACATAGGCTATAGACAATAGGCATAGGTTGATAGACTATACTGACTTTGTTTTGTTTTTTGTTTTGGCTTCCTTATGTCTCGTAAGACGACGGAATTTTCTGTGCTCCTGTGGGATTTACGCACATGATCTTGCAGCTTCTGCTGTGGCTGTACAAGCCCACATGCGAATGGCAGCCTTTGCTGCACTTCTCACACTGAAAGGTAGTGCTATTGGTTGGCTGAATTGCTCTGCTTTTCCACTTTAGGCGAATTTCGTCTGCGACCTGTTATAGGTATTTTTCCCCTGCTTCTAGCCCAGCAGTCAATGCCTATCTCCAACTGCACCTGTCCCCAGCGAGTTCCTCCCAGCTATTTATGCCAATGCCAATAGCTTTGAGGTATCTCTTGCACACATCTTTGTAACGGAGGTGAGGCCGGCCTGTGGTCCTCTTTCCTTTGGCTAGCTCAGAATAGAGGATGTCCTTTGGGATTCTGCCATCCTCCAATCTGCGCACATGTCCCAACCACCTAAGCCGACGCTGGCGAAGAAGAGTTGTCATGCTTTGGATTTTCGCCCGTTGTAGCACTTCGTTGTTGGTGACACGGTCCTGCCAGGTGATTCCCAGGATGCGCCGGAGACAGCGCATGTGGAAAGCACTCAATCTCCTTTCTTGTCTGGAGTATAGGGTCCAGGATTCACTGGCATAAAGGAGGGTGCTTAGCACACATGCCCTGTAAACAGCAATTTTGGTATTGATGGTCAGCTTTCTGTTGCTCCATACTCTCTTTGAGAGCCTGGCCAGAGTTATAGAGGCCTTGCCGATCCTTACGTCTAGGTCGAAATCAAGGGACAGGTTGTTGGTGATGTTGGATCCAAGGTATGTAAAGCGTTCCACGTCCTCATGTTGGCAATCATCGATGGTGATGTTGGGTGGGTCAGCGTCTTGGGCCATCACGTTAGTCTTTTTGAGGCTGATGGTTAGTCCGAAGTCCCTGGCGGCCTTGGCAAAGCGGTCCATCAGGCTTTGCAAATCAGCTAAGTTGTGAGTTGCAATAGCAGCATCGTCTGCAAAAAGCATGTCCCTGATGACCGTTTCTCAGATCTTCGTCTTTGCCTTCAGCCTGTCCAGATTAAATAGTTTACCATCAGAACGTGTATGAAGATAGATCCCCTCTGTTGAGGATCCAAAGGCATGTTTCAACAGGCAGGCAAAAAAGATGCCAAAGAGTGTCGGGGCAAGGACGCAGTCCTGTTTGACTCCACTGAGGATATCGAATTGATGGGAAGTTGAACCGTCATACTGCACCGTGCCTTTCATGCCATTGTGGAATGACTGTATAATGTTAAGCAGTTTTGGTGGGCAGCCAAATTTTGCCAAGACTGTAAACAGACCATCTCTGCTGACCAGGTCAAAAGCCTTTGTTAAATCAATGAAGGCCAGGTAAAGGGGCATGTGTTGCTCTTGGCACTTTTCTTGAAGTTGTCTTAAAGAAAAGATCTATTCTGACTATACTATACTTAACCATAGACTGATAGACCATAGTACTAGACTAATACTAGTTAACTAGACCAGTAGTCAGTAGGGCTGAATCTGATTATACGTTCCCAAATGGGTTATTAAGCAATTAGTTCTGTGTTCTCTTCCTTTGTTTTTTAGGTTTAGATTTAGAATTGTTGTGTGTAAGCGCTGTCCTTTGAAATACATAGGGGAGACGGGGTGATCTTTGTCTTGCCGAATGTCTGAACACATTAGGGCGATTACACAAGACAAACAGTGTCCCGTCACTTCAATGGACGCGACCATATGGGTGTCAAGGACCTGGTAGCCACAGCCATTGTCTCGTGCACAAACACACCCGCGGGTCAAGCTTGAAAACAGATTAATAGAAAATCACGGTACATTCGCCCCACATGAAATGAATGTGGTGTTCGCTTTGTCCACCTAGGCGTTTGCCCCGCCCACTCTCTGCTTTCCTATATAAACTCGCTCTGTCATCTCTCAGCTTCACTTTCTTCGATTCTTTGGATTTCACTGCAGCTAAGTTTCTTGATTTTATTGTTTAATTTGTGTATTTGTGTCCATTTGAAAAAGGCTCTTTGCCGAAACGTTTGCTGTTTTGTTACGTCCTGTCAGGCTACCCTTACCTTGTTTACGTCTTTTCCATTTAATTTTTATAAGCCTGATTGCAGTCATACCCCTCATTTTGTTTAAATATTCTTTAGTTAACATTACATTTTATTTCACTTTCAGTGCAGAAAAAGTATAAAAATGGTAGCATAAAAATTATTATCATAATATAATTATATAAGGCTAGCGTTATTCACACAGCTGTGGGCGTGAGAATATTGTCCTGCAACCTGTGTTATTCACACAGTTGTGGTAATATTGCACCTAGTGTTATTCCCAAAGCCTAAAAAATGTTACAGTTATAGTGACTTAAAATTAGAAGTATACTAATCTGTAGGCTTTAGGTTGTTAGGCTAATATGATTAAAATATTATTAATAGCTATTGACAGTACCATTGTATTTAATTCATAAATTTAAAAAAAGAAAGGCTTATTAATAATATAAAAGCCTACAGTTCAAGGGCCTAGCTTATTAATATCTATTGGTGCGGAGGGTATATAAATAAATAAATCTCATATTAAATGTCTTTCAAGTTTTCAAGTGACTAGAATGTTATTGTTATGTTTTTATCAATTTTAAAATGAACCCGAGAGGACTTGCATACCGGAATTTGTTATATTTGGTCAAAACTCTGTACTCTTCTTCTTCTTCTTCGTTCTCAACATTGAATATTGAGTTTTGCGTGCCACGAGTTTTGCGCCAATTGGCCCGTGGTCTCAGACTTCAGCCTGCTGTATTTTCTGGATTTGCTTCCATAGCCTTTGGTCAGCCAAGACCATCTGCAAGGCAGCAGTTGTTTTTTTTGGCAAGTGATGCAGCGTTCACATGCCACGGCTAAGGGTTCCATGCATTACCCCGCCGCTTTTCACCCATTTGGAGCTGGGTGGGACTCGGGGACGCCCTGGGCCCCGGGAGCGAATCCTTGGCTTCCCATGGATTCGAACTCGTGACCATTGGAACGACAGTCAAGCGCGCTTGCCACTTGACCACCGCGGCCCCAACTCTGTACTAATTATTATTCTTCCCAAAGGTCATAAAGTTAATTCAAGCATTCAAAAGCGTAAGACTGTATAGGCCATCCTCCGAATACCGGTCCCAAATTATTTTACACTAATAAGAGGAAGTACAGCATATCATATTATACTAATTATTGATAGAAAACAGCACAAGTGTTATTTATTGTCTGATAATCAGTCATCAAATGCTAAATATTGTAATTGTCACACAGTCACACAGAATTTGCAAATAGCAATAGCTGCCAAAAACATTCTGTTTGTGACTGTTGTTTTTTTGCACCAGCTGCGCTAAAGGTAAAACAACGGCAACGGGAATAATAATTTATCAGAGTGGCTGCCATCATTTTTTAAACATGAAAATATGTTGAAATATGAACTGATTAACAAATTGTAGTCAATAATGACGTAATTGTTTATAACAGAGACGTTTCTGTGAGTAACTAAGCATATCTATGTCATAACATACACAAAATAGTTTGGGACCAGGATTCAGAGGATTGCCAACTGCATATTATAGCAAGAGAGAGAGTCTGTAACAGTAACAGAACAAATAACACACCACTTGCATGTGGAAAAATAATAAAATGTTTTATGGCAATATTAGCCTGCTTAAGTGCTCATATAACATATAACTTAATTATAACACAAACTTCTAGCACCCTCACTGTGGGTTTAAAAAAAAAAAAAAAAATATTATTGTTAAAAAAATTAGTGATCGCACTGCGATTGTATCCGTTAATGCGACTAATACAGCTTGCCTCCCCCTAACCACACCTAGCTATGCTCATTGCTCATGGTGACAAACGATTCTTTAAATTTATAACAATAACTAACCAATAAAACACCAATGCACGTGCATCACTGTGTGAATAACGCTAGACATTATACCCACAGCTGTGTGAATGATCATTCCGATTATATAAATGAAAACAAAAGGGATATTTTTTATTAAATGTATTAATTGGGCTAATGTTATCTTATCTATTTTGCCACCTGCTAGCACATTAAATATTACATTTAATTATACTTATAGAATCTGTTTGAGTTTAACGACACAATGACAAGTGCACCCTATCACCTATCACACTAAACTTTTTTACAATTTGCTAAAAATCAGTAGATAAGTTACTCATCCATCTCATCACTTCCTGCAAGTTTATGACATAAATTATGTCTTTTTGTCTGTCAAAGAGCATATGTATTTACTCGTTTTTAATGCTCTTTAAAGGAAAATTTTGCTCAAAAATATAGAGAACATTGTCCTAGCAAATTTTTTCACAACTGAGTTTTGCAGCAGATAAAGAATTATAAATGTCATGGCATTAATCATTTCTTGAACTTTCACTTTGTGATCTGACTACATGTCAATCAGTTCAAGTTGAAACTCCTCAGGGACTGTATCAATATCAGAAGTGATATGACGAAGCCGCTTTATTGGAAAACACGAGACAAACTTTTGGTCGCTGACATGAAGTGAATCTCAGTTCAAGGCGGGTTTTCTGAATGTCTTGGTGGGTGACTAATAACTATTAGGCAGGCTGCATATTAGTGCATATGCCCCATGAGCCATACTTTGGCCACCCTTGCAGTGTGCTATTGTTTCTACTTCTAATATTACTTGATTTTTAACTGTTTTGCCATTTAATGAGTAAATTATGAATACATTGACAATAATAAATTGAGATTTCTATTAGTATTAGATTATTGTTTTAATACTATGCTAAACTTTTCAATAGTACAAAACTAAACTATTACAACATACTATCTTTATTATTACGTGATACCACAGTTTCCCAACTTTTATTTTTCCTGATTGACAATAGTCTGCTGAAAATAAATTAATTTAAATGTTAATAATTATATATAATGGCATTGGCACACAAGGTTTTCAGTTTAAAAAGTCTAAAGAAAATGTGAAGAAACTAAACTGATCAATAATTTGTGAATTATAATTTGAAGCATAATTTTAATTAAACTATTACTTTTTTCTACTATATAACGTCTTAGTACTCCTAATGACTAGAAAATTAAAACTTCCTACATGGTATTCTGTAAAAGATTTGCTTTGGTGCTGTATCACTTGACAGTCCAATAATAAATCTAGTAATTAAATTCTGTCTGCATTCAGTGTAAAAGGGGCTACTCATTTACTGTCATTCAGACTTTTTTGATGTCGATTAGCTGGAAATATTCCTTCAAACTGGGCTCCATTTCTACCATATATTCTTTGGTGGTAGCAGTTGAAATCTCATCAGGCATGGAAATACTCATTGAACAAGTTTTGTCAGTTACTGCCTCCTCACAACAAAAGAGTTTTTTCAATGCAACTAAAAATATATATTGAAGCTTAAACATAATTAGATTGCTGTCTTTTAGTGTCAGAAGTTTGAAATAATTTTTGTTTTTAATTTAAAATGTCACTAATATGAGGGAGTGAAACAGACTGAAGATCTGCTAAAGGTTGAATTTAAGTAGAAATAACAGTTTTCATGCAAGAAGTGCTGTGGAAATAATATAACCATTCCAAGATAGACCTCAAGAACAAAAAATGGAATATATAATATTCTTACAGAAGAAAGTCAAACAATGTGAGCTAGTACTAGAGAGAAAAAAAATAGACATTATCTTAACTCCAAATATCCAGCACACCTCACAGGAAGAAACGTTCATGCTCATTTCTGATTTCATTGCACATCACAGCAAATTATTTTGAATTCAGTAAACAAGATTTTTTGGAATAGATGCTGATGTCAGAGTAAGCATTGGGAAGGCAAGAGCAGCCTTCCAACAATTCAAGAATGTTGGGTCTCCAGAAAATGAAGCAGCAATTAAAAGCTAAGAATTTTCAATGCCATGGTGAAGCTGTGCTGCTATAAATAGCTCAGACATGGACAAGAAGGCTCAACAACAAACAAGTTTTTATGAAGTTTACAAATTTTCACTCTTACATAGTTACAATGAGAAGCTTTGTATTTTTTTTAAACAAGCAATGCTGTCTTTGTCATTGAAAAAATATAGGCACACACAGTCTGTTAGCACAACTTAGAACCTCTAAGCAAGTCCAGTCAGTGACCCTGCCTATGTGTCATCTTTTTTTATACTCAGTCTGACACATTTCTTCCATGTAATGTAATGCTCTTTTGGTTATCAATTAAACATTTTAAAATCATCTGTTGTTTGTTTTTGTGGTCATTTTTTTTTTTTTAAAGAAATTTTGGCGAGTTTGAAATCTAAATTAAATCTGTGAAACTCTTTGTTATTACAATTTTCAAAGTCTTTTTAAAAAATCTCTAAAACATTGCATAATTGTACTCCTATTGGTTCTTTTTGTTTTACAAGAGACCACTGTTATTACTATTTATAATATGCAGCTTAGAATTAATTCTCTGCTGTAGTTGTAAGATTTCCTATTGTCAATGCTGGCGTTTCCTAAATTGTGTTTTCTCTGGCTAATTTTTCAGGTGAAATAGTCATTTTTAACACTTTTGCAATCTTTTTAAAGTTATTAGATTTGTAGGCTTCAGGGATACTTGTTCATTCCCATACCTTAAAATGTTTAATATTAAACTTAGCCTTTCTTTGCATATTAAAATTATATTAACTGTATACATTATTTCTAAATTTTAGTTCATTTATTTCAAACTCTTTCAAACGTAAGGCTTTTATTATTTCAATTTGCTCCTCTCATTCCACATTTCACCACCCCCAATCTATTTTTTAAAGCCGAAATGTTTCAGTTGGTTAAAACAACAATCCATGGATAGGTGGAATAAACAAGCTGCTTGTAAAAATTGCTTTTTTCTTCTTCTGGATTAACTCTTAACACACTCTTCCAAAGTGGAATGTAAGTGCATGACAATATAACTTCGAAGCTGCCATCCAAGATTAATGAGCCCTAATTTGCCAATAAAGGTGGTTATAGTGCTCCAGCAACTTGGGCTGTGCCTATTTGTTATCAGTGAAAAATCCCCTCCCTATTATTGATTAGGACAAGGACAGGAGATATATAGACCATTTATTGGATTTTGTAGCTTTATAAGAGAATTAAATATCTAAGAAAGCTTTTATTAGAATTCGCTGATCTACCTTTGTCACATTCATTCATGAGAGAGAAACTAACTAAACCAATATATAAGCATACTGATAAATTATTTTTGAATGGTCTATGACAATGAAAACTCAGCCCCAATAAAGAGCATAGAAACACACCAAGCACCCTGGGACCATTCTTAGATTGTAACCTAAAACAGGAAAATTATGAGGTTTCAATGAAATATTCTGAAAACTATCATCAACAAAAACCCACTAGTTTAATTAATTTAAACCTGAAAGAAAAATATTTTCAATTTTACATCGTACTTGAAGTAATTTAAGGTTTTGGCTTTAATTTTTCTGTTTGTTCATCCATCCAAGAGCCTAAAACTAAATTACTGTGATATCCCGGTTTATATCAGAAAGAAGTATGATTCTTGTTTACTCTAACTAAACATTAACATTGGGGAAATTTTCCTGACCACACCTGCTCTACAGCCCTTTCTGACATTTATGGTGGCCCTAAATAGTAAGAAAAGCCTGGGACAATAGATAGCAGTCTGCATTGTTTTTTGTGTGTCTTGTAACTCGTAGCTTTTCTCATATTAATACAGGATTTGTTTCAAAGTACCAGCAACATTTTAGCAGTAAAATTTATTCCTGGTCATTATTAATATTTAACACAAGGCATCTTAAGGGTGATTTTGTTTCAGGCACTACAACATAGCAGGGCATTCATGTAACAATTCAGTTAACTCATTCATTCAACCTAGCGTTCCCTCTAATTATATTATTCAGTTAAACCAATAATCTAATTTCCATTCTCCGTTGTCAACAGGAATAATTTTTGAAACAGTTAACAATGGCTGAAGCAACAGCAGCAAACAACAAGTTTGGCCTTGATCTTTTCAAGACCATTTATGATGGAAGCAAAGGCAAGAACAACTTCGTGTCACCGTTCAGCATCTCTGTAGCCCTGGCCATGACACAGTTGGGAGCTCGAGAAACAACGGCACAGGCTATGGCTAAAACTTTGCGGTGGGACACGGCAGACGAAACCAAAATTCACAAGCAGTTTCAGGCATATTTAAAGTTGCTGCAAAAACCAAATGATGCTTATCAGCTGTCTACTGGCAATCGGATCTACTTGGAGCAAAGCTACCCCATATTGGATGAATTCAAGAGCAAAACCCAGGAATGGTATCTTGCAGGTAGATGAGATTGTGGTTTATTTTTCAGTTCTCACTTATGACCTCATTTACTTTATGAAACCTAGGTTTAACATGTTTATAAATAGCTTACATTTACAATTAAAATAGAGCAATTTATTTGACTTTTTCTTCAGCCAATTCACGTAAAATTTTACGCTGTGAATAATTGCAAGCTTTTTATGCAAATCTAACTACATAAGAGAAATTTATAGTTTGGAATCTTTCTAAGGGAGTTGAAACAGAGTCAAGGAAACTAAAGTTTTAAAAGAAAAGACATATTTATGTTTTCTTTACTTTTGTTATAAAATAGTTATAAAGCTATAATTATGTAAGTTCAAAAGTTGCTTTTAAAACATTTTGTCACCCACTATGAAACCTTTAATTTGATCTAATGCCAAGAAGACAAGTTTTAGAGTTGAAAAAACTCATTATTCAGCTGTCTGTTTCATCTTGTTACAAAAATAGCCTCTATTTAAAGTTGTCAATATATTTGATAACAAAATCAACAAGTTAGCTGATTTCTTTTTATGCTGTTTTTGTGTTTCCTGTTTTTTTTAGAACCAGTGAATGCTGACTTCATTAATAATGCTGATAAAGAAAGAACGAACATCAACAGTTGGGTAGCTGAACAAACACAGAAAAAAATTACTGATTTGCTTCCTTCGGGGATTCTCAATGCCCTTACGCGTATGGTGCTAGTCAATGCAGTTTATTTTAAAGGTATCTTTATGTTTAAATATTTATAAATATACAAAGTTTTTCTAATAGATTACACCTGATGCTTAAAAAAGTGTGTCTTGAAGAGTTCAATCTTTTTTTAAAAAAATGTATTGATTAAAAAAAAAATGAAATTTTCCACTTGTTAAAAATAATTGTAACTCTTAAATATAAAAAATTATAACTTTTTTTTTTCTTCACTTACTTAATTTAAACATATTTTTTGTTGTCGTTCTTGATCTTCAATAGTTATATTTTGTTTGGCATATTAAAAAAAAATCTTTTAATGTTTTATTTTGAAAATTTTGTAGTGTAAATAATCTTTTTGTAAAATTTTGTTGGTTTTTCTATTCATGCTGTATTTTTAATTCTCTGGTTCCCCCTTTTTTTATTATTCTCACCACACAGGCAAGTGGCACAGACAGTTCAATGACAGAAACACCCATCCATCGCCATTTAAAATAGGCCCTGGAGAAACTAAAGATGTCCCCATGATGTCTGACACATCTGTGTATCCGTTTGCCCATGATGATGATCTCAGGTTTATTGCTGTGGAACTGCCTTATCAAGGAAAAGAGCTTGGCATGGTCATCATACTTCCAGACGAAGATTTTGGTCTCAAGGTAAGATTAAACCGTCACAGACATCACAAACTGTTTTAGCTTTAAACTGAATCATACAAAACACATGCAGTCATTAAACTATTGGTACATTATTATTTCATGGCCAGTTAATGTTATGTTTTTGTTTCAGTCATGGTTACATAATATTTGTCTATAAATGTTATAGTAATGTTCATTCATAAGCATTTATTAACAATTTTCTGTAAAATTCAAGAGACAAATATTTTTTTAAAGATTAAAATTATACTTAGCTTAGAGCCAAACATCTAAACATTGTAGGATTCAATGTCACATACATCTGTAGGATAAGAAAAAGAAAAGTTAGTGAGGTTATTTATTTTATTTTATTTTGTTTTTGTGGGGGGGGGGGGGGGGCTACATTTTTATTGATGTTTGTAATCTAAGGGGATGGCGTGTTAAAAACTGACAAAATTTGAAGCAAAAATATGGATGGCCCCTTAGGACATAATGATTATTGAAAAGGAAATACAAAAGCTAGTGACAAAAATATTAATCACTGAGAACAATAACTATTACTCTGACAGTCTTTAATGTAAGTGGATAGTATCAAAAGAAATTACCGAAACAATAAAAATCTATTAAACCTTTTTTTAAAAAAAACTAAAAGAGAAAATTAGGCCATAATTGATTTTTTAAAACTTTTTTTTGTGTCTTGTTATTTTTCAAATGTGTCTTTAGTTCATTATTATATTCTTTTAAAACTCACACCCGTCATATTTTCATGTTTATGTTCTTTTTGATTAGGAACTCGTACAAAAGTTGACTTGGGAAAAACTCACTACGGTTTTTGAGAACCTTGGAAAACCAGGACTTAAAATTCAGCTGACCATGCCTAAATTTGAGGTACTGTAACCAATTAAATAACTAAATTTCTGCTCCATAATCCTCTACTAGTTTCTTCCATTGTCTTTTTATTTTTAATGTTTAATATTATATTAGAAACTGGTGTGTTTAGTTCATGTTCTTTTAGGAAAAAATATAGTCATTTAAAAAGTGGCATTTCCCTCTGTATCCTATCTACTCTTTTCGAACATTTTCAGTTATGTCAAAAATATATTATGTACATATATAGTTTCTGTCTCTCTCTCTCCCCCTTTTTATTGCTCTATAAATTTTATATCTTTTTATAATACATTTTTGTGTAAATTGTAAATGAAAGTATTGCATGCTTAGTCCTAAATGTTGCTTTTAATAGTTTTAGTCTCAACTGAAATTTAGGCTAAATAGATTAATGTATTTGAAAGACTTAAGTAAATTTAAGCATGCATGATTTTTAATAAATAAACTGTAATGATGACTTTCAATATCTGTGTATTCCTGTCTATAATTTTTTTAACACTGACCATCCCTCATTAAAATAGTTGCACATTTTGAAATATCAATAAAATTGTATTTTCCTCATTAGCACATAAATAAATGCAGTCAAAGTCCTGTGCAGTAAATAAACCCACCAAACTCTTATCCCTTAGCCCAAGTTTTGCTTGTACTTCACTTTGGGAGACACAGATCTAAGCTAAATCTAACTTTCAATGATTTACATAACATTAATTTTTTTTTTTCTGTATGATAAGAACTGTTCTTGAGTTAACTAACAAATAGAAGCTTTGTTTATACCTATTATATGCTTAAGCTTGTGTAATTCTTGTCAGATCATATAAAAAAGTTCTTTCAAAATCTCACATACTTACACTATAATTTAAAATGAGCATCTGTAGTTTATCAACCTAAAATTAACCACAACAATGTAATGCAGTGTCACAATTGTGTTAATCAAAACAGCTTGCGACTAATGAAATTAATATTAATCAAGTTCATTCCAAGTATTAATATCGGTAGCTACAATTAGAATAATGTGTAATTTAATGTATATTTTCATTAAATAATATATTATTTTTAATAGAACGTTAAAAGGTAAATTTCCATTGGAAAATAAAAATTCATTGTTGTCTGTTCTGTATACAAATTTTCATAAAAACATTTGAATTTTTTAATAAAATCTTTTATTTTGATTTTCCTAAATCGAAAATAATGTGCCCATCATAAAGAATTTTCGTGTACCTTATTTATAAAAATATATAAATGTAAACTTGTTGTCAACTTGTTGTTAGCCTGCTTTGAACTTGCAGAGTTGTGGGGGAACTTTTCAGGCCGAGGGCCACATCAGTGGTTCATAAAACGTCAAAGTACACCACTAAAAAATGTCATCCTCAATTCAGGCACCACAAACATGTCAAGCTTAAAAAATTTTGTTTAATGATGTTATCAAGTTTCTTGCGGGCTGCATTTTGCCAGACCCAGATGTCAACACATTTTTTCTAAAAAGGGACACTAATGTCAGTAGCTCCTTCTCCTACTACATGGATATGTAAATAAAACCACCCCTCTATCACACATTCACTTTTTAAACTCAGGAGTCAAGACTTTCAGAATTGAACAATAAAATATAACTAACCACCAAAAATATAACAATAATTAAACCTTTTAAGCCTGTTAACTAAATGTGCTCCGCTAGACATCATTTAAACAGCCTCTTTGCTCATCAGGTGACCAGCTGTTGTAATTTGAAGTCCCAGCTGACAGCACTTGGCATGGGCAAAGCATTTGATACTGAATCGGCTAACTTTAAAGGAATCACAGAGCAGTCTGAGCTTTGCATCTCTGCTTTCCTTTGCACTGCTTACATCCTGATCACTGAGCAGGGCGCACAGATGTCTGTATCCTCAGATGCAATCATGTCGAGATGTTCCTCACAAAACGCTATCCTCCCTCCCGTGGTTAACATTGACCACCCATTCCTTTTTATAATAAGACACCTTGAAGATAAACGAATATTATTTTTGGGACACATGAACGACCCTCCGTCTTGAACACGTCAACACTTCCTGCCTTCGTGACTTTTTTTAACAATTGAAATTTTTCTCTCGTAATCCTCATATGCTTGGCAAATATTTTAACCAAAATTGTTTGTATGGTAATTAATATCCTCATCGTCCAGAAGATTTCACTCAAGAAACTGACAACCTTTATATGATGATCAATTTTCAAATAATTAAAAATAATTTTCAGAAAGATTCAAATTTTAATTGGTGGCATAAGACATTACCAGTAAGATGTTATAAAATTCTTTTTTTTTTTTTTGGCATGCACATTCGGAGCTCGAGAGATATTCTCACCATTCTTTCAATAATGTAAACCAATAATTTTCATAACATTGTTTCATTATTATTTTTCCAACCATTTAGCTTAGTCTCATTTGTGTGTGTGTCACCTCTTTTAAAGAGGCAGTTCATTTAATCAGCAGTGATTCTATGTGTTATATTGTAAAATACTGCAATTTTAATCTCAGTTATAGGGCGGTGACCTAAATATATATGAAATAAATATATTTTTAGCTTAAATTTGTCTTTTTTGAAATTCTTTTTCTTTCACACTTTGCCAATTCTTTATTGTGATCATTTTCATTTACTCTTTTATACAATTTATTTGACTGAAATTTAAAAAAATCTATATTTAAAAAAACAGCCTCAACTTTTCTGTGGCCTTTTGCTCTTGTTTATTAATGTTTTCGATCTTCAAAACTAGTTATTTTCGTTCCTTTTTGAATTATCGATGCTGAATTATACCTTTTAGGATTCAAATTTAAATTATTCAATATTTTTTCTGTGATTTAATGTGGTGGTCTGAAAATAAAGATACCAGCATTTAGCTAAAGGGTCGGCAAACTTGGTAAATTACCCCATATGGAGTAAAAGGGAATTCCTAGGGGTAATGCAGACTCATTAGGGATATATAAAATCCGCTAGATATTCAAAATTCATCATGTGTACGTGTACACTTTGAATATAAGCCTACTATTGAACCAGTTCTTTCCAGAAAACGTGTTCTATAAATGCGAGTAAATTCTTTGCAATTCACTTTGATGAGACCATTGGTAATGCGCAGCTTATGTTCACAAAGGTTTTTCAAACAATGGAAGAGGAAATGTTGTTCTGTGATCTACTTTATCACACATGGCAATGTTCTGAGTACAGAGTGAGCTCTGAAAGGGGAACTTCAAAATTTCTAGCTGGTCAAAAGCTTGCTCAAGCAGAAAAGTTAACAAACTATTATTGGGTTGCACATTTCACATACTTAGCTGATATTTTGAGCATGTGAATGCGTTGAACAAAGAATTGAAAGGAAAAAATATCAGTGTCATCTGAGCAAGAAAATATATTGCAGCATTCTAATTAAAGCTTTCAATTTTGGAAACAACAAGCAGAATGAAGCAAGTAAGCATCCTTTCAAATTAGGTTCTGTAGTTGGATGATTTTGAAAATATAACTTTTGATCACATCAAGGATATAGTTATCAGACATCTTACAAAGCTCACAGAGCTGTTCACTATTTTCTTTCCAGATATTGAATCGCATAATGTCAGTTGGATGGTAGATCCCTTGAATTGTTTCATTGTTGATGTACCGAATAAGCCTCAACGGTTAGCAGTGGCACTTCTTGAACGTCAATCCAGCTATGAGGCACATATTAAATTTGCAAAAAAAGCAGATCTGAAAAATTTTTGGATGTCAAATGCTGCAAAGACTTTCAACATTACCCAAGAGTAGGGCGTTGAAATGTTGTTGTAATTAGGGAAAAAATACTGCCATTAGGCCTTTAACATTTACAACCATTAAACTTTTGATAATTGAATCAAATAAATTCCCCCTGAAATATGAATAGTACATGTAGTGTTAAGTTAAACAATCTAAGCATAAACCTTTTCATATCTATTTTTAGACACTTGCCAGTCTTCTAAAACTCACCAGGGCAAGAACTGCGCCTTCAGGGGTAACATGAACAAAAACTTTCGTATTTTGGGACTAATAGGCAAAAAAGTTCACCGACCCCTGATCTATGGTGATACTGTAAGACGGCTTCCTACTGTTAATGTGCATTAAATTGCCATTCTTTTAAAGACTCTGTCCAAGTCTCTGCTAGGACTCTGTCCAAGTCTCTGCTAGGACTCTGTCCAAGTCTCTGAGGACTCTGTCCAAGTCTCTGCTAGGACTCTATCTGAGTCTCTGCTAGGACTCTGTCCAAGTCTCTGCTAGGACTCTGTCCAAGCCTCTGCTAGGACTCTGTCCAAGTCTCTGCTAGGACTCTGTCCAAGTCTCTGCTAGGACTCTGTCCAAGCCTCTGCTAGGACTCTGTCCAAGTCTCTGCTAGGACTATGTCCAAGTCTCTGCTAGGACTATGTCCAAGTCTCTGCTAGGACTCTGTCCAAGTCTCTGCTAGGACTCTGACCAAGTCTCTGCTAGGGCTCTGTCCAAGTCTCTGCTAGGACTCTATCCAAGTCTCTGCTAGCACCATATTTCGTTCACCTGCATAGCTATTATTATTTTTTACCAGCTGAACTGTCTTCTTATGTTTAAATGATCTTTTGTTAACATATTTAATGTTTCAGGTTAACGTCCTTATCTTATATGTTACAGACGCTCCTTCTGTACAGAAGATTATTGCGTTCTACGTATTTCTATGGTTTGTGTTTAGTCCTGTATTCTTACTAGAGTTTTAAATGATGATAAAGTGGTGGCTTTCCTGGTTTCTTCAAGCAACCCATTCCACGCCCGAGTACCAGATGGAAAGAAAGAAAACTTGTATGTGTTTGTTCTTGCATATGGAATAAGAAAGGTGTTTTTATCTTTATGTCTATCTGAGGGTTGTATTAAGTTATCTTTGTGTTGTATTTTTAATAGCCTTATGTATAATTACTAATTTACTCTTGGTTCTTCTATCCTCTAGTGTTTCAACATTTAATGATTTAACTAATGGTGTTACTCTTGTCAGTTTTGAATATTCTCCAGTAATGAAGCTGGCAGCTCTTTTTTTTGGATTTTTTCTAACTTATCAATATTTTCTTTGGTGGATGGGTCCCATACAGAAGATGCATATTCTAGTATAGGTCTCACCAGGGTGAGGTAGCATTTTAGTTTTATATCTTTGTTACATTTGTAAAAGTTTCTTTTT
>MUZC01004775.1:189659-199914 GCA_002072015.1 Radix auricularia
ATATATGAGACTCCATTGAAAAATTAATTTAAACTGTTACAGTTAAGTTTTAGTTTTTATAATTTTTACAAGATTTTTTCACTATGGCATTGTATATGACGAAAGAATTAAATTTTCTCTTCTTTAACATCTGGAGGCCCTAATAGTTAAATATCAATATCAAATGCAACAGCTAATGAAAATTTTACCAGGATCAATTTGAAACATTATGAAGGAATTATTTATTGTTCACCAGATAACTGACAGCTTTGACCTGAAATCCACTCTCACGTCACTGGGCATGGGTGAAGCCTTTGATGAGAATAAAGCTAACTTTTTAGGAATGACAACTAAACCAGAGCTTTACCTCTCTGCTGTCCTCCACAAAGCTTATGTTAAGGTGAATGAGGAGGGGACTGAGGCGGCTGCTGCCACCGGAGCTGTTATGATGATGAGATGTGCCATGCCGCGACCCCCAAAGGCTGTCAAAGTTGACCACCCCTTCTTAATTTTAATAAGAGATCACAGAGCGGAAAACAGCATCTTGTTTCTGGGACAAATTAGCGACCCTTCAATTTAATTGCTACAAGGCTTACTTAGCACTTACTTCTAATTTAACAATTTAATAACTATAAATTTGCTTACTCAATGTAGTGCTTTGACAAATTAACATATTTTAATTATTAGCTTTGAAAAATTTAAAGTTCAAGGCTTACTCTTTGCCAATTTTACATATTATATGAAGAGATAGAGAACTTTGCTCACACTAAGTAAATGAATGAATGAATATGAGGTTGGAGCTGTTTCAGGTCACATAATCACAAATGTGTGACCCTCCTTTCCCTTAGGTGCATGAAATCATTTATGGACGGCCTGTGAGTAAAAATGGCACATCGTGCTGCACAATGTTCCCTTTAAGCTGTGCTGCTGCGCAGATATCTGATGCCACGCAACAGTTAAGAATTTCAGTGCATTAAATTTGTTAAAATATAGCACAAAAAATGGTTTCTGTGCAACACACTATTTATTTTCTTTGCACAGGGAACAACAGAGGGAACATTGATTGCGCATGCATATCATGTATTAATGAATGCACACTGCGCGATAATAAAGTGTGTGAGTGCAGCAGCTGCTACCATTCAGTGAACAATTCGCACAATAACTATAAACTGTCACTGTTGTTGCGAGTTGGAACTGAGCTGCCAACTGAAAACAATATGTAAACTAAAACTGAAAACAAAAAATTAAGATGACTAAATTAGCATTATGTGCTTATGTATTATGTGTCACCTTGAACTTATGGAGCTTAATATTAATTTATCTAATGTAATTATTTTACATTTCCATAATGTAATATGAGTTAATGTCATCATTGTCAAGTCTATAGTAATGAACTGCAGTAATGAACTGTTGAGTGACTCCACTCACCTAAGTCAAGTGATGTAGTATGTTATTTTGTTTTTTATCTGTTAATCTGGCTCCGCACTCTGGCCGGATCTCACTTCATAAACTTGGCAAATCAGGATCCGGATGGACTGTAAGAAAGTGAATCAGGTACATCCCTACTATTTATAAGTCGACCATTTAGCTCTTCACTTCTATTATGATTATAGTTTTCAACCTTAAAATATTTTAGGCAATAATTAATTTTTTAAGGATGATGAAGAAGAAATGGCTGCAGTGTAGTGAAAAATATATATTTGACCTCATGCATTACATAGAAAATGAAATAGTTAATCTATTTTGAACATGTTTCTTTGCTTTAATAACTAATACAACAGATATAGTGAAATAGATGTAGACTACTTGTAAGAAATATTCAATTATTGTGAAGTAGCCTGTTCTGTGAACATTGTTTGTTTATTTAGGAAGAAAATAAAAACTTTAGGTCAAGATGCTTAATAAAGTGTCTTTTCAGGGCTATTGTAATTTTTGTTTACCATATATCTGCGCATGTCCAATATGAGTCTAGTTTTCAACATATCTCTTTAAATCTATTATTATTATAGTTTTTAATTAAGCTTAAAATAATTTTGGCAAAAATTGTTATTTAAATATGATGAAAAAGAAACTTGCTGCTGTGTAGTGAAAAGTGTGTTTGACCTTGTGGATAACATTGAAATTAAATTTTTGTTTTATTTTGATCACCATTCTTGTTTTATACATAAGGTAACAAATATATTTGTTAAAAAGTGTACCTTAAAGAAAAATTTATTATATATAATTGTGAAGTAGACTGCTTTGCGAATATTATTTGGACATTAACAAAATAAATCTGTATTTTTCTCTCTTTTCAGTTAATTAAGCGAGCTAATTGTGTAATTTCAATTTTTAAGTTATTATTTAATTATTAGATTAATTTTTAAAAAATTATTTTTTGTTTTTTTCTGTGAGGAAACAGAATTATTACACACATACTTCTGTAATTATGTTTACTATTAAGCCTAAATTTCAGCTTTGAATTTTCATCTAAGCTATGTATCAAGGCTCTCAAAATTTTACAAGGATCAATTTGAAACATTAAGAAGAAATTATTTTATTGTTCACCAGATAACTGACAGCTTTGACCTGAAATCCACTCTCACGTCACTGGGCATGGGTGAAGCCTTTGATGAGAATAAAGCTAACTTTTCAGGAATGGCATCTAAACCAGAGCTTTACCTCTCTGCTGTCCTCCACAAAGCTTATGTTAAGGTGAATGAGGAGGGCACCGAGGCGGCTGCTGCCACCGCACCTGATATGTTTTTCCTCTGTGCCATGCCAGATCCCCTTGTTGTTAAAGTTGACCACCCCTTCCTTTTTTTAATTAGAGATCGCAAAGCCAAAGGCACTGTTCTGTTTCTTGGACAGATTAGTGACCCTAAAATGTAAATGACTTCTGTGCTTCTCAATTACCATTAACTTGTATGCACTGATAACTTTCTACACAATTTGGCCTTATTAACATAGATTACTTATGTACTTTAAAGTGTATTAAATTTTTCAAAAACCATTCTATTTCCTAATTAATTTACACATTCCTAGACAAATGAAAATTTTGAAGGGGCTGATGCTGGAGGTAATAAATTTCATTAAATATATTCTGAATTTGGTAGTTTTTTTGTTTTTTTTAAACATGTAGCTCTCGATTCTTTGCAAAAATAATGTAACCATTTTGGCAATTAAAAATATATTGTAATAAGTAAAACAGTGCAGAAAATGAAATAACTATTAATTGTTGTTTAAATGGCTTGCAAGCCTAATCTTGGAATAAGTCTCATCTTCACTGTGGAATTTGGCTCAGCTGTAATGTCTTTTAAGGTTTTATTCATTTTCTCTTTGCATTAACCATATCCTTAATCTCTCAAGTAATCTTCACACCACCCCTCAACTCTTTCAACACACATCACAGCAGGTTCTTAAAAAGATAGGAACTTGAGAGAGAAAATTGCTGCACATTTTCAAACATTCTGACATCTTTATTAAGTTTTTTGTCCTTTTATGGAATCCCATAATATAATGCAGACATCTTTCCTGACTGGAATATGTTGTTCACACTTCAATGCCACGTACACATGTCTGTTATTTTTTTAGATTTGTGTTTTGGTGAGGTCAAGGTTATTAGACATACAATTTTTTTTAAATTTAGCCATATTTTCTGACTTTTTATTATTCATAAACTTCATCCCTTTTAAAAGAAGAGTGCATTAGAGTTTAAAGAACAGAAGTTTGTGATACTCTCTATTTGTAGACCATTACCCTCACTTTTTGTGGTGTGGAGAACAATGAGTCTAAGGGGTGGGAGGTTGAATGTGCTTCTTGCGCCATGAATTTTTACTTTCTGTGGATATTAAATATCCAGTTTTTAATTAAGTTAGGCAATAAAGTCCCCGATTTGGTTAGGTCAAACCCATTTGTTAGATTTAATAATTATGTTATATGCATTTAATTATAACTGTGCGTCTTCATAATTTTTAGGAATATTGCAATTTTTCATATGTATTTTCTTTGTTTTTGTTTTATTTTGACATCAATAGAGTGACACCTCTTACAATAATGTCTAGAAATATGTCAACTGTCACAAGCAACAGTGACAGAAATAGGTCAACTACTACTCTACTAAAGTTACTTGGTATGACCAGAATTATTCAAGTATTGGATTTTACATTAATAATAATCCCAACGGGTGCCAATACTACCAATATCCCTTTTTTTTATTACCCCAAATTTATTTTAATTTTTTTGCCCCTGAGCTATATTAATAATTGAACAATACCTTTTTTAAATATAATGATGTTTTATTTTCTCAAATGCCTTATTAGATTTTGTTGGGGATACAGTTGCTCATATCTAGAATCACACAGTTTATTTGTGTATCTTGTATTTTATTGAAAAGCTTTATTCCACTTCTATTCTATATATTACCCATTTCTACAGCATTGCTGATGTGTGATTTCATGAATATATTTCTATTATGATTAAATTTTTATTTCAGGTGTAAAGGCTAGTGGCTAGTGTATTTAAATGATTGCTTAAAAATGAAATCAATAAATAGACAATTATTTTAAAATGACATTCTTTTTTTTCTTCTTCTTTGTTTACTTTTGCTTTGATTAGTTCATGAGTGCCAATTCAAGTTGTTCAGTGGGCAAAAAATTTTTTTTTTAAAATCTATTTATTTAATTAAAGGTCAATAAAATCTCTATGTTATAAGCAGTTAATTATAACTGCATTTTTCATAGTTTCAATGACTATGTCATTTTTGAATATGTATTTTCTTTGTTATTGATCTATTATTACATGACTAAAGTAAATATATTTACAAAATCATTTTGGATGCAGTAAATTTATTTATTTTTCAGAGCAATCTAAATAAAAAATCTCCTAAGCCGTAGCTCCAAGCCATTTAGTTAGCCTTTGATTTATGTCAGGGGTCAGGAAACTTTTAGTCTGAGAGAGTCACGGACACTAAATATTTTGAAAAGTAATTCTGTGAGAGTCATACATTATGTTTAAAACTAAAAATGCAAGTAAATCTGTGCATTTTGTGTAATTTCAACACTAAAAGTACAATAATTAACGTATTCTGATACTCATGCTAATGAGCTAAGAAAAAAAAACAACAAAGAGGTAGTAATGGTAGTATGAGAACATGTCACAGATGTGAAGATAATTTTATTGATTCTGAAATTGCGACAGCTGCTCCTCTTGTAGAAGCAAACAAATTACTGTACCCTATGAATTTCAAGATTTTGTTTTCTTAAAACTACTCATCAGGGCCGGCTTTAGGGAATGGGAGGGCCTAGGCGAAGTGAATTTGGTGGCTCTAAATGTAATAGAAAAAATAAATAATATATACGGAAAGTATAAAATTTAACAATTTATTAAAAACGACCTGTATTTATATCTAAATCAACAAATAACTAATATTTATACAAACAAATTCTGGAAGATGCCATAAACCTTTTTAAAAAATTCAACTTTTCGTGTTTTGATGACAGCAAAGTCTGCAAAAAAAAAATTGTGAATGATCCAGAGACTGGACGATACATCTCGTTCGATAGATATAATTACCAGACTGTTCAGTCGTTCTTGTGTCACTGTTATTCTCAAATAGTTTTTTTTTTTACTTTTAACTTGGAAAAACTTCTGTCTACCGATCTAACAGTAATCAAAATTGTCAATGCTATACGAAAGCCTATAGCGACATTTCGAACAGCAGTATTCAAACCATGATTATAAATAAAACGTAAAGCATCATGAGAAGACAAAACCATATCTGGAACAATGTTGGAAATCATTTGCTATCACTACTTAAATCATTCGGATCAATATCTGAACCAGATATCTACATCGGAGAACGCAATATTCAAATCCATGCAAAATTTCATCAAATCGTTTAGGTGAAATTCTGCAATTTTTTATGTTGTGCTGAAATCCAAAAAGACCAAACTGAAGTTCCATATGCTCAAAAAGTGCAGTCAACTACATAACTGCTAGATCTAACAAAACATTAGAAAATTCCACTAGATATTTTTCTTTTGAATCTGTCAATGATTCATCTATGCTTTCATAATCAAACTTTTCGTCGTCTCAAGTTGTGGCAGCTGGAAATATGATATCATCTGATTCCATCTCTAATTCTTTAGCCAGTTGTCTTAACGAAATTTGTATATGTATTTTTCATGAACTCGGTTGCCCTATTTATACATTCCAATGCAATGTCAAATAGCATATCTTTCGATTGCATGAATTTACTGATCATATTCATTTAAAACGGCACGGGTTCAAAACAGCGACTGTCAAAACAGCGACTACCTCTCATACCATTATTTACCTTTCCCTTAACACTCGCCACAACCCTAGGTATACATTACACTATAACATAAAGGTCAATCTTCCCTCCACTCCCATGCCAAACATACTCAGAAAGGCCCACATTTATCATTGGTTTTTTTATAATATTTTTTTTCCAGTGGTTTTACGCTTTTCATCGTAAAATCAAAATCAATTGATAAAATTAAAAAAAGCAATTTGTTATTAAGGTGTTGACATAAATGGCGAACCACGCAGGCACTGAAACCACCACAAGCCTGCACCCTATCATTCACTACTCTTTCTTGTGTAGACTTACCTAGCATAAAAACTGAATTGTAATAAGATGTACAAAGTTGTCAGTATATAAAGTTAATACATTAGCGGACAATATCGTTCAAGCCGCTGGGCCCATATGACCTGACACTGTGTATGCACTCTTTAAAACACCAACATTTATTTATACACACCTCCAGTTGAATGTTTTTAATTTTATATTGTCCCTTCTCTACAAAAAACCTGCATTATCACAAGCAAAAGAAAAAAGTCGCTGTTTTGATACAGTCGCTATTTTGATACAGTCGCTGTTTTGATGCAGTCGCTCTTTTGACGGTCACTGTTTTGACACAGTCGCTGTTTTGAATTCGCTGTTTTGACAGTCGCTGTTTTGACCGGATGCGATTTAAAACAATAAATCGTACCATATTACTAAAAATACCAGAAATCGAATTTATTTAGTTGTTTTGCCAATCCAGTTGCCCCAGTCCTTAATTTAGGATCGTCGACATTTTCAGACACTTCCACTAATATATCGTACACTGCTGCTGCTAGGTACGAAAAGCTAGTTTTGATCCTGCATTCCCAGTGTTTATTGGAAATAAGCTTTATATGAATATTCAAGCTCTTCCATCGACGTGTTGAAGCACCTAACAGAACTTAAATTTGATGCAAAGCTCCAAGAGTGTCGTGGCAACCACTGAAGATTTCGCCATGTCTCCAAGAATTAGATTGAGACTGTGACATCAACATGACACATAAAATGATTTTGGATTGAGTTCCAGTATACGTTTTTGTACACCAAGATTGCATGCTTTCATATTTACTCTAGTATCATATCCTTGGCCTCTGCAGTTCTGGAAAGATACATTCAGAAGCATGCTTCCGCGAGACCTAAACCAGTGCTGTCGTCGACAGCCACGAATCCCACAAAAAATTCATTAATTCCGCTGGCGTACTCACAGTGTTGTATATTCGCAAAATCATACTCATTTGTTTTTGGTGACCAGCATCAGGTGTGCAGTCCAAAATTATGGAATAATATTGCGAATTTTGAACATTTTTTATAATTATTTTCAAGGAGGCATCACCGATCAGAATAATTACCTCATTTTGAATTCTTATGCCCAAGTAATGATCATGAATTTCTTCGTTTTTAAATCGTACTTTCTGAACTATTCAACCTATACCAAAAAAATTTCCATAGTCTGGGTGAAACAGTCAATCCACATTGCCGCGAATTGGTACATTCCGTTTTGCAAGAAACTGCACAATTGAAATGATTCTTTGTAAAACATTGTTCCAGTGCTTAGTCTTTTTGCTTAAGTTTTTGTGTCTCTTGTCAATTGCCTTTCCTCCTTTCAACCGATTTTCCAGTTCAATCCTAGCGCCGATAGCACATATGTGCTTCATGGACGATTAATGATCTGCAATAAGACTGGACATGTTTTTCCAATAGCTATTTCCTTCTCATTTCATAAATTTTCAGTATTGAAGAGATAATGAAAACTGAACATATCAAAATAAAAGAAAATTAAATTACCCATGCCAGATTACTAAAATAGTATTTTATTTTTTGTTTAACTATTGTCGTTGCTAAGTTCTGAAAACAAAAAGGTTGTATCTATACTAATAAAAGGGAAAGCCCTGACTGACTGACTGACTCACTCACTCACTGATTCATCACCAATTCTCCAACTTACCGTGTAGGTAGAAGCATGAAACTTTGGGAAGTTGTTGGGTACCCTCTCACAACGAAAATTGGTGAAAAAGAATTTTTTAAATCTCGCTCATGTGGGGCCGGGGGCCCAAAAACTTTTTTTTTTGCATCACTAATTCTCCAATTTTCCGTGTAGTTAGAAGCATGAAACTTTGGGAATTTGTTGGATACTTTCTAACGACGTAAATTGGCGAAAAATAATTTTAAAAATCTCGCTCATGTGGGGCCGGGGGCCCAAAAAGAATTCTTTCCTTATATGGGCTCTAAAAAAATTTGAAAATCACCAGTTTTCCTATTTCCCGTGTACGTAGAAACATGAAACTTTGGGAAGTTGTTGGGTACCCTCTCACTACGAAAATTGGCGAAAAAGAATTTTAAAAAACTCGCTCATGTGGGGCCGGGGGCCCAAAAACTGTTTTTTCTACATCACTAATTCTCCAACTTCCCGTGTAGCTAGAAGCATGAAACTTTGGGAAGTTGTTGGGTATCCTCTTACGACAAAAATTGGCAAAAAAGAATTTTGAAATTCACACTAATGGGGGCCGGGGCCCCAAAAATGTTTTTTCCTTATATAAGCTACTAGCAATTTGCCCGCGCTTTGCAGCGGGAAGATGAAGTATTAGTTATAAGTGAGTGAGGGCATAAAAAAACTATATTTTGGCCCACAGCGCCCACCAAGGGATATTTTAAATATTATTTCACCTGCTGCCATCGTGGAAGTGTATTCAAAAAATCTCCAACGTTTTATGCGTTAACTATTTGGGAAATATGAAAAATAGTGCTTTTCAATTTGTATATAGCACATATTTGGAAAAAACACGTTTTTGAGGTCCCGGCCTCAATGAGTGTGAATTTTAAAATTATATAATGCTAATTTTTGTCGTGAAAATGTACCTAGCAACTTCCTAAAGTTTTATGCTTCTACCTACATGGGGAATGGGAGAATTAGTGATTTTTTTATTTTTATATATATTTAATATTAGGGAAAACTACATTTTGGCCTCGCCAGCCCACAGTAATGGATGTTTTACATAATTGTTCACCTGCTACCATCGTGGAAGTGTAGTTAACAAACCCACAAATTTTCATGTGTTTGCCTATTTGTAATATAGGAGAATTATTGATTTTCAATTTTTTATAGCACGTATAAGGAAAAAACACGTTTTTTGGGCCCAGGCCCTCATGAGTGGAGTGTGCATTTAAAATTATTTTACGCCAAATTTCGTCGTTTTGAGGGTACCCAATGTTTTTGCCTACACGATGAATTGTGGAATTTGTGATGAGTCGGTTCTAATATAAGAAAAAATTATATTTGGGCCCCCGGCCCCCTGTGAGTGGAAAATTACCATTCTCTTTCGCCAACTTTCATCGGGAGATTGTACTCAACAACTTCCCAAAGTTTCATGCTTCTACCTAAATGGAGAATGGAGGAATTAGTGATGTGTGGTTTTCATATAGTTTTTATTAGGAAAAAAACTACATTTGGCCCCCCGGCCCCCAATAAGAGATATTTTAAAATATGTTTTCATCTGCTACCATCGTGAAAGTGTAATTATCAATTCCCCAACGTTTCATGAGTCTACCTACTCGAGAAATAAGAGAATCAATGATTTTCAATTTTTATAAATCTCATATAAGAAAAAAACGTTTTTGGGGCCCCGGTCCCCATGAGTGTGTATTTCAAAAATTATTTTACACCAACATTTGTTCTGAGAGTGTACTTAACAATTACCAAAAGTTTCATGCTCCTACCTACACGGAAAATAGGAGAATTAGTTATAAGTTGGTTTTTAATATAAGAAAAAATATATTTGGGCCCCCGGTACCCAATTAGAGGGAATTCTAACTTTCTTTTTGCCAATTGTCGGGAGCTTGTACTGAAAGAATTTCAAAAGTTTCATGCTTCTACCTATATGGGAAATAGGAGAATTAGTGATTTTTTAAAATTTTATATAGTTCATATAAAGAAAAAAATTTGGGGGGGGG
>MUZC01004775.1:218599-229560 GCA_002072015.1 Radix auricularia
GTGGCTTTACTTAATTGGGTCACTCCCACCCCCTTTCCCCTGACTTCAACAAAGGATGTCTGAGAGCCTGGCGTTTGTGTGACTTGGCCGTTTATAACAACAAAAACTCATGGCTTCAAAGACTTCATCCTTGCTTTATGAAACAAAACAATTGCCCTTATTTTGTATTTAAATATAGTCTATGTGCGTCAATGTGTACAGTGGAAAAAATTCAAGCAATTAAGCAATTTTTCAAATTATATTACGCCCCTGAAAAGTGTCAAACAGTATAATCATCAACCCCTCATATGTCTGTATATCTACGCCACTACCACAAATAGTATTATAATAAACAATTATGAATATTACAGCAATAAAAAAGTAAGTATCCCATATTCTTTTGTTTTTCAATTACCTCTTTGTTTATTATCGAAAGTGTGATGGGGGCGGATTTATTTTGGGGGAGACATTATTTTACAGGGTAGGGGAGGATTTATTTTAATTGGGAGTAAAATATTTTCTCCGGGGGAGAACTTATTTTAAAATGGAATCTCCGGGGGGAGACTCTGTATGGGGGAGGATTTATTTTGCAACACCGGATCCAAATAGTTTGGCTCTAATATTAGCTGGATTCTGGATATCTCTACATTAAAGTGTAAGAGCTAAGGGGTCGTCCATAAATGACGTCACGCTCCTAGGGGGGGGGGTCACACTTTTGTGACGATGCGTGACGTGGGGGAGGGAGAGGGTTGAAGAAATGTGACGTCACATCGAAAAGGTAACTTTAAATAAAACTTCCACTGAAATATTTGGTCACTTACAATATATTTAATGACTTTTAAAAAAAATTCAATGCTTCTCAATGTGCCGGTCGATAGGCTATCAGACGCCGGTTTGCGTAAGTTAACAAGAGACGAAAATTAAATATAATTATAATTCTTAAGTTTGAGAATCCACAAGAGAACATACGAAATTGTAACCCTGCGTCGTTTGTTGTTAACATCAAAGCTTTTGTGATGTAACACAGTTTCGTTTATGGTTCACTCGCGGCAGAAGTCTGCCAACTTTTTTTTTTTTGGTCGGTTATACCCCCCACCCCCTTCCCCCTAAACTGCTACTGGATAGTTTTACAAACAGGACAAGTGTCTTAAAAGATCTGAATAGGATTGTATGTTGATATTTTAAGTCAAAACGACACCGAATATCCATTTTTGGGGTGGGGGGGGGGAATCTATTTGATACAATAATAAAAGTTTAAAGTTTGCTATAGTTTTTCGATTGGTTTTGGTCAAACGCCTCTGGCCATTCTAAATATAATAATAAATGTGTCCATTTAAAATTAGTCAAAAGTATTTACTAACTTTATTGAATCCATCAAATTCTCGACATCGCAATTCGAGAGGAGCACGAAACAACTTTCTTCTGAACTCAGTTTTTAAGGCATTTATTTTAAATTTGACAGAAAGGATATTTGATACAGTCAAGTGATGTTGATTAATATTATTGTCACTTTTGTCAATATAAATGAAAGTAGGTTGGATTTGGATGTCTTCTTATAGTACGTAAATAAGAAATCTACATAGATAACAAATTTAACAAATGCATTTTCTGAAAGGAACCGGTTCAATAGTGGGCATATGTTCCAAGCGTACACGTACACATGACGTATTTTAATATATCTAGTGGAGTGGAGTGGATGTTATATGTCCCAAATGAGTCTGCATTACCCCCAAAAATTCCCTTTTGACCCCAGATGTTGTTTTTAAAAAGTATTATTTTAAAAATAACTTTTTTTTTTTATAAACAAAGAAGTTACAAGTAATGATTTATAGTCAATGCTTAATTTGCATGCATTAAAATAAAATATAATCTAAATTTTAAAATTATAAAAGTTTATATTAACATTACTGTTAACCCAAAAGTAGTGGATTCTAGCAATTTTTCTATGCATACAATGATTGAGCATTACCCCCAAGAGTTCCCTTTTTACCCCAAATGAGATAGTTTATTGGTGACATTATATTTACAACTGTTGTGTGACGTATTTGAAATCCTGAAGAAGAAAGAATTGTAATAACCATTAAACAAACAAACTTGTGAGCTTCGGAGTTTAAAGTTATGATAATGTTGGATATTTTAATAATGTCATAGTATTTCAGTCCTCTACTTGCAAGAATTACTGTATTTTGCGACGCACAAGATGACACCCTACTTTCCTGCACAAATGTGGGGTTCATACAGAATGGGCCATTTTCCTCTTCCAGCGCATATCTAATAATTTTTAGAAAACATGAGATGTGATATCAATGTGATAATTTTAGATCAAATGCCTTTGATGTGCATACACTTAGCAGGGAAACTGTCATTAGAATATCGAAATCAATTTGAGGAATTGTCTTGTAGGCCTATCTATATATTCTAGGTCTATAAACAATGCAATTATCCTTGTATTATCAATAGTCATTTTCGCGAGCTTAATCGCGAAGGTTAATCACATCAAATGGTTTTTGAAATTACCGATGCATTGTTCGTTAGCTGTCTTGCTATGCCATGGCAACTAAACATTTTTTAAAAAAATGTAATATCTTATCTTATCTTATATGTTACAGACGCTCCTTCTGTACAGAAGATTATTGCGTCCTACGTATTTCTATGGTTTGTGTTTAGTCCTGTATTCTTACTAGAGTTTTAAAATATAAAACAAGCCGAATTCATACTTAATCTTATAGGGCTTTAAGCTGTGTAAGGGCTCATTATGCTATCAAATAAGTACAGAGAAAATTATGTCAAAACGGGAAAAGAATGTAGTGGTACCTGGTGAAATGGAAAAATTCTTGCCGGTCGTCTGATACGAAAAAGTTTGAGAATCACTGGCTTACAATTTATTTAATTTATTTAATATTTTTTTACATAGCTTCACTCATGTTACGATAATACAATGTAGATCTACACTAAATAAATACTTAAATGACAAAAAAGTGATTTGAAACATTCTTATTTTCAAATAGAGAACTTTTTAGTTTAGGGGGGGGGATCAAAGTTTTGTGACGTACTTTTTGAGGGGGGTTGACGATTTTGTGACGACGCGTGACGTAGGGGTGGGAGGGGTAAAAAATCGGCAAAAATCGCGTGACGTCATTTATGGACGGCCCCTAAGGGGATGTACTTCACTACTTTCTATTTATTATTTAATACTATTTATTTGTAAAAAATATTATTCAACATATCTGGTATCTAAAATAAAAAAAAACTACGTGACACTGTCCACGTCAACGATGAACATCAATCATCAATATATATAATTCTCAATGTATGTTTTGTAACGTCTGTCCGTCACACTACAATTTTTAGATGGCTGCGCCTGCGCACCAAAATTACTCAATAAATTTATATAATTTGCAATTTATGTCCCGATGACGCTACTAATTTTAGAAACCAGCGCACCAAAAATGATTAAATTTGTTACTGGAAGTAAATGAATAAAACAAAAATTAATCAAATAAATTAGATTTATGACGTCATTAAACTGAAAATTTCATAAAACTAAAATGCCCATAGCTTATATTTTATGTTTTTAATAAAAAAAAAATATAGCAGTATTTTTAAGAGATATATTTAAATATAAGTAGTTCAATTTAATGTCAATAAATTTAAATTTCATTATTATTAAGTAAAAACAATTATTATTTTTTAATATTATATTCCTTATAAAAACTACTTATTTTATATTTTCCTACAAATTTGTACCGATTAATCGTGAAATTTATCGTTAATTTCCGCAGCCCTAATTTTAATAGCCTACATAACTGGAAAGGATGCTGAGCTGAAAATAATGAAAGCGTTAATTTAGATTCTTAAAACGTGTACATTGAATTGTATATTCGATTAACTGTTGATTTGATACTTTAATATTTTCTTTTATTCTGTGATAAGTTTTACTTCAAAGGGTTCATGCCAAATAAACAGTTCTTTGTTATTCATATAATTATAAATAGTTACTTTTTTTTTTTAGTGCCCTATAGCCTTTTAACATGGGCTATCAGGTTTCTGTATACAAATTTTCGTTAAGATCTCGTCATATGCACAGTAACTAACGCATAAAATTATTTTTAAATTGCTCATATTACAAAAATTTTAAGTTGTAAACTCTTTTCATTTTTAATCTGCACAATATAGGATATATTTGTAATTTTTTCTCGAGATAATTAATAATCGAATGGGGATTAAAAACTTATAGTTTTTTTTTTTAAAAGCATTTAGTGCCCCTTTGCCGAGAAGGAATGATTATTAAGAGTTCAGAGCCCTATAGTATTTTATTATTGGTTGTATAAATTTTATATATCATCTTCGATTAAGATCCATCAATTTACACAGTACCTAACTCTTAAACTATTTTTATAGCTCATGTAAGCACAAATTGACACTATGGGCACACGGCGCCCCATGAGTGTTAACTATAGAACACAATGCTGCCAGGAATCATCTAGGGAGCGTACTAAACTATCTCCAAAGGTTTCACGACGATCGGATTCATGGTTTATAAAGGACATGCACACACTCACACATACACACACACACTCACGGACATACTTTAATTCATATATATCTAGATAAATAATGACATTAAAAGTTCCGTGGCCCACTTAGTGCAAAATGTAAATTTTAAAACATTTGTTCTTTTCTTTTTGGATCATATTTAATGTATAATCGATATTAGTCGAGACAGTAACACGTATTGCATTTTAATATGGGCTATAAAGTATGTATGTATTAAGTTTAGAAAAGATCCATTCATTTTCCATGTAGCAAACGCATAAAATAATTTGTATATAAGAAATATACATTTTAAAAAATAGGGGCCGCCGTCCACCATGAAAGTCAATGTTCATTTTTTTTTTCACACAAACCATTCCGTAAGAGCAACCCCCACAATTTCATAAAGTTTCATCGTGATCGGATGAATTTTTGTTCAGCTTTAATGGACAAACAGTCATACATACATTGATTTATCTATACTAATAAAAGGGAAAGCCCTCACTGACTGACTGACTGACTGACTCACTCACTGATTCATCACTAATTCTCCAACTTCCCGTTTAGGTAGAATCATGAAACTTTGGGAAGTTGTTGGGTACCCTCTGACTACGAAAATTGGCGAAAAATAATTTTGAAAATCTCACTCATGTGGGGCCGGGGGCCCAAAAACTTTTTTTGCCTACATCACTAATTCTCCAACTTCCTGTATAGGTAGAAGCATGAAACTTTGGGAAGTTGTTGGAGACACTCTTACGAAAAAAATATGGTGAAAACGAATTTTGAAATTCACACTAATGGGGGCCGTGGCCCCAAAACTGTTTTTCTCCTTATATGCTATATGCTAATTTAAAATCAATAATTCATCTATTTCCCGTGTAGGTAGAAGCATGAAACTTAAGAAATGTTTTTTCATGCTTCCAACGATAATTGGCAAAAGAGAATATTACATTTCCCACTCATGGGGGCTGAGGCCCCGAAAACGATTTTTTCATTTAATTGGCTATATAAACATTGAAAATCACCAATTCTCCTATTTTCCGAGTAGGTAGACTCATCAAATGTTGGGGAGTTTATATATACACTTTCACGATGCTAGCAGGTGAAATAATTTTTAAAATTTCTCTTACAGGGGGGATGGGGGCCCAAATTTAAAAACTAAAAATCACTATTTCTTTCATTCACCATGTAGGTGGAGAGCATGAAACTTTAGGAAGTTGTTGAGTTTAATCTCCCGATGATAATTGGCGAAGGAGAATGTTAAATGCCCACTCATAGAGGTAAGGGAGCCCCCCAAAAATGGGGCCCCATAAAAAAATTTCTCCCCTTATATGAGCTATTTACAAATTGCAAATCAATAATTCTCCTGTTTCCCGTATAGTTTGAAGCATGAAACTTTGTAAATTTTTTGAGTACATGCTTCCGATGATAATTGGCAAAAGAGAATGTTAAATTTCCCACTAATGGGGGCCGGGGCCCCCAAAACATTTTTTTCTTTATATGAGCTATACAAAAATTGAAAATCACTAATTCTCCTATTTCCCATATAGGTAGAAGCATGAAGCTTTTGAAATTTTTTTAGTACAAGCTCCCGACAATTGGCAAAAAGAATGTTAGAATTCCCTCTAATTGGGTACCGGGGGCGCAAATATATTTTTTCTTATATTTAAAAAAAAACTCATAACTAATTCTCCAATTTTCCGTGTAGGTATGAGCATGAAACTTTGGGTAATTGTTAAGTACCCTCTCAGGACAAATGTTGGTGTAAAAGAATTTTGAAATACACACTCATGGGGGCCGGGACCCCAAAAACGTATTTTTTTCTTATATGAGATTTATAAAAATTGAAAATCACCGATTCTCTTATTTCTCGAGTAGGTAGACTCATGAAACATTGGGGAATTGATAATTACACTTTCACGATGGTAGCAGATGAAAACATATTTTAAAATATCTCTTACTGGGGGCCGGGGGCCAAATGTAGTTTCTTTTCTAATATAAACTATATAAAAACTACACATAACTAATTCCCCCATTCTCCATTTAGGTAGAAGCATAAAACTTTGGGAAGTTGTTGAGTACAATCTCCAGATGAAAGTTGGCGAAAGAGAATGATAAATTTCCACTCACAGGGGACGGGGGCCCAAATATATTTTTTTCTTATATTAAAAACCGACTCATCACAAATTCCACAATTCATCATGTAGGTTAAAATATAAAACTTTAGCAAGTTGTTGGGTACCCTCAAAACGACGAAAATTGGCGTAAAATAATTTTTAAATGCACGCTCATGAGGGCCTGGGCCCAAAAAAAACGTGTTTTTTTTCTAATACGTGCTATAAAAATTTGAAAATCAATAATTCTCCTATCTCCAAATAGGCAAAGGCATGAAACTTTGAGGGTTTGTTAACTACACTTCCACGATGGTAGCAGGTGAACAATTATTTAAAACATTCTTTACTGTGGGCTGGGAGGCCAAAATGTAGTTTTTCCCTAATATTAACTATATAAAAATTAAAAATCCCAAATTATCCCATTCCCTATGTAGGTAGAAGCATAAAACTTTAGGAAGTTGTTGAGTACCCTTTCGCAACAAAAAATTAGCGTAATATAATTTTAAAATTCACACTCATTGGGGCCGGGACCTCAAAAACGTGTTTTTTCCAAATATGTGCTATATACAAATTGAAAAGCACTATTTTTCCTATTTCCCAAATAGGTCACGCATAAAACGTTGGGGACTTTTTAAATTCACTTCCACGATGGCAGCAGGTGAAATAATATTTAAATTATTCCTTGGTGGGCGCTGGGGGCCAAAATATAGTTTTTTATGCACTCACTCACTTATCACTAATACTCAATCTTCCCGCATCAAAGCACGGGCAAATTGCTAGTATCAATATAAATTTATATATACATAAGCAGAAAATGACATTAACTGTACCCTGGCCCAGTAGGTGCAAGATGTAAATTTTGAAACATTTGTTCATTTCAATTTCAATTATGATCATATTTAATATATTAGCTATATTTGTTGACACCATGTCATAGAATGGGAAATAAAATGAACGTTTACGAAAAGAGAATCAGGACCCCCGGCCCGAGGAGATGAAGATTAAAGATTCAATTTCACATAGATTTTTAAAAAGGGCTATCAAGGTCATTATACACCACGTTTGGTTAAGATCCAATTTGTATACACCTCATATAGGCAAAAACAATATTAAGCGCTCCCAAGCCCAATTGGCGCAAGAGATTAACTTTAAAATACCTGTTTATTTCAATCGAAATCAGGATATATATTTATTTCAATTTCTTTCAAGGTTGTTTAAAATCAGAATGGAACTAAAGTGTTAAACGCTTACGAAAATAAAGATTTTGCCCCCCCCCCGCCCCAAAGGAATGGACATTAGGGGTTGAACGCAGTATGTTATTTTAATATGGGTTATAAAATATATATGTACTAAGTTTGGTCAAAATCCGTTCATCTTCCAAGAACCTAAAACTTAAACTAATTCGAATATAGCTCATTTAAGGAAAAAAAACAACATTAAAGGTTTCCGGTCCCCCATGAGTGTCAATTTTCAAAAAAAAAATTCTCACAAACTATCCCGGAAGCTTACTAATTTTAATCGCGATCGGATGAATGGTTTAGTGAGCTATAAAGGACAAACATACATACATACATACATACATTAATTTTTATATTGTGTATATTCCTTTTTTTCTGATGATCATTGATCAAAATAAAGAGATTGAATCTGAAATATTTTTATTTTTGAAACTTCCGCCCCAAAAGAATGGACATTAGGGGTTGAACGCAGTATGGTATTTTAATATGAGTTATAAAATATATATGTACTAAGTTTGGTCAAGATCCGTTCCTTTTCCAAACTAGTTTGAATATAGCTCATATAAGAAAAAAAAACATTAAGTGTTTCGGCCCCCCATAAGTGTCAATTTTCAAAAGTTTTTTTCACACAAACTATCCCGGAAGCTACTACATTTTAATCGTGATCGGATGAATGGTTTAGTGAGCTATAAAGGACAAAAATACATGCATATATTAATTTTTATATTATATATATTCAGTGGCGTAGCTGGGGGGCGGTGGAGGCGGTCCGCCCCGGGCGGCACTCATCTAAAGGGCAGCGTTTGTGGGCATTTGAAAAATAAAGCCCTTTCCGACAGCCACTAATTTTCTTTTGAAGGGGAAAACCAAGGTGAAACAAAGATATTCTTAATTTCGAGTCTTAATTAACGGATTCATAGTGGTTGTTATAACTAACGCAAACCCGTTAAAAATTAAAAGTCGCTCAAAAAAGGTATCGATTTGTTAGGACAATTAAGCGGTATGCGTCAAATATGGCACTTTTATAAGAAAACTGCACATAAAACAACACATCACCACTTGGCCGAATAATATGTATTATTAATATCGCCACGACAGTTTTGCGTGGAATTTCGACATGCGCAAAATGATGCGTTAAAAATACCAACATGACATGGTGGTTCAAATATTGTGTAATTTATATTACTGTTTCAGTTTTAGAAAATTATTTTTAAGGTAACTTAGGCTACTAAAAATTAAAATGTATTTTGTTTTTATTGAATTTAAGTAGCACACATAATATGTGTTTTTCATTACAATTCGGTTATTCTTTAAAAATGCTATGCCTATCAAATCAAAGTAATGTGTAAATAATTTGAAGTCGTCTATTTTGTGAAAAATTATTAACAATTAGCGCAAGAACATGAAAATATTCAAATTTCTCAGTTAATAAACATCGCAATGACATAAATTATTTTTTTAAAAGACATACTAAAAATTTCAAGCGTCTTGGAAAAAATGACATCTGAAGAAGTAACCAGTAAAACGATCAGATGCTGGAACTTTACACATATTATTGCAATATTTTTCTTTTCAATAGAATCTCAATTTATGGAAAACCGTTTTTTTTTTTTAAAATAATTGAAACCAATTTCATGGAACAAAGCTCTTCGCTAATACAGAACCCTGTAATAGATTATAGAGAGTTGGAGACATCAACTGAACCTCCAGTTTGAAAGAGAAAATGCATGAGTGGAGAAAATTCAGGAGACGGGGTTCTATCTTTAGAGCAAGTGGTACAACTAGAAATGTTTTTATCCATAGATGTAATTATAAAAGAAAATAATACAACACGCTGATTAGTTGCATGTCGTTGCAAGAAAATATTCGTGTATAATATCATGTAACTTACTAATTGAAAAATTTTAACATCAAATTAATTTCCCAATTATCATGGGTAAAGAACAGTTAAATATTGAACGAAAAGGTTCCAGGTTTTTATGGCAGGACACAGAAAGATTCTCATAATTCACAGCCGGACGTCACGCGATTTTGGCTGATTTTCACCCCCTGCTCCCTGGTCACACGTCGTCACAAAAATTTAGACCCCTTCTTCAATGTGACATCACAATGCCCCCCCCCCATAATAAAAGCCATATTTTCTATTTAAAAATGACCAGGTTTCCAATCACTTTTTTTTCATTTAAATATTTTTAGTGTAAGGCTGCACTCTAATATCGTAACACACGTGAAACCACGTAAAACTGCATTCAATAAAGTGTCGTTAATCATATATTTAAGCGGAACTCATATTTAAAGTTGCGCATTTTGATGTGGCTTCAAATGTGTGACACCCCTCTCCCCAATGTGTGACGTCATTTATGGAGGTCTTCTAAAAGGGCGGCAAATTGGAGACCGCCCCGGGCGGCAAAAGCTCTAGCTACGCCACTGTATATATTGATTTTTTTCTCATGAATATTTGTTCAAAATTAAGACATTGAAGCTGAAATATATTTATTTTTAAAACTTCCGTCATTTATGACGGGTGACACCTTAGTTTTACGATAAAAGCTGTTATTTTATTCAGACGATTTAGGTATAATATGCTGTCAGTTAACTTATTTTTTATCTTATGCATTAAAGTAACATTAATACTTGTAACTTTTTAACTTCATATTTTTCTCGTCTTGAAATTGATTTTTTTTAAATTTTTTTTTGGTGCTTTATTTTGCATGGATTTGAAAAAATTTCATGATCAACACTTTTTAATTTGGTTATTTTATTATATTGTAATAATTTAATGGTATTGTTGTTTACATTTTTTAATATGAGCAATATAAAAATAATTTTATGCGTTAGCTACTGTGCATATGAAGGGATCTTAACGAAACTTTGTGAGTTTGTTTGTGGTTGCTTTTTTTTAAATATTTTTTTTTTTTCATTTTCTTCAACTTGATATTTGTTGAAGCAGATTTTTAATGAAATCGATAAAGGGGCCGTCCATAAATGGCGTCACGCGATTTTAGCCGATTTTTTACCCCCTCCCCCCCCCTACGTCACGCGTCGTCACAAAATCGTCGACCCCCCCTCAAAAAGTACGTCAAAAAACTTTGACCCC
>MUZC01004775.1:238245-280104 GCA_002072015.1 Radix auricularia
TTTTTTTTTTTTTTTTGTTGTTGTTTTTTAAATAATTTTTTTAATATTTTTTTTTATTACAATTTACTTAGAACAACATTAGGCGACGCATTTGTGTATTGCAATTTGTCAACATTGTGCTCCTTCATTCGTGTTACCTCCGTCTATTTAACTTTTAACTATAACTACAATGATTAACAATATGCTGAATATTTACAATGAAGTGCATGCCATCTAACCTACTTCTAGCTTTACGTAATGCAATTTGTGAAATACGATTTTCAACAATATAAATCCAACGATAAGTCATAAGTGCATAATTTCCCCTTGTCAATGTTCTGTCAGAGATGATTGCTAGAGTAATATACTGACAGCTGATTTTTGACAATATTACAATACAATGTTGTCTTAAAGAGACGGCGTTTTCTCAAGTGGAATTATTGCGATTATCAAATTGAATAACATTATGCAATTTTCTTGTCGTTGGTGAATCAAACATACTATACATCATATACTATGCGGCGTATCCAAAGTCCGGCCCGCGGCCAAATACTGCCCGCGTTATAATTTTAACTGGCCTTGTCCTCATGTTAACAATCAATTTTCTAGTGGATTTTTTAGTGTTACCACAATATTTTATTTATAATAAAAGACGAAACTGTGTGATGTGTAGTAGTAGTAATCTTTTTTATGACTATTATCTACTGCTGTATTATTGTATCTACATATGTCCATATGGCGTGGACTTAAAACTCTGTAGCCACTGTCCTCACACATAGGTTGGATTCAAAGTGAATAAAAATGCAACAAAAATCTTGTTTTTGGTAATCAACTCTATGATTATAGAATTGAAATCGTTCTCCATTTTCTTCGTCTCATCAACATGTAATTTATGTTCTTTAATATGGCCAATGTTCGTAAATCCTTATCCACCGAGGAATAAATCAAAATCAACTATTTTTTTCACTATATACTTTTTTTTTATTGATTGTATCAAAAAGCCCCCAATAGGCTAGAAATGCCTTTACGAATTTTGTATCTCATCTCATTTTTTAAATGCGGACAATCACTTTAAGCCTCTTTTAAGGGTTTAGTTTTTCACTGTCACCCATTTATGGTCAGCATAGCTTCAGATTTTACGCTTATGCTGAAAAAGATTTTCTTCCAAACAATCGTCACGATAGTAAAAAAGTAGATAAATCTTATTTCATTTTGTGCCATCCCTTTTTTTTTTTTGTGCATAATTTTTAGAATTTTAAAATCAAAATATTTTTGGAATACTGTCAGTGAAAATAGTCTGGAATTCTAATATATTTAATTTGGGATATGTTTTAAGAAAGTCGGTATGGTTTTTAATGAGGTAGGCTCCAATGAGCTTATGCCAGCTAAAAAAAACTGTAGGTTTTAAATGATATCATCAATTAAAACAATATTTCATCCTTTAAGCCAGACGTGTAGTTCAACAATCCTCCATGCTCAGGGCTGAACTTGGATCTCAAGCCAAGGGGTCATCATTGGTTTCTGGTGGAAACTTTAAGTATAACTTCGTATTTCTTTCAATTAAAAATAGTGTTTAAACTATTCAATAGTATTGATGATTTGTGGAAAGCAGAACGTATCTTTTACAGACGCTCCATCTATAAAGAAGATTATTGCGTCCTACCCTAATCTTATTCAGTGCATAAAAGCCAACTAGAACGCTTTTAGTTTCATTGATTAATCCTTGATAAACCACAAGGGAAAAAATAGCAGCATCAGCATATTTATTTAGATTTAAATACCTGCGAAAGACAAAAATGTTTTAAACAATAATTAAGATTTAAAAAATGAACACAATTTGGCTTTCAACTAATATTCAAGCAGGGGTACAGTCATAAAAAAAAAGTATTTAAAATTGTATAAACAGTGTAATTGATAAACCCCAAAAGAAGATATGGATACGGTTTTAACGTCTAAAAACCTAAACAGTAAAGTTGAATTTTTAATAGACAACAAATCTCCTCTCGCTGAGACAAATGTCGATAAATTTCGTCAAAATTGCTTATTTCTTCGACACTAACGTCAATCGTCAAGCGTTGTGCACAAAAATCGGAGACCGAAAAATGCTGCTCAGAACTGGGACTGAAGTTCTACGGGAAACTCCTTTGGATCTTCTTACTTTTATTGTTTAATTTGGAAACAGTGGCATAGCTAGGGGATGGGACGGAGGTCTATATTTGAAAGTACCACCGGGCCCCCACTTGAGGGGGGCCTCAAAGTAGTGTAAAATGTGTTTACATTAAATATTACGCCATCGCCATGTATGCAGGTTCCCCCAAAGAGAACAAGCCCCCAAATCCCTACAAATCCCTAGCTAAGCCACAGTTGTTTTATTTTCTTTTTTTTTTTTTTGGTTGGGGGGGGGGGGGCGCAAAGACATTCTGAAACGTGCCTATGTCCAAGACCGAAAGTTTGACGCGTGTTTTCCATTATAATATAGTGGTTGGTTGCATCAATTCGCTAGAGCAGGCAGTAGAGACACGCACTTCTCCGGTTTCTCATATGTATATCAATTTTGTAAAATTTTAAAACTAACAACTAAAATGGGGTCATGAACCTTCCTGAACAGCGTAAAATTTGAGATAAATTCATTGTACTCAATAAAAACTGAACACACATATATGTCTTTGGCCACAGAGCCAAAACAATTGACCACCCTTGCACCATGACAACTTTTATGCACAGCCCTGAAGTAATAGATAAATGTCATTGCATACTGTTAACCATACTGTAATAGATGCTTGCAACCCATCGTGCGAATAAAAACAGGCTTATTAAATTGTAAAACAGGGTGTTTTTTTAAATTAAAAAAAACAACAAAAAACGTTGTTATCTCTATAATTATTAAATGTTTTTTTATAGATAAGAGGATATTTCTAAATACATTTTAGGAACTTTTGTAAGCTATTAGACAGGAGATAAGACCATGTGGAAATAGGATGCAATTGTTTGTTTTTTGTTTGTTTGTAGTCACAGTTGTTGGATCCAACAACAACAAATCTGCAAAAATAATTTTATTTTTAAAAAAAATACAATTGGCGTTATTTTTAAATTTAATTCTAAATGTATGAGCATTTTTAAATAAAAGCTTTTGAAACTAACTTTAATATGTTGTTTGTTTATTTTTTTTTTTATCAAGGAAAAATTATTATATTGAATAGAGTTTTTACTTAGCTTTTTTGTCGTTGACAGAGCGGGGACACAGTGGCGGAGCGGGGAGGAGGCAGGGGGGGACATATGTCCTCGGGCACCACGTTAGGGGCGCCAAAATAAGCATTAAAAATAATTATTACTTTTATTTTGTTATGTTATGGGTTTTAAACAATTTTGGTTTTATTGTCAATATCAACGAATTTGTCTTAAAATGTTCTAATTATTTCATTTTCTATCACATTAGCGTTTGGAGATTGAATATTGCCTGCGATGGCATTACACTTTGAAGAACTGTACCTTAAATTTTCAAGATTAGGGACCGTCAATAAATAACGTCACACACCTAGGAGGTAGGGGGGTCAACACATTTGTGACGATGTGTGACTAGGGGGAGGGGTGGAGTTTAAGAATTCTGACGTCACAACAAAACATGATAATTTAAATAAATGTTCCACTTATATATTCGGTTTTTAAACAATTTTTAAAAAATATTTTTATTTACATGGTTTCAAGCGTGTTATGATATTAGAGTGCCTCTTGCGCTAAGTACGTACTAAAATGACAATAATGTGATTTGAAAATGCTCATTTTCTAACAGAAAATACGACTTTTAAGGGGAGTGTGGTCAAAGCTTTTTTGGCGTCATATTTGAGGGGTCTAAGATTTGGGACGAAGGGTGATGAGGGGGGGGGGTTAAAAATTGGCCAAAGTCGCGTGACGTCATTTATCGACGCCCCTTAGCTGCGGTCTTTCATACTCTTTAAAAAAATAATAAATATTACATTTTTCATTTAACAAAGTTAAAAAATTGTAAAAGGTGAAACAATATTATACATTTACAAAAAGGAGGAACTTAAGTGGTTGGAGTCCAAGGTGGACATGTATCATGTGGTCATTTTTAATGATAACAGCCATGTCAGCCAGTTATCAAAGAAACTGAATACAAATTTAATATTCTGACAATTAATTTTTAATAGTTTATCAATTCATAGAAACTATACAATTTTTTTTACAATTTTGTTAACTTAAATTCAAAATTTCAAAAAATTTGCTAGGTAGACCTTAAACCTTTCCTCGATATGTTCTGGGAGAAAATATACTCGAAGTGTCTAGGTTAATAGAGAGTCAGCTTTAATTAAATCCAACTCCATTTGGATAATCTATAAATATTTATTAATGTTATAAGTTATTCTAGGTATAATTTATAACAGTCATAACTTATAGACTACCTATACGTGAATACTTTTTATAAAATATATAAATTATATACATTAGGATTTTTAAAAAATGTGTTCAATTAATTGGAAGATATTTAATCGATTAATTTCGATAACATTATATTCTTATAACGCATATATTCATTCCGTTACAGGGAAGGACTAACACTCCGTCTTTTTGTGCCAATGCACGGAGTAAAAAAACAAATCATGTTAAGCCTGGTCCCTTTTGGAATTCAGGACGTGTTAGCGCATTTTCGTATTATGTATCAGTACTTATGCTAGATATCAGCATTATGTAGTTATCAGTAATTGTGTTTAGATTTTAGACATATTTTTATGAATTTTCTTGTGTAATGAATATACCTGACATTTTTTTTTATTTAAAAGTCATTTCTTTACATTTAAAAAAAAATTATTTTCTCTTTAATCTAACTACAAGTCACCACAAATGATGACGTAAAACTCTCTAAACTTTTACACATATTCTAATGACGTCAACTAAAAAAAACAACTAATTCTTTTGCACCCTTTCGCACCACTCTTCAATGCCTGAAGGATTATGCATTCGACTTCCGGCAATGGCGGCCGTTCCTGCGCTAGTGTTACCTCTCGATTCGAAATATTTTTTGGTAGTTTTAACGGGGTTTTTTAACGGATCGAGTAACTGAGTGTTGATGCACAAATGGCAGGTCAGGACATACAAAAAACATACATACCTCATGGGTCTAGGACTTATGGATGCTGAGATCAAGGGTTTTGACGGACGGACGGACGGACGGACAAAACGGGTGCAATAGCGCATTCGACTTCTCGAAAATGCGCTAAAAAACCATGAGCGCAAAATTCATTTTATGGAAATACGGGGGAGCGATCCGACAAAATGAATTTTTTTTTTTTTTATTCCCCCAAAATAAGACTTTAAAAAAAAAATTAAAAAAAAAAAAAAGTACTGTTTCAAAAAGGGTGTTCGTTTTAAACATAATATGCTAAACAAAATATGCCACTTCTCAAAGATTTTGAAATGCAGAAACCCATCTTTAGACGCTGTTTTTCAACGGATATTTACGATTGTTCAACTTGTGCGATAGCTGATGTGCATTTAGGGATATCAATTTTTTAAGAAAATGTATATGAAATTATCAGAGGCGTCTCTGGGATTGGTGTCCCCCATTGCGGTAGCTCATTGTGTCACCGGCTCACGACTTACCACATGCACCTCCTCCGAGTCTGTAAGGGCCAAATAAAAGGAACATATACTGAATTTTATGATTATTGTGTCCCCCTTACGATGGTGTCAGCTGATGCGGTCCGCACTCCCCTAGTGACGCCTCTGAATATGATAATGAACTTTTTTAGGGTAGTCTAACTTTTAGCTGAATTTGATCTTGTCGCGGTGGAGCATGTAAGAAGTGCTTTAAATAGACAACATAAATAAATCACAAACTTGAATAAGACCTGATAAAATCACGTCATTAAACTAATTGAAAATAACATAAAAAGTTACTTAATAGATGAAGTGAAAAAAAATCAAAATATATCTTAATTATTTAGATTGTAAACTTGTCTTACATAAAACAGAACAAATGAACTCCGTTAAAAGTTATGTGTCGATTGAACAAGAAGAAATCAGCATTCATGAACATCTTTGAAACTTTCTTTCGATTGTAAGATCGCCTTTGGAAAACATGAGAGGTCAAAGATATAATAATGGGCGAACATGAAAGGAGAACACATGGTAAATACTAGAAAAATCAACCTTGGTGCTGGTGTATTTTTATCATGTGGTAGCTACTCACTTAACCTATCAATAACTGATACGGTAACATCATAATTACAAGGAGCCAACTTCTTTGATATTGTGTAAAACGGTACTTATTTTTTTTGTTCATCGACTTTCAGACGGCCAATTCTTTTGAAGAACGTTTCCTCAGAGCTGGCGACCAAAAGCGTTTACTAGCGGTACCTTTTGCTATTCCGTGCTGGCGCTCCTGGCCCTAAACCGGCACCGCTCAACAGCGTTGATGTCCTTGTATTAGTTCAAACTTTTTTGTATCTACATCCATTTTGGAAGTCTTTTGTCATCTTCAACAACACTTTAAAATGAGAGTTTAATCTCAGATTAAAAACAGAAGACGAAATAAAATACTGGCATCAGGTTTTGAGGCGCAATGCAGTTGAGAAGGGGTGACCTCTACGTGGTTCGACAGACGAGTAGGGTTGTGGAGCAGGCCACGACCTGAAACCGACAAACCCCTGGCTTGGACAGCCGAAGACCGTTGTTAGGTGTTAGGTGCTAGTCATATATGATTTCAGTCGCTGTACGGATCTTAGGCAAAGCATTTAGATGTAATGCCGATGATGAAAACACACAATCGAATGGAGGGAGGAGAGGGTATAGATAAACAACATCAACAATCGGAAACCCATGTCAGCGTATTTCAAAGCAAACAGTGTCACGGCATGGATGTTTTTATTAACAAAACCCAACACTTCCTCTTTCATCTCTATGTAGTCCCTCCGCACGACCGACGACTTACCCAGCTGACAATGTTAGTAACTGTTTAATTTATTAACTGTAAAAGCTGACAATCTTGTACTTCTTATTAACATCAGACTTTCTAGGTCAACGCGTGTTAACGAACACAATAAACACAAGCGAATTGAGAGGGTGCGGTTATAGGAAGGGAGGGAGAGAGTGGATCAAGAAAAATAATTAACCCAATGTCGGCATATTTCAAATCAAAGTTACTGTCAAAGCAGGGTCTTTTCTAAACAAAAACAAACACGGCGTCTTTCATCTCTATGCATCCCTCCCCACGGCCGACATCTTACCCATCTTACACTGTTAGTAACTATTTAATGCATGTATTAACTTTAAATACTGACTACCTTGTACTTGTACGCATTATTGTTGAGATTAAAAAAATGTATAAAAAATAAAAATAGATTGTAGTTTGTTGGGACCGTATTTTATTTCCCGTTGACAGATAGATACTTCTCCTTAAATGTACTTAGCATCACATATTTCAAACAAACATTTTCATTTGATAAAATGTTTCGCGAGCCACAATGTAAACATTTTTTTTTAAAAAGCCGAATGGAGCCGAAGTTTTGCCTCTGTTAATATAGACATTGAAGCTACATTTTTTCGGGTACCCGAGCGGATTTTACTACCCGGGTAATCACATGGCAACGGTACCCGGGTCTCGGGTACCCGTTGACAGGCCTAGACAGCTGGAGCCAAAATCCGGTACACCCTTACTAAAAAAGAACTATCACATTATTAAAATGGCTTTAATAGTAGAATAGTTAATTGTCAACAGTTGTCACGGTTATTCAATGAAACAGTCACTCATTCTAAATCGAATTTAAAACAAAAATTGCAGAAATTAGATTTGACAATTATTTTATACACTTTGGTTATTTTTTACCGTTTCATTTACAATGGGCGATTTCAAGTCTTAGATAATCTTCCGATTATGCAATCTATTGACACATGAAAAGAAGTAGATTGGCGAAACTTGACCTCAGTTCAGTGATTAAATAATAAAAAAGAGACAAAACAATTTGACTTAAAAAAAAAAAGACTAGATTGACAATAAATGTGATTAACTCTTGTGCAATGTTGAGTCTGTTGATGATGGCATTATGTTTAATTCCAAAATTTTCACTGGGTATCATCTTACCATGGTGATGTGTGATGTTATCCATAGTTACGACTGGCATCAATCTTTCACCATCATCGTTTCGTGGAAGTATAGTTGCAGACAGATCAACACGTTCTCATCTAGCCACTGAAAATCCTACATGTGGAAGAAAGTCAGCAGTCCCGAGCCTGCGATCTTCATAGGGCTTCCCGGAAAACCCCCTCAGCCCTCTGGCCCCCTAAGGGACGTAAAGACTGAGAAGCCCCCCCCCCCGGAGCGGTTGCTGCTACAAGCGGCCGCCTGGGCGTCCAGGACACTAGGTCGAAAACGCCTCCCACTAAAGTTTGCCTCCCGAGGGAGGTGTGGAATTTCCTACTGTGACTCGCTATCAACATAGTATCACTTTGGCGCCACCACGGCAAAGCTTACGAGTCTCTATAGTTTAGATCGCCGCAAAGCGTGGGATCATCACTGACCTACCCAGGGTTTAACCCCCACCGGAATGTTTCCTCAGAGCTGGCGACCAAAAGCGTTTCCTAGCGGTACCTTTTGCTATTCCGTGCTGGCGCTCCTGGCCCTAAACCAGCACCGCTCAACAGCGTTGCTAGTTAATTAAGGGGGACGAAACGGTCGCTTCGGAGTAACCCGACCCTCAACGGGTACTTTGGTTTTCATCATTGGCATTACATCTAAATGCTTTGCCTAAGATCCGTGCAGTGACTGTAATCATGTGGGACTAGCACCTAACACCTAACAACGGCCTTCGGCTGTCCAAGCCAGGGGTTTGTCGGTTTCAGGTCGCGGTCTGCTCCACGACCCTACTCGTCTGTCGAACCACGTAGAGGTCACCCCTTCTCGACAGTCATCTAGCTTTGAGTGGCTTTTCATCTAGCCACTCAAAGCCTCTGTATGTGCATTTTCTCTACTGGCAATAACTAACATGGTTTCTATTTGCATTCTAGAAACAATTCTCAAAGGACTGATGCGTTTTATCTGAGTTGATTCTTGAACACTTTGGATGTGCATATTCTCCTGAGCACAGCACTGCATGTTTCTTCAACATTGTCTGTAAGGCAAAATATGAAGGTCATTCTTTGCAAATTCGATCAAGTAGGCTTGTCTGCAAGGATGGACATAAAGATCATATGGTCGTTCTTTAAAAAATCCCGTTGATAATGTCATCAAATTTGAGAGTTTGTGGGGGGGGGGGGGAAAGCGGGGAATTTATGAGAATCTGTATCTGCTCTTTCTGAAGTTCTAAGTTCAACAGTTGTTTTGTTGATTGGGATTAGAGGAGGAAAGAAATTCGAAGGTAAAACGTTGAAAAATGAGCTTCGTACTTTGTCGCAACATTTTATGTCCTGATATTTCACAATTTGAGTGAAATATTGGCTGGTGTGAACATGATTGTTAAACCATTCCTGATCCTTCTATATCAGCCCTGCTGCATCCAATACAAATGTATGAACAACACATTCGGGAGATACACATCCCATGCTATTTTGACATAAAAACTAATTTTACAAAAAGACTTAGATGAATTAATAAAATGGGAAACTAACTGGAGTATGTCCTTCCACCCAGAAAAATGTCAACTGCTAAGAGTAACAAAGAAAAAGAAACAAATAAATTCAAAATACTTCATTCATGGAAAAGAACTAACCCAAACTAAAGATGCAAAATACTTAGGAGTCATAATAAATGAGAAACTATCTTGGAACACCCATGTCAATGAAGTTATTAAAAAATCAAACAAAACTTTAGGCTTTATAAAAAGAAACTTTTACAAATGTAACAAAGATATAAAACTAAAGTGCTACCTCACGCTGGTGAGACCTATACTAGAATGTGCATCTTCTGTGTGGGACCCATCCACCAAAGAAAATATTGATAAGTTAGAAAAATTCCAAAAAAGAGCTGCCAGATTCATTACTGGAGAATATTCAAAACTGACAAGAGTAACACCATTAGTTAAATCATTAAACCTTGAAACACTAGAGGATAGAAGAACCAAGAGTAAATTAGTAATTATACATAAGGCAATTAATTCTAATTTACAAATACAAAACAAAGATAACTTAATACAACCCTCAAATAGACATAAAGATAAAAAAAACAACTTTTTTTTTTTATTCCATATGCAAGAACAAACACATACGAGTTTTCTTTCTTTCCGTCCGATATTCGGGCGTGGAATGGGTTGCCTGAAGAAACCAGAAAAGCCAACACTTTATCATCATTTAAAACTCTAGTAAGAATACAGGACTAAACATAAACCATAGAAATACGTAGGACGCAATAATCTTCTGTACAGAAGGAGCGTCTGTAACATATAAGATAAGATAAATGTTTCACAACATTTTTGAAAATTATGTTTAAAGCTATTTAAATTTTACTTTAAAAAACATAAAAAAGAAAATAAATAAATTGAACAATAAATGTGTGACATCACAAATTGCGGTACCCCCCCCCCCCCCCCGGTCACAAACTGTCACACTTTCTTACATCCCCACCCCTTGGAGCGTGACGTACTTTATGACTTTATGGACGGCCCCATAGTCGGAGTGTGGTATACTATCGGAACATGGGTCGCATTGACATTGGGTTCAATGGGGACATGGGCCCTATTCGCATTTGGGTACACATATGTCTAGAAAAATAGTTTTTGTTTTGTTCTATAACTCAAAGAAGAATGTCTTTTTAAAATTATTAGTATCTGTATGAGCTTCACCTTCCCGAATACTCTATGACTATAAGGGATGCGCCTGATATTTTGGCCGGTAGAAATATACGTAACACTTATATTATTATTAAATTTCCCCTCGACCTCAGCGAAAAGCCGAATCCTGAACTGCGCTGACGCCTTCCTAGACCAGTGATTTCAAATGAACAACAAATAATTATCTTACATCATCGTCACATGACCGTCTTTGACTGTAAACATATCAAGAAGACTAGAAGATGTTATTTTTTATTATTTACGGTAGGGTTGCTTATACTTATGCCTAGAGATTAAATAAATTGAAATATACGTGCCTAAAGTTTAAGTTATCCAAATTAAAGTTGAAGTATTAAATAAACTATAAGCAGAAAATGGTATTAAATTAAATGAATTTGAATGGAAAACAGTCAGTGAGTCAGCAATAGACTCAGTAGTAGTAGTAGTAGTTAGTAGTTCTTAGTAGTAGTTCGGTTCGGTAAGTTCGTAGTAGACTTAGTGACGACTTTGACTTAGTCTTAGTAGTAAAAAGTAAAAACTAACACTGTAGCTGTAACTGTAACACTAATACTAATAGTCAAATAGTAGTATTGATATAACTGAATTTATGTAATGTAAGTTGTTTTTCAAAGAGCAAAAATAAATAATCTGTTTATTTTAAAAAAAAAACAATACAACATGTTAAGTGTTAAGTATACTTATAACTTATTAGGATTTGGCTAGCGCTACGACAATTTTGTCGTAGCAGCAGGTGACCTGGTCGGATGTTGCTAGCGTTACGACATGTCGTAGCGCTAGTCAGGAAACTAGTGCTACGACTTACGCAACTTCTGCTACAACTAGTTTTAGTCACTCTTACTCTTAGCAGTAGGCACCTGGAAAGAATTAAATCTTAACAAACTCTTCTTTATATTGTAAACGAATATATATTATAATACAACATTTTTTGTGTGTGTATTCATTCTAAAATCTAAATTTATGTAAATAAATTATTTAAATAGATTTAATATTGGTCTACGGATTATAAATATATCAGCCGATTTTTTTATACTATAGTAGTAAGTGATGCCGATGCATTAAAATTTAGTATACCGTAAAGCCGTAAAGCCTATAGCCGTAAATGAAAACGAAGTGACTATTCGCAATCGATTGCGAATAGGTTTCAAACCCTATTCGCAATCGGTGCGTGCTATAAATAGCCTAGGCAATCGTTCACTTCCGGTTATTGCTATTCTTGGTAACATTCTTTTTATAAGGTTAAAAATTTCAGTGGTGATGTGTGGCTGTGTGGTCATATGGATTGTAAGATAGTGCGCTACATCGCAGGTCCGGGGTTCGATTTCTTATTGATGCCAATTTTTTTTTTTTTTTCTTTTTTTTTCAAACAATACTACATGGATTGATAATGAATAAGATTTTTTTTTTTAAATTGTTTGTTTTGATGTTAGGTTTAGGGATAGACTTTAGGGTTACGTTAAGTAATAGTTATTAGGGTTTAGGTTAAGTTTAGTGATAGTTTTTAGGGTTTGGGTTAGGTTTAGTGATAGCTTTTAGGGTTTGGGTTAGGTTTAGTGATAGTTTTTAGGATTGGGTTAGGTTTAGTGATAGTATTTAGGGTTTTGGGTTAGGTTTAGTGATAGATTTTAGAGATTGTTTGAATGCACATATAGAATCAGAGGTTCAATGAAAGGCGCAGTGAACACTTGTAACTCTTCAATTTTATAAACATCATTTTATAAACAATGTTACTAAAGTGACTATTCGCAATCGATTGCCTAGGCTATTTATAGCACGCGCCGATTGCGAATAGGGTTTGAAATCTATTCGCAATCGATTGCGAATAGACGCTCCCAAATGAAAATCCTCAAGCAACGATTCGCGCACAATCGCAAGAATGTAAAATAATTCGTTTCGTGTGGAATAATAAAATGTGCCGTGTGCAGACTTGTCACAGGAAACCATTCCATTCACCCTTCTACTTCTACCTCATTTTCACTCTATTACTAATACTATTACTATTGTAGGGGGCAGGTAATAACAACCGCACAGGACTCCTCGTTTACTTGCCTTTTTTTCCCCCATTGCTAAATTACTTCGTGCTGCTGTTTGTGTCCGTTTTCTCAGCCACCCTCCCTCCCCCGCCACTCTTTGCACTATTTATGACAAGCAAGTCCGCGGCTCATGATGCGCTATGCCTCCTTCGTCTGACAATGGCTTCAAATCCCGCTTCCCCCACTTGCGTTCAGCACTTTTTCACTATGCATTCAATTCAGAGAATTTTTCAAAAATATCTTCCAAACAATTAAGTAACAGTGATGGTTTATAGTCATTTTTTAAACTCAGCCTCACCTTTTTTCGTTGGTGATGCCGACTGAGTGTTAGTAGTATTAGCATAATTAAATACAGATTTAGTCGTAACTGTAAGCACATATAACATTTTTACGACTGGCGTAGCAGCAGACGACCCGACATTGACATGTCGTAATGCTAGCCAAGCATATGTGGATTGGCTAGTGTTACGACAAAAATATTTTTATTTTAACAGATTTATTCAACGTATCTGCTTTTCAGAATAATAACAAAAATTATCAGGATACTCATTGTGATTTTTAAACAAATAATAATAATAATAATGAATGAAATTTTAAAAAAAACAAAACATGACTGCAGCGGGATTCGATCACGCTATCAATAGTATCATATCATTTTCGAATCAACCGGACTATCACTTGATCTAGCGAAGCTGCTGAGAAAGTGTAATTTTTTAAATTTATAACTGTTATTCATTTAATGGCTCAATCTAGATTTTTTTAAACCTTTAAAATTCATTAATAACCTTATCTAGTGTTCATGATATTTTATTATGAGAACTATAATTTAGTATTTAAGTATTAGTAATAGCATAATTGAAATACAGAAAATTGTTTACGACATGTTGTAACGCCAGACAACCCGGGCGGATGTTGCTGGCGTTACGACATGTTGTAGCACCAGCCACATCCACGCGGGTTGTCTGCCGTTACTTTGTCACTTTGTCGTAGCAGTAGACACTCCGTAGTTATTAACTCTTTAATCTGTTAACTCTGTATAAGACTTAAACTTTAACTTACATGACTTACACTTGATACTTAAACTTAAAGAGTTAAAAAGTAGGATATCAATCAACTACATTCATACAGATATATTATGATATAATATACACTGACCAACTATAATGTGACTTAGTCTTAGTACTTGAAATTTGCTTGAGGAATGCAGATTTTATTAATTATTTGATTTTTAAAAAAAAATTATTTTAAAACTTGAACATCTAAATCTAAGTTAAATGTAATCTCTTTGCCCTTTGCAAATAGTATAGTATAAATAACACAATATGAATATGGATTTGTCTAAAATATAATTTTTTCTTTCTTTTTTGTGAGGTTGGTGGTGGATTTGGCTGGGTAGGATATGGGTTGTGAAAATGAATCTAAATTGTTCAAATGCCATCCTTTAAATAGAAGTTAAATTATCAATAGACAATGACAATCAATATTATTATTATCCAACTGTCAATTGTTATTATAAATTCTTTCTTTTTGCAATTATTTGCAGGATTTGTTTTGATGTGAATAGAATGAATGCTATAATATCACTCTGCCATTTCTGTGAGCTACATGGCCCAAAAATTCTTTATTGCACCCAACCGTTTCGCCCCCAAGAACCCAACAACTTGGATGGAGATGAAGCAGATGGCAATATTTCACACAGACTAAAATCAACATCGATTACCCCTAGTCCAAGTACAGATATTCACATGTCCACTTCTTTCTCAGGCGGTGCTAAAGACCAGTGTGAGGTTGGTTTACTTTTAGAAACACTTGTGATTTTTTTCTAAAGACCATAATACATTTTATCTTAATGCCTGTATAATTTGTATTTTAAAAACTTTGAAACACAAAATTAAAATTACATTTGAATATTTTAGCTTTATAACATCAAGCCAGATTAATTTCTTGTTTTAATTTTTTAAACATGTTATGCACTTGCTATAGTTTCAAAACAATTATTTTTTAAAATATTTTTACTATAAATCCCTTTTTATTTTAATTAACTATAGGGTTGCAAGTCTGTACAGACTGGTTACGTAAGTCATGATGATGAAGCACAGGTCAGCTATGTCAGTACACAACAGCCTTATAATCCAGAGGTCTTTGCTAGAATCAGACAGGCTTGCATTCGTAGCCTTAGCTCAGAGGTATATGGCTAGCTACTTTACTATTCAATTACGGAAAATATTGGGTACTTCATTTTTGCTAAATGCAAGCTTTGTATTTTTACTAGGGCTGTTATCGGTTAATTTAAATTTAATCGTTAACTTTTGAAAAATTACCGAATAATTAATCGATAATTTTGATTCAGCTCAAAATAAGATGTATGACGTCATTAAACTGAAAATTTCAAGGGAAGTAACAAAAACAGGCAATTAACATTTTTTAAATTTAAATATAAGAGCTTATTTTAAAGTTTACACTTACAAAATCTATTTTCTGATATGGAGAAGTTTGTATGTAAAGAAAGCAAACTATAATTAATTATTAATAATTAATCCGTTATTAATAAATCGGAAAAATTATTTAAAACAACCTCTTCAATTTAATCAATATTTTATCGATTAAAATAATTTTAATGGATAAAAAATTTTACATATTAATCGAGAAATTAATCGTTAATTTCCGCAGCCCTAATTTTTACATTTCAATTTAAATTAATTTGACAAATCTGTTTATAAATTTACCATCATGTTTTATTATAATCTACACTTTCCACACTGTAATATCTTGTCTATCCTTAGCTTTGATAAAATGTCTAAAACATTAATAAATTTGTCAACAGGTTTGTCCTGGAAGAGAAGGACCAATATTCTTTGGTGATAAGCAATGTGGTCATGTTTTAAGTTATACATTTTATATACCTGATAGTCAAGCACGAGGCATGCATAGATGGTACTCAATCATGATAGTCATGATGGATAAAATTTATCTCCTGAACTCTTGGCCATTTCTAGTACCACATGTGAGAATTGTGATAGAGAGTTTACAAAATAAGGTTTGATATTTGTTTTATATTTACTTTAAATTAATAAGATTTGTAAAATATTACTTGTTAACTTGAATTTTCTTGGTGCAATGAAGACTGCTTTATACGTTGGCTGCATTCATCACTTAAAGAATTCAACATATTCATCATTTTAATGAGTTTGAAAACTATATTTTAAAGAATACTGATGTTTTTAATTAAAAATGCTTCTATGTTTGGCTATACCAATCAATAACTTATTTTTTTTTTAAATTCCAGGCACAGAAAGTGTATAATCAGGAAGAGGCAAAATGTCCACAAAGACCATTGAGGCTAGGTGCAAGAGTTGACCCATCAAATTTTATCAAACAGCGAGGTGGGACAAAACCTGCCCGCTCACTGCAAGAACTCACTGGAGACAAAAATGTTTTTCGCATGCTTCATGTTGCATTTTTGTGGATACTCAAATCTTGTGGCAATCGCATAACTGAAACACTGCTGGAAGGCCCACCTACGGAAGATACAATTATAGATATGGAAAAACAAGAAGGTGAAATTGAGTTTCATATCCTGTGATTATAATTACATAGTAATTATTTCTGACACTGCCATCTAAATGAAAATTAAACAATTAAATTTGAAGATAGAAAACAATAAAAATCTTATCAATGTTATAAAATGACATCATTTCTCTTAAACTTTTATCATGAAATTAAAATAGTCGTGTCCTTTTGTGTATTAAAAATATAAAAAACATGCTATTTAAAAAGAAAATAATTAAGTGCACCATTTTATAATTTACTGCATAAAGAATGAAATTAAATGCATTCATTAAGTTTTTGAATATGCCTACCTGTTTCATTATTAAATATAAAATTTGATTATAAAAGACCCACTCATTATTTAGAGTGCAAATCTTTTAGTCTTGCATCATTGTGAACCAGTTTAAGTGCCTCTACATATGGGCTCTTTAATGCTAGGTTTCTTTTTTAAAAATTCTTACATAACATACAGTGGCATAGGAAGGGGAAATCAGTATGAAATTATTTTTATTACATTGAGTAGCTTAATTTTCTTCCTAATACACACTATTCTGACAGTATGTGTAAATTCAAAGCATGTTTACTTTGCTTCTACTTTAAACATAACTGATCAGCTGTTAAGTTTTTATTTATTTGTTTACTTTTCAGAAACTGAAGAAGGTTTTATCAAAATATACATGCGTAAGGTTGATGATTTTGATGTTATTGAGAGTGAATCCAACAGTGAAAAAAAATCTATAGACAAAAAAGAGCCTAACCAGGATTCAGAGACTGAAATTGACATCATCACAGGTCCTGTTGTAAAAAACCTCAGACACCTACGAATGGTAAATGAAGGTTAAGCTGAAATTAAAAACATAATAAAGCCAATTTGTTTAACTGGATTCAATAAAAGATATTATTTGTTTTATTTTTTTTTAAAAATAATAGTCAACTGACATTAAAGAATTACTGAACAATACAGTAGTACCGTGTGATACCAAAGCCCGGACATACAAAAAAACTTTTTACACCCTATAATAGGGAGAAAAAAAAATTATAATACGACACTAAGTCTTAGCGCCGTCTGCTAAGAATAATTTTAAAGTTTGTTTTTTTAACAGGTTCAGTTACCATTACTGTCCTAATGATACTTCTCTTACAGGTTCTGTAATGTATGCAATAGGTTATTAGTGGGTTGGTGGGGGGGGGGGGCGGTGGTTGAGTGGCCATGAGTTCAAATCCATGGGAAGCCAAGCACTTGTTCCCGGGGCCTAAGGCGTCCCCGAATTCCACCCAGCTCCAAATGGGTAAAAAGTGGTGGGGCAATGCATGGAACCCTTAGCCGTGGCATGTGAATTGCTGCATCATTTGCCAAAAAACCAACTGCTGCCTTGCAGATGGTCTTGGCTGAACAAAAGCTATGGAAGCGAATCCAGAAAATACAGCAGGCTGAAGTCGGAGAACACGGGCCAATTGGCGCAAAACTCGTGGCACGCTAGACTCAATATTGAGAACGAAGAAGAAAAAAGAAGAATTTGTTTGGTGTACTGCAGATGTTTACTGTACACCACTTCTGTGTACAGTGCAGTGTATTTTAGTTTTTAATATGAAATTAAAAGCGGTGTTTTTGAAAGGCTTGGAGTAAAGAGGCAGTTAACATATAAATTTTTGACAGTGACTTCAGGACTAATCAATATTGTATCTCAAGGTACTACTGTATACATTAAAAAATGAAAAAAAAAAAGAAGCAAAGAATTTTTTTTTTAAACTTCACATAGTTGTGGTTGTTAATATCATATAATTATATCATGTTTACTTAAACTCTTGTAAAAATATATTAATTTAAAATAACATAACTTAAACATAATTTTATTTCAGATTTTGGGTAGCTCCAGTTTTCAATCACTGGCTCACCATGTTGTAGTTGGAAACCAGGTCATTGTTAGTAGCCACCAACGTTCACTAGTAGCATCTATTCTTAACGCACTCAAGGTAAAAATATTCTATCATTATTTTAAAATAAATTTTCTAGTGAATTATGTATTAATTTTAACTTTTAATGACATTGAAATCTATGAAATCTGAAACCATTTAAATGCAACTTAAACTCAAAATATTTCAGAATGTCCTCAAATAAAACTTAATTCTGAACTTAGTGGATTGACCCTTAAAGGAATTGTTGCTATGAAAACTTTACTATTTTCAGAGTTTACTCCCCAAAGGTTGTTGTCGTGTGGTTCCGCACAGCACAGAGTATGTCGAGTCTTACAAGTGCAATTTTTTGGGTCTTTCACCGGATGTATCCCTGTCTCAGCACGTGATTTCATCAGAGCAGTTTGTCCACCTTGAGATTATAGAAAAGCCAGCCATGAGTGCTCCAAAAGAGAATATTGGTCAAGGGTTTAGCTATAGTGGACCTGACTCGGACATCAGTGATGCAGATTTAGATGGGGATATGCGCCTTACAGACTTTCAATTTAATATCACATCCCCATTCACACTTCCTTCAAGAGGTATTTATCAAAGCTTTTATCTATGATTTTAACTCTTAAAGTTGCAAAGGCTTTTCAATAAACTTCCCCTTCATCCCTTAAGGATTTCCCGTATTATGATCAACTGGTTATGAAATTAAAAATTTTGCTTAAAATCCATTTATAATAATATTGTGATACTGACTTCATTTTTTAGGCTAAGAATGGTTATTTTACGCATCCAAAAGACCGTACTGAGTTTAAAACAATATTTACCTGTAGTTTAATACTATTATTTTAGTAATAAAGTATAGCGAAAATGTATCTTCGAAAAAAAAAAACTTTAAAACTACCAAAAAACATCGTGAATCGGGCGATAACACTAGTGCAGGCTACGGCCGCCATTGCCAGAAGTCGACTACATCATTTTTCAAGCATTGAAGAGTTTTTACTTCTCGAGATCTCATTTCTAACGAGAGTGGTATCTAGGGATGCATTAGGACACTTTAAGGAAAGCGGGCGGAGACGCATTACAACGCTTTGCGACTTTAAGGGTTAATATCACATCCCCAATCACACTTCCTGATTTTACTCATATTTTCATTTGATCCTATTGGTATATAATGAAATAATAATTTTACTGGAATGAATGATTACATACTTGATGTAAATAAATATTAATTTTCCTTTGCCCAGTCCCAACAGTTCTTACAAGAATGATAATGGCCCTACAGAATCAGAATTTAAGTCAAGAAGTTGTTGAAGCAGCGTTTACATGTTTAAAAGAAGAATGGATGAAGTAAGTACATCTTGTGGTCTCTTAGCTATTCAGGTGGAAACGTCCAATGTACTGGATAATTTCTATTTTCACAAATGCACTTGTGAAGAGAAAAATGCAAGATTGCACAGCTTAAAGGGGTGTAGATTTTCATTGTCTAGAGAAAAATTATGTATCGAAATAATCACAAAATAAGTTTATAAAACCAGTGGTAATCTGGAAGCATTTGATCATTTTGTTTATGGTGAACTTGCCATTTTCTCCTCATGAAAGTATTACAGTTTTATAATCAAAGATTGAAAAAGCAAAGTATAATTAAATAATTAATAAACATAGATTTCTATTTAAAAGACTGTCAAACTAACACCACCATAAATAACCCAGATAAAATTTGTGATATCTATGCTAAATAAATTTCTAAAGCATGCCAAATTTGTATTTTTGTGTAATATTTTCATTTTTGAATAAACATTTATATATTGATGTAATAAATCTTTGAGGTGCGATAATAAAATGTTATAGTTTAGGGCCAGAGAAAAAACATGTGGGATAGCACTAATTTGGGTTTTTATAAAGTATGTTACTTGGATGAATATTTGTCTAGTAATTTGAGCACATCTTGCATCACAGTATACACTTTTAGGCAGAATATTTTTAGCTGTAAACACAAAAATTAAAACCGATATTTTAAAATATTTATTAGACATTTTTTTTTTTCTTGAACGCCAGTAAAGTCAAGGTCTTGTTTAAGTTTACAAAGGCTGGTGGCAACCGGAGTGAAGAAGATACAAAGAAACTTTTGCAGGTAGGGTTAAGAAAACATTTAAAAGTTTATTAACACTGAAGTAATTTGATCACAAAGCGTCTTATATTTAATTTTTTATTTTAGATAAATGGACTTAAGACAGGATAAATACATTTTTTTTCCATATAATTAGATATAGACTTAAACTTGCCTGAATCATAATAGCATAAGGACATAAGAGATTTTAAGCTCTTTATTTCTTCCTTAGATTGTTGGGGCTAGAGATGAGGACAAACAGCTCCTCAAATTCTGGATGACTGGCCTCAGTGTCCAGTACAGGACCCATATTTTGTCTTCTTCTGTGCACAGATAGTTGGGCATCAAGGGTGGGGAATCATTGATTTTTTAAAAATGATGAGAGATTTTGCCAGGTACTATCTGTGGTTTCAGTTTTAAAAAAACCTCAGGAGAGAGAAAATCCAAGTCTTTAGAGGCATACATTAGGAGTTGACAGCAGGTATCTTTTAAAAATGATACTTCAAGAACAAAGCTACTTGTCAGTGACATAGCAGATAGATGTGTTAGATGAAGATAGTGTGCAAGTCCACAAAATGTTGGAGAGTTTTTTAAAATTTATACCTTTTCTCTATTTCTTGTTTTCCCTTTCAAATGCAAATAATGTTTATGGGAAATGAAAAAAAAAAAGAAGTGTATCTAAAATAACAAGCCTTTCAAAGTTATGCTAACTTGCATATGAACTTGAACAATGATCTGAATAATGGTTTCTCTGAAAAAAAGCCATAATGCATTTTTTAATATATAAATGGGTCAATATTTATTTTAAATACACAAATGACTTTGAGGATGCATTCAGTAACAGTTGTCTGTTTAAACAAAGTACTCCAACTAGTAGTTGCTTGTTTGAATTTATGGAGGACTGTGCCTTTCTTGGGTCAAAATCTGGGTGGAACAAAATCTGGCAAAAAGGCTGCTATGCTTGTTATGAGCTGGGCCAGAGTTTAAGACACAAATCACTGGCAATAGCAGCCTACTATTTTTTTGTCATGTAAAAAAATCATTACAATTTTATCCTACCAACAAAATTTATTTTTAATATTTCATTTTTTTTCCATTCCAAAGATCATCACACTGGCTAAATTGAAAAACATTATTATTGTTTCATTTGGAACTTTTTAAAACCACACTTTGCCTAAAATGTGTCCTTTGCATTGAATTCCTTGAATTTTAATGCTCATAGTAAATGAGTCGTTTTGTCAACTTTAAAATTAATAGTACATTACTTTACAAATACACTGGTTCCTTGTTGCTTAAAATCCATTTTGTTATTTAACCAAATATTTGTATACATAAAATTCTTGTTGTTGTAACCACTTATTTGTGGTGCCCATAATTATATGTCTGTTATTTTATGATCTAATAAACTATTTTTTTTGCAATGAATGATTTAGTTCTTCTAATTCTATAATGATGTAATTCAAAATATTTTCATTTTATGTCGTATCTATTAATTATTGTGTAAGGAAAATATAAGATTCATTTTAGTACCTTATATAATTTCATATTTATAAATACAGAAAACTTTATTTTCTTATCTTCATTTAACTTGTAGTATATTAGTTATTAGGAAGAAAAATAACAAATAATTACTTTAAAAAATTATCTTTATTACTGATAAGCAAAAATGACACAGCCCAAAGAGAAAACATCACAGGTGACCCAGAATGGTTCCTACATAATTATCACCAACGTATTACAAAATTATACTTTTATTTTTAAAAAGGTGATGATTACAATTTGTAGAATGGGGATTATCACAAAACATGGAACATCCAGATAAGACAAAAGGTGATACTGATCACATCAGTCAAAACAAATTATAACCCCTTACCATCCAATCAGGTGAACTGTGGCCCTAAAGTCAGCCAATGGTACAGGTATAATCTCAACACAGGCACAACTTGAAATAATGAAAACTACCAAAAAATGTTTTTTAGAATAGTAAAGTATATACACAGATAATTTTTTTTTAAGAAAAAAAAACATAAGCGAATACAGTTAAATGTAAATATCAAGCAGATTAATACAAAATGGAACTTGCAACTTAAAAATAGAAACCCTTTTTAAAAAACAAGAAATATTCAGCAAAATGAATACACTTAAATGAGCCATTATTAAATAGGAACATGTAATAAAGCAGTAGACAAAGATGAAGTTTCCTATTGAAAAAGATGGCATAAAAAAATTTTTTGCTTAGCATTCGTGCGCAAAGAAAGAATATGCAGATATTATGGATCCTGAATCACAGAAACCATGAGAAGTTTTTTTTACCTTAAAAGAAATGTAATGCCTAGCAGCTACCTCTAGGAATGATTTATGTATGCACATATGATTTAATATTTAAAAAATATATGAAAATGTAAGAGATTGTGATTTAATGAAGGACGGCCATGATTAATTGACAAACTTTCATCACTGTAAAATGAACAATTTATTTTTTAAAACACAACTGTGTGCTGCCTATAAAACTCTGTAACAGCTAACTTACAAACACGTCCTCATTAGACAATATATAATGTTTTCACCCATTGAGTCAAAGATTTTGGCCCTAAAAGTCAATTACACGAATGTATTAAAAAGTGTTGATAAATACATCAATGATATTTAACATGAAATAATTAGATAAAATAGTAAGTCTACAAGTACAGTCAACTAGCAATATTATGGGTTATTGCTTTCACTAAGTTTCTGAATAATACATGTAGGAACATTTAAAAAGTCTGTCTTGCTATGAAACCAAAATTTTGAGCTTCCAAATTAAAATAACTTGATAAAATTAATTGAACAAAAGACAACTTAAATTCCTTATAGACACCTAAAACTCCAAATAACTTTACTTCCCAAAGAAAGTTTCTACTATGCCATGATGTAGCATGTTAACATGCCTAACATACGAGTTTTCTTGTAAATGCCGAATGTGATTTTTAAAAAATATATTAACAAAATTTGGATTAGTGGCTGATGAAAACGTCAATGATATAGAGAATTTATAATTATTTTATAACCAGTATGAGAGCAATATAAGTCTGTATCAAATCACTTTATTCTTGCCTTAAATATGTCATATATTAATTATATAAATATTTTATTAATGCAATTATGATAATTCATGTTATATATATACAAGATAAATTAATAATGATCACATAGTTAGGCTAATGACTGCCAATGAATCTTTAAATTTAAAACTACAACCAAATGCAGTAGCCTTTCCTAGATATGCACCATATTTATAATCAATATGATGTCATTTTAAAAGTAATTTTAATGATCTTAAATGATTTTTTTAGAAAATAAACAATGTTCATTTTTCATTTTAGTTTACCCTAACTAATCAAAATTAACAGATTTGAAATTTAATATTGTATATTGTTAAAAATTCAGCCACACTACTTTCATGTAATCAAACTGGTTTGTACTGATTGTAGTAATCATAGTCTGGCCAAATATGATTAGCATCTTAAAGTCATTGTGTGTAGATGACTCAAAAATTGAAATGAAGTAAGGATAGTGTAAATGGGTAGCAGTAGCAGTAATGAGAGTCTGAAAAATTAGCAGTGAAATACACATGGAACTATTACAGCATGTTTAAATTTACACTGTATTAAACTTATGCACTTTGAGCTGATGTTATATTTTCACTATGACAAGGTCTTTTTCAAGAAATTGTGCGTTAGAAATATAAATCCCATTTTAAGGCATAACACAACAGATGGGCCATGCGAAAAATTTCAGGAAGGATGGAATAGTACATTATTAAACTCTACATTAAACTACAACAACTTTGTCTAATGTTGAGTGTGAATATCAATCAGCTCCAGCTAATTTTAATAGATTCAACACACCAACATGCACCTTCCAAATATAACATTTAAAAAGTCATTACAAGCAGCAAATATTCATGGAATATTAGCTAGGGAACCAACAGGCTACTACTGGAGGTAGTCCATGTAAAATAAACAATGCTAAGAATAAAAACTGAGCTATAATATTGGACATAGCAAGACTTGAAGTAAAACAAAAATGTGTATACAGGGACCATGGTTGTGAAATTCAAAATGAATGAGAACTCAAAATTGAACAAAATGAAAAAAAATGCAAAGAAATGCTCAACCATCAAGGCGTGCTAGTTCTGTAGTGTATACATTTACACTTTCAGCATCATACAAGACAAAGTAGATTTGTTTAAGGGATGAAGATTTGGCATTTGAAAAGTAGTCTCTGATGGATGCAAGGATGATCTGAGCTGCAGTTTGCTTTGGGAATCCAGCACTGAAATGGAAAAGTTTTAAGACATAAAAAAAAATGAATCATAACCCATTCTAACAAAAAAAGATACATACTGCATTAAATTTTCATCTAACTAAAGCTTCAAGCAAGGTAAAATATTGGTTCACAAATTATAGTGACAGGGTAATAAGGTTTTTAATTAACAAGATAGGAGATTAGTGTCATCTTTAGTGAAGAAATATTATTTCAATTTTAAAGTTGGAACTTAGTCGAGAGAAAATAAGATAAATAAAACAAATACATATAAAATAAGATAAATAAAACAAATACATACAAATCCAATGAAAACTGTAACATATTACTTGTCTAAAAAATAATTTTTTTTTAACTTTGAAACAAACCAGACTTTAAAGACAGAAGTATTTTTCCATGGATAAATAATAGTTAATTTAATATATGTATAAAGCTGAACAATCAAAGCCTGCAATTCAAGTATAGCTGGAAAAAAAATTCAGCTCATAGTCCACAACATACTATACAAAGTGGTTGAGAAATTTAACAAAATATGCAAAGTATGAAAAAAAATTCTTGCCTGGTAGTGAATTTATAAAATTTTAAAATTTTTAATTAGTTTAAATAAAAAGGCAGCGATGTTCAAGGATCCAAGAGCAAAGATTTAATGGCATATTCTTACCGGCCACTCCCTAGTGATGGGATGGCCACAGTCTTTAGCCCCTTGCTGTCAGCTAACTGAAGACAGTTCTTGATGGACTGATCCAGTAGGGCCTGGGCATTGTCCAGCTTCCACGTGGGCCCATTACAGTTGATTACAAATTTTGCTGGGATGTGGTGTGCAGGACAAATAGTGGCTAACATAAGGAGGTGCGAGTTTGGGAGAAGAGAAAGAAAGAATGACTTCCTGTTCATGGTGGTTGTTTATATGCTGGGCGCCCATGAATTATACAGAACAAACTAGCTGAGCATGATTCACAATTTCTAAAGCTATTTAGCTGTACCTAAAGCAATCTAATTAAAAACCATTTGTGTTTGAGCTCCTTCGATTATTGCTAAGCTCATATCATTTCTCACAAAACTGTCTTTTGCAACTTCGGTCAGTAGCATGAGCGGTAAGTTAAAATGTAATTGTTGTAATATTGAATCATGTTGCTTTTTTTCTATATAATTCATGAGGCCTAAATTGTGCCCAGCACCAAGAAATACACTTACTTCCCACTGCTAATAGAAGGTAAGGCCACACTTTTAAGCTGTTTGTCATCAGCCAGCTTTAGTACATTTTTCACGGCCTTGTCTAAGTTTTGTTGGGAATTATTATCACTCCATGATGGGCTGTTTACATGGATCACAAACTTTGCTGAAAACTTGTGGCCCGGACAAATGGCAGCTGAAATATCATAACCATATCATGTTTTTTTTTAAAAGGAAACTTTCATCTGATCTAGTTGGCAACAGCTTGCATTTTATTAAACAAACCTTTGGCCCTTTGTTTTTTCATGTCTGTCTTTTTTTTCTGTGCTCTTTGAAGTGATAATCTCATGAGGGAAAAAATTATACATTCACTTTTTGTGTCTTCTTGCATCAATTTTTTTTACAAAAGGTTTTTAAATGAAATAAAGAAATAAGGGAACAAATACAAATATAATTCATTTGCACAAAATTATAATTAATAATTATTTCAGAAAGAGATTAAAAAGTATTTATTTTTTTTACATAACTTTAGAAAAGTTCTCATAGGATCTGCTGTACTTTTCCTAGCATAGGTAGCCCATGATTACAAGACACACACTTAAGTTTGGTAGGTTGTGACATTCAGATGTTGCCAGAACATTAAGTTTAAAAAACTTGCAATAGGTCGCAAGAGTGTGGCCAATACTGCATAACAGATTAATAGAGTTGCATGGCATCTGCAATATATTTCAACTTTATAGAGTCCTTGATAAATATGTTTTTAAAAGCTTTTTAAAATTTTCTTTAAAGGGTGGCATTTAATTAGTGGATTTTAAATTTCTACCATTTTTAAAGGAATGTAATTTTGTTTTAAAATTATTTAAAACCTCTTTCAGCAATAACAGCTTTTCAACTTCAATAGAGAATTTTTTTTTTCAGCTTTCAACAGATGAAGACTTTCATCGATTGGAATGTCCTTGGTGGATAAACAGTCTAATAATATTATTATCAACGTTTTGCAGAGGAGAATAAAGTGGAAGACAAACAACCATCCAAAAAACCAGTTGCCTGATTGGAGTTGATTATACTAATAGAAAATTAATCAAAGAACATTGTGTGGAGCAGCTTACCCTCAGCTGTGCCTATTGATCCCTGAATTTTGAGGAGATTGTCAACTTCTTGTTGAAATTCTTTTCCTCCCACTTTCTGTATAGCTTGGCCTAGTATAAAAACAGATATTAAAATTTTGTCAAAATATATGAGAGCTCAAATCTTTCAATTTTCTTGGGGATTTATAAATAATTAGAAAATCTTCACATTATGTGGATCTAAAAATTCAAATACGGATTATAGCTAACGAACCAGCAATAAATTAAGGTGAATTTAATAAATGAATAAATACAAATTTATTGCCCTTTAAAACATTTGTAATTTTTATGTTAATTGTATAAACATAAAAGAAATAGAGATTAAAAAACTACAAATCAAATTGAATGTTCAGAAAACTGGAAAATTAGTTTTTCTTTTCAATTAATTTAATCACAAAGATTTGATGGAACCAAATGACATTAAGTACAATTTTGATAATGATTTGAGGATTTCAATGACTATCTTTAATTTAAGCTTTTAAACTTTTTTTTTTTACAATTAAAAATTGACAATTTCCTACTCTGTTATTCTCATATGAGATATTTCAATATATATTCAATTGATTTAACTAAGATTTAAACTTTATATTATTTAAATAATATCATGATGTGAAGTCCTATTTTGATAATGTGAGTGTTAACTACATAATGTGTAATTTTTATTTTAAAATTTAACATTCATTTAAAAAATGCTGTATAATTTTTTACAATGGATTTAAAATTGTATCTGAATAATAATAATGCATTTTAAATAAACATATAGATTAAAATATTTACAAGTAAAATTTGCTTCTCTTCATAAAATTATCAATTCAAAATTATTTTTATTTTTAAGTGAGTTTTTTTTTTAAAAATCTTATTATAAGTTAAGGGTGGCCAGACCTTTAGTAGCAAACTTAAAATATAAACAAATTTTTTAGAGTTATATTGGAACACTATAACTCATTAAACATGGCTTGGAAATATTCCAGTAATACTTGTAACTAGGGCTGTCAATATTGTTTAAAAAGCTCCCCGGGTATCAGTCTAAATTTCGATTGGGTACCTGAGTTATCTGTTCAAAATGCCACGGAATTTTTGCTTTATAATGCAGCCCAAGCACCCTAAACGTACCTCATTTCACACAGTAGTCAACGGCATACTTTCAATAACATGCTATTGTGCACTACAACCTTTTATTCCTGCTGTAAATGAATTCGTCTTACTCATAAACTGAAACTAGAGTAAACTGAACATTCAAACAAAATGTCATTGATGTAACATTCAGTCAGGTCATACAGGCCCAGCAGTTTGAATGTTTATGTTTACTAGGCGGCGGTAGTAAATTTTTAATTTATTAACATTAATTACTGACAACTTTGTGTGTCTTTTTAAAATCAGTTTTTGTGCTAGGCCTACACAAGAAGCAAACACAAGAAACCTTAGTGAATGGAAAGGGCGCGGGTTGTTTAAATTGTTTCAGCGAGGTGCATCGACAACAGTGGTGACAGTTTACATCACCAAACATTTACAAACCAATCACCCCCTTCAACTTTTAAAATTTAAATCAAGCCCAAATTATTTTCAAATCTTTGTTTTGTCAAGTTAAAAAAATGTCCGTTTATGTTTACTGTATTTTTACGCATATCCCCCACAGGTTATACCAGATTTTACAAATCCCTTACCCCTCCTGCAGGGTATCTCCATGGGCAGGGTATCTGAATTTTTTTTAAACTGAATAATGCATCAATTGCACTATTCATTTGCAAAAACCAATATAAAATTAGATAGTCTGGAGTATAAACGTGGGCGGGTTATCTGCAAGTGCAGGGAATATTGATACAGTATTTTTACAGTAAATATATTTGAAAGAATGAAATATAATTTTTTTTAAAAATACAATAGTTTATTAGGTGCTTTTATTAATATAAAAAGTGAGAGGGTAGATAAAATTATTGTCGTTTGTTTATTTCAAAAACAAGTTAGTGTCTGTCATTGATTCACTCAAAGAACTAAAATCTTTTTGAGTTTTAAAGATTTTTGATTCATATTCAGATAAAAAAGGTCTATCAATATACATTGTAGTTTGTCAGGATTGTACATAACTTTAAGTTGGCAGATATTTCTTTTTAAGCGTTTTCGTGTTAAACGTATTTCACAGCAATTATTTCAAACGAAAGATCTAAATTAGATAAATTTACACTAGCCACAACATGAACACAGCAGAGCCGCAGTATGGCCACATTTTCACGGGTATCTGGGCGTTATGTTAATACCTGGGTATTTGCACGGCAACGGCTACCCGTTGCCAACTTGTAACACATCTTTCGTAAATTGTACGCGAGCCCCAATGTGAAAACAGAACAGCCGCAGTTTGGCCACCGTTGTTGGAACATAATAAAACCTCTAGATATACCATCATTATTTAATGAGTTAAATAAATAAAATTAAATATTCTATGCTGTAGACTTACCCACTTCACCCCCCAAATGATAGGTAGAGTTAGTTGGGTGGACAATGGCATCAGCATTCATTTTAACTATATCCCCTTGCATGACAGTTAACTTTAAAGGGAAAAAATAATTCATCAGAAAGTCAAACTAAAACAAATTTGATAGTTTTTTAAGTATGAACAATGGTAATGTTAGAATTGGTTAATAATTCAAAGATGGTACAATCCTACTTTCATAAAAATACCATGATAATTATTTATTTTACTTTACCTTAAATTTTAATTTGCAACAAATTCAGAGATATTTTTTAAATATTGAAATTCTAAATATATTTTATATGATTGTCAAATTATAAAATGTGTTTGTTGAATTCTTTTCAATAATTCTTATCTCACCTTTTGACCAAGGAACAATTTTTTTTCTGATAGAGTCATGAATCCCCCACTTCCATCTGGTATAGAGTCTGCCTATAAATATAAAAAAAAGTTTATCTAATGTATACAGTTAAGGGTGGCTTTGAAGGTTGGTATGATTATATATGGTTAACATAACCAAGAGAAAATTGAACATTACATGAAAACCAAACAATGGATCAGGGCCAAATATGATATGACCATTTCTTTCTGGCCTAGACAATATTTTTAATAATCCTCATTAAGGTTGTTAAGACCACTTATTTTTGAGGACCAGTTAACTTTCAAAAAAAGACTGGTTAACCGTTGGTCCCAAGTTTTACTATGTTTTGTGAACCAACAACTGAAAGCATTGCCAACATTGTCTGATTTGACATCCAAGTGCCTACTATGTACCAATGCTAGTGTTCAACTCTGCTAAGCTACCGTCAAAACAGCAAATTTAAAAAAAAATGTATTAATTTTTTTTTAAATCGTTCTAACAAAGAAGTAAACCGTATTGATTAATATTTAATTTTATACATTAAAAGTATTAAAACAACATGTTATCAAATGTTGTCGAGTCAGTTCGTTTGTGAGGACTGGTTAACCCTTAAAAAAAGACAGTTTTACTGCCAGGTCCATATTTTTTCTTAATTTTTTGAAAATCAACAAAGAGAGTGTGTACAGCATCAATGTTTCGCCTCACGCCGTCTGATAGTGACTTCAAAGAACATGTGACGTTACCGCCCGCTTGTGTTAGCTCTGATACGCTATGCTCCTTTTCCAACGCACACAAAATAAATTTTTAGAAAACTTAAATTTTATCTGGATGTGGTAATTTTAAGTCAAATGCCTTTGAAAACTGTCAATAAAAGACTGAACTTGAATTTGAGGATTGATCAATCGCCCAGTATATTTGTTTTTTTTACCAAATGACTCTCGTAATACAGGTACTTAACTAAGCTGCGAGCGCAGATCAATTTTTTGGATGAGGGGAAACAGAACAGACTATAAACTGGTGAACAAAGAATGCCGATATGTAACGGGCCATATGCTTTTATGGCTCTCCTTGTCTTTATAAGAAACAGACTATAACTATAATTAAATTTTTGTCTATTTTGTGAGCACATGGACTACTCTCATGGCCATTTATTGTGATCTTAAATTTTTTATAAAGTACGGTATTTAGTGTTTGTTGTGGAAATTCTTTGTTAAAATCATTTTCTTTTACTTTCAATAAGTTTTGTCAAATAACTTTTATTTTTTTTCTTGCTAAAGGCTTTTCATGTAACTGATTGTCACGTAATATAAATAATAACAGTTGGCGACCATCAAACGCTCTTGTACAGTGCCTAGACAACTAAACTAAGCAAATTAAAATTTAAAAACATCATTCCTTAGTCATAGGCGAAGTAAAATAATAGTGATGACAGGTATATAATTTATGTGTCCAAATTTGGAGAGAGCGATTTGAAGTTTGAAGTCAAATTCTATTAGTCTGTTAGTCTCGTATGCTGCTCTGCATCTTAACTGTAACACAACAAAAACGAAGTCCGGGTAATAAGCTTATATGGGCTTACTGAATTTGTGGTTAACCGGTCCTGAATAAACGTGACCAATCCTGATCTCAGGACTGGTAAACCGTTCACAACCTTAATCCCCATAACCCAAATAATGTAATTTAAACACTCATAAAGTGTAAAAAAAACCAAAAAAATTAAATACTTCTATTAAAAACATATTGAGGAAAGTTAAAACAACTTTAATTAGACCTATGCAGCATCTGTTGCAGATTAATGTGGACCCTTTCATGAAACTTGATTCTGAATGATTCTGAACTGAACTGTCCCTTAACCCGACGCTGGGTCGTTAGGGCACCATTTGGAGCTTCACATTATCTCATGCCATGTGCCACGGTTCTGAGTTGCCTTCTGGGAGTCGCTAAATGACAGGCTGGTCCACTCTTTGATATTGTCCTCCCAACACTTCCTTGGTCTGCCTCTTTTTCTTCTTCCCTGGACTGTGCCTTGCAATATTGTCTTTAAGAGACCTCCAGATCTTGTCACATGTCCGTACCATCGTAATTTCCTCTTTCTAATTGAGGTGAGAAGGTCCTCATAAGGGCCAATGACAGCACTTATTTTATCGTGGACCGCTTCATTTGTGATGTGCGCCATATAGGAGATGTTGAGTAACTGTCGAAAACATCTCATCTCTAGCGCATTAATTCTTCTTTGGAGGTCTGCGGTGAGCGTCCAAGCCTCATAACCATACAGGAAGACTGACATCGCCAAAGAGCGCATTAGTCGAATCTTTGATCTCAGGGAGAGCTCCTTGCTTTGCAAGATGTGTTTAAGTTTGCTTAATGCTGCAGTTGTTTGGGCCATTCTGTCAAGAATTTCTGGCTTTGAGCCTTCATTGAATATCATAGCCCCTAGATATTTAAAGGTAGGGACCTCCTCGAGTTTTTTCTCGTTTATCCGAATTTCACTTGATTCATGATTCATGGAGCTTTCATCTTTTACATATTAGAAGTTTATTTTGAAGGAAGAAGCTAAAGTATTTTTACAAGTGTACCTAGGGGCTTACCCCTCTGGTAGATCTTAAATCCATGTAAACCACCTTTAGAAGATTTTCATTTGTTTGTGCACTTATTTTAAGTAAACTTTTTTTAAGATTCTTTAAAAAAATTTATATAAATTTTTGTTATGCTTCAGAGGCAGGCATAAATTTGTGGGTTTTTTTTGTATGTTTATGGGGGTAACAAGAAAACAAATGCGCTTATCTTAATTATTTTATGGGTGCTAGCTGCAGCCCACCGAATGTGATGTTCTAGCTGAGGCTAAAACCAAACTACGTCAAAAATGATCATCTTCCAACTATAGGCATCCTAACAAATAATTGGTCAGTCTGTCTCTAACTTGGACAAATGATAGCCTCTATGTGCATTTTAAAATAATATTGGTTATGAAACAGAATGAATAGAAAGCTGCAACATTTTTTCTAAAATACCTTCAAGCTTGATAACCCTTATCTTGTTTTTTAAATTTTTAAAATTTAAACTGTTAACCAATTTTAAAGACTTAAACTTTATTGTTTATTATATTTTATTTAAGTATATGAATTTTAATTTGCAATTAAAAAACTTTCAATGATAAGCTGAAAGGCAAAAAAGATTAAGATGTTCTTATGTTCAGGCAACATCTGATTGTGGCAACCCACCAAACTTAATTGTGTGGAGTGTAATCACGGGCTACCTATGCAGGGAAAAGTACAGCAGATCCAATTAAGAACTTTTATTGCAGCTGCCAGGTACATCAGCTAATAGAGTAACATCTTATTACAGTTCTGCTTTTCAATTAGCCAAGGCGGCAAATAACTTTTAAAGAAATCATTAAATATATTAACAATTCTTTCATTTTGTAGTGGTATCTCCTCATCAATATAACAACAAAAAAACTATTATCACATCTCTAATGCAATATTATTGTGCTTTGACCTGTATTTGATATTTTCTTAAATTAATTTGCGGTTGGTATTCAGCAACTGCTGCACTAACCACAAACACAGCTTTTGTTCTGCTTTTCTATTCACAGAATGGATATTTCTCCCATGAAGTAAAAACCAGTTGGTATGATTACATTTAAAAATACAGGGTGGTCATATTGCCCTACATTATGAAAAATAAAAAACATTGATATTAACACAACAACTTAAAATAATAATCATGGATTGTTTTGTCAAACAACCTTTTCCTTCATGAGTCTAGAAAGTTCACACAGGCATTAATAACATTGATTTCTTTGGTTGTTTTGGGGTTGTTTTTTTGGTCATAATTAATAGCCAATGAGATTTTTTTTATAAGTTAGAAAACTTTCAAGTCTGAATTGGAAAACTTAATAGGGTATAACAACAAGAATTAAAAATGTTAAACTAACTTTTTTGGGCTTCCCTTTGAAAGGAGCTGTTTTAGAAGCGGCTATGGAATTTGCAGTAGCAACTGCTCCTTTTAAATTCTTGGAAGGAAGTTTAGTGGCTGCTTTGACTTTGGATGGAGATGTGGATGGTGAACTTGCTGCTGCCAATGCTGCTGCATGCTGTTTACCCCGAGATGGTCCAATCAAGGCTGCATGTATTTTAGGAACAACACCACCTTGCGCTATTGTTACATGCTTGAGTAGCTGATTTGAAGAAGTTGGATAAGTTCATTGTAATTTTTAAAATAAAATTTTCTTTTAATTTTTCAAATAAAATTTAAAACATGTGATCTGATAAGAAAGATTTATTACTTTTAACAATTTTTAAGATCTAAAGAAATATCTGAAATTTTCTATAATCTTCTAAATTAAAAAAATATTTTTTTAAAACTTTAAGTTTGAGCTTTATAAAAATATTTTTACATTTCATTTGTATATTCTGTGTTGTAAGTTACAATTGTAACCAAGCGTACCTGATGTAATTCATCATCATTTGCAATGGCTAACAAGATGTGCCTTGGTGTAATCCTTCCCCTTTTAAACTCTTTAGCTGCATTCCCCGCCAACTCTAAGATTTCAGCTGTAATAATGAACATAATAGGTAACATTTTTTTTAAAAAATGAAAATACAAATTATCTTATCTGTTACATACACTCCTTCTTTACAGAAGATTATTGTGTCCTACATTTATCTATGGTTTGTGTCTAGTCCTGCATTTGTATTTGAGTTTTAAATGTTGATAAAGTGTTGGTTTTCCTGGTTTCATCAGGCAACCCATTCCACTCCCGCATGTATGTATAACTAGGTACGAATCGCAGCATAGCATATGCCACAGACTTGCTCATAGATAATGCGAAGAATGGGGGAACGATGGGACACAAACAGCAGCATGAAGAAATGAAAACAACATGCATGAACATTGGGGAGGGATAAGGCAATTGACAACACATTGTTGGTCTTGAGACATGCCCACTGCAGTTGTTGTTACATGCCCTTACTACCATAGCTTGCCAACAATGAACTGTGATTGAAGGGGTTATGATTTGAGATGGGGAAGATAATTAGGAAGATAAATAGATGGGGTACTAAAAATTTAAATATTACAATTTCTTAGAACTAAGAATATGATTTGAGATGGGGAAGATAATTAGGAAGATAAAAAGATGGGGTACTAAAAATTTAAATATTACAATTTCTTAGAACTAAGAATAAGAAAATTTAACATACTTTCAAACAGACACACACTTAAAATAGAAAATAATTTGGATTCCTAGTAATAAAAATTACTTAAAATTATTTTGTTTAAAAGATATAAGGTAGTTAAGTCTATTTACTATTTAGTCCTTGTAATTTTCAATATGCTAGTTTACCCCAGCCCCAGTTGCAGATAATGCAGATTATGTGTTTCTGACTATTTAATGTCTCGTACACACAGAATTAAATTTGAATACTTATAGGAATTAAGGAAAAATAAATTATAAATATATTTTATAAAGAATAATAATATTGTAGCAGTTAAGTAAAAATACTCTTAAAAGTAAACAAATCAAAATTTCTTTAAACTTGTTACTCAAATTGAAATAAATGTTCAAAAAATATTTTAAAAAAATTATTATCTTCTTTTATTAAAAATAAAATTTAATATATTTCATTTCAATAAAATAAAGTTAAAACATAGCAATAGCCATTGCCATCACTATCTCATCAGTTAGTAATTTTTCATGAAAATGAAGGCTTATTTAGCAGCAGTTAAGCTAATTACTTTGCATTTTTAAAGACCAATTAAAATTATAATACTTACTTTTTAATAAATTTGAAAATGTTTTAAGTTTTTGCTAATACCAATGCCAATGGCAAATGGGTTGATAACTTCACTTAATACTTTAATATTTCCTTTCATGCCCAAGCTTAACGTCTGTGTCTGTGTCAATGTCTAACTAATTCTGTACTATAACAGGGACGTGGTGGTCGAGAGGTAGCGCTCTCGACTGTCACACTGATGGTCACGAGTTCGAATCCACACGAAAGTGAGGATTTGTTCTCGGGGCCTGAGGAGTCCCCGAGTCACCCAGCTCCGAATGGGTACCTAACTAGACAATAGTTAGGCGGCTGGGGTAATGCGTGGAACCCCTATAGCCGTGGCCTGTGACCGCTGCATCACTTGCCAACAGATCATCTCTCATGGTCTGTGGACGCAATTATCTTCTGCATAGAAGGAGCGTCTGTATATCTAAGATAATATGATTCATATGACATTGATTTCATTGATTGATAAAAGTTAATGAATTTGAATGGTATTCTTCTAATACTAATACTAACCTAATTATTAACAATTATAATTATATTATAATTTCCTTTTGACCTTGTTCTTGTTAAGTTATTTAATTTATTCACCAACAATATAAACCCTCATTAGTAATTAGTCATTAGTGACATGTTGATTATTACAAGTAAAATGAATTTTTTTTTTTAAATGTTAGGTCAAGTCAAGTGCTTTAAAACTTAAGCTTTACAGCAGCACAAAGTTACAAAAACTTAATGAAGTTGACCTGATTTTGAATGTCAAAAAGAATGCATTTTTTCATTTCATGTGTAATTGTCATCAATGTGGTGTAAGTATAATATAGGCCCTAATTCTAAGTATATATAAGTATAAGTAAAGTAAAGTGTAGGCCTATAACTATATATAATGATTAATATTATAATTTCTACGTCTACAATTTGAGTTCAATGCCGTTGCAGTAGAGGTGCAAAGCTATTTTTTAAAGCATTTTATCTTAGGAGACTTCAATCCACGAAACCCTTCATCAACATTAATCCTAAGTGATTTTTAAATGAATTATAAGTAAGCTGAATAGCACACCAACCAACAAGATATTCAATAACTGCCGCCATGTACACTGGTGAGCCGGCTCCTATGCGAAGGTGATGTGTATCTTTTCTCAAATACCGAAGCATTCGAGCAACAGGAAATAATACACCAGCTCGGGCAGACCGAGACATTACTTTCTGTTTCTTTTTTCCACCTCTGGCTGACATTTTAATTTTGTTTCTATGATGCTTAAAAATTTAACAAAATACTTAAATTGGCCGTTTTAATGGAGAAACAAATTGCCAACCCAGCCCACTTTCTCATAAGGAAATCAAACCAGCCAACATATTACACTTGGATACGCATCCGCGAAGTCAATTAAACAAATAAAATGACAAATGCTTCGCGGAACAGTTATTTCACTGCACCCAGTTATATGTAAATTAGATTGTGATTGTAATAATTATTTTGTTTGGAACACCGGTGCTTTTTTTTAAAATTTAAATTTTATGTGATCTTTCACATCCATTAACCAAGTGGTTATGTTTTTGTGGTTTTTTTTGCCGGTGACCATTCTTAATAAAGAGTTCACTGATGTGTTATTTGATGCTAAATACATTACTTAGGTATTCTCTAGTAGACAGTGGCGTCATTAGGGGTGCGGTGAGGGCGACACCAAAAATTAACATTCTGTATAATCCCGTCAATTTGCTCTATAAAACTCGGAGGAGCTCTATGGGTTAAGCCAAGCCCTGAGGGAGGTGACACCATGAGCTACCACCCCGGATGACACCAACACTAGTGACGCCTCTGCTAGTAGATTATTAAACGTTAAATTGTATGAAAAAAGAATTCAGTAGTCAATCAATGTAATGTTACTATTATGTAATAACTAGATGCAAGTACCCGGCTTTCCCGGGGTTTGAAATAAGGTTTTCTGTAGAAGCGTACTAAACTGTTTATTTGCATGCAATAAAAGGGTACAATTATCTTAAAGCAATGTGATAGACACATTTTTGGCAGTTCCATTTGGAGTGTGTAAAAAAAAGATTTTCCTCTTTGCCCACTCTGGAGCAGGCCAGATACAACTGCCCATGAGAAAAGCATCTGGTCTGCAAGTCTTTTGCACAATCGCAAGAGACTGGCGAACCAGTTATGAATGCAACATCGTGGTAGTGTATTTAACAGCTTTCCGAATTGTCATTCTTCTACCTACACGGAAAATAGTAGTTATTTCAAGTGTTTATATAGCTTATCTTAGTAAAAAAAAATAAAAAAAAATAAATAAAACCACACTAAATTTGGACCCCCCCCCCGGCTCCCAGTAAATACTTTTTCGCCTCTTACTATCGCAGAAGTGTACTCAACAATTTTCTCAAATTCCATTCTTCTGCCTGCTCGAGAAATAGGAGAATTCTTTATTTTCAATGTTTATAAAGCCAATATATGGACAAAACGTTTTTTGGGGCCCCGGCCCCACATGAGCGGAAATTTTAAACGAAACCTGTTTACGAACCTTCCCCATGTAATTTTTTGTACGTGCACCAAATTTCACATTATTTGGTCTTCTGAATTTTGTTAAAATAGCTCATTTAAGGGAAAAAATTACATTTGAAGCCCCGTCCCCCATGAGTGAGAATTTTAAAATGCTTTTTTTGCCATTATTGTCGGGAGAGTGAACTCAATAACTTTCGAAAGTTTCATGTTTTTACCTACATGGAAAATTGAGGAATTAGTGATGAGTCGGTTTTTAATATAAGAAAAAAACATTCATTTGGGCACCTGGCCATCTATGAGTGAAAATTTAAAACATATTTTTTCAGAAATTATCGTCGGGAAAGCGTACTTAACAACTCCCCAAAGTTTCATGCTTCTACCTAAACGGGAAATAGGAAAATTAGTAATTTTCAATTTTTATAGAGCTCAAATAAGGAGAGAAAAAAACGTTTTTGGGCGCCGGGCCCCATGAGTGTGAATTAATTTTGTGTACATGTACCAAATTTCACGTTACTTTGTTGTCTGGATCTTGAGTTATAAGGGAACAGACAAACAGACATATAACCAGTGCTTTTTTCATTTGGAACTCATGGGAGCTGAGTTCCTATACCTTTTTTTGGCCAGATTCGTGTATATTTATATAAATAGTCGGCATTTTACGTACTCTCAGTCCTTTTTACAGTGGGGACTCAAAAAAAAAAAAAAAAAAAATGTGAAATGAGTTCCCAAACATTTTTCGCTAGAAAAAAAAGCACTGCATATAACAAGTGCGTCTTATATGTATATAGATTTATGTATATAGAATAGAATAGAAATGAATGTAAATGTAGGCTATTTCATGTTTGTTCTTTGCCTATATGACAACACCATTCAACCGATGGCCATGAATATTTCGTAAGTTCTTGACTACAATCCTGCAAAGGACGCTGGCAATTTTTTTAAAAAAAACTAATCATTGTGGGGCTTAAAAAAAGCTGTTTAAAAAAATATATAACACTGGGTAATGACTGGGTACATGGATAGACGATCATAACCAAACGTGGTACAAAAACAAAAACTATGGATGGCCTATACCTAAATACTATGAACGTAAGTCGTAAGTATATTGTCCATTCCTAAGAGCCGGTGGACCCCATTTTTTTTCGTAAACATTTTAAGACTTAATTTTTTAAAACATTGGCTATCGGTCCATTCATTCGACCACTATGAAACTTTGATATAAGTTTCTATATAAACTCCTCGAAGGTTTCGGGTTCTAGATGAATCAATAAAATGTGAGACTAACTGGAGTATGTCTTTCCGCCCAGAAAAGTGTCTACCGTTAAGAGTAACAAAGACAAGGAAACAAGTAAATTAAAAATATATCATTCCTGGAAAAGAAATAATCCGAGCTAAAGATGCTTGTTGCGTACTGATGTCTATGGCGTACGACGAGCGACCAGATGTTGAGTACGGGGTGCTCACAAAATGCTGAGCCCCCAGATGTTGAATACTGGGCTATAGGGTATATAGACAAGCACCTATATGTCTCGTTGTCTAGGGTATATTAACTATATTAATAAACTTGGTTCTAGCCTCCAATAGTCCAATGTCTTAACTTGACTTAAATCACAATTAACACGTAATAGTGCGAAAACCACAATTACACTACGACTACATGTACTACAATATTCTAAACACATGTGAATGATGAAGACAACACCTCCGTACAAAAAACAGAAAGAAAATTTAATACAAGAAATATATTTACAAAAGGAATATATTAAAAATAATCATGAATATATATAAACAATACAGATAGGCAGATAGGGATTTCTTATGAGCCAACTTCACTCTTGAAATGGGCGTGGCTAATAGATACTGGCTGTTACGTCTACGCTTCTCCGGTCAGTTGTAGCTCTATCTCCCTCCGCGGAATGATTGACAGCCCATTAACTCGCAGCAATGGTCACCGTCAGCAAGCGTTCTCACGTGTGTGGCAAGGCCACCTTGTCCCTTCCTCGCTCCACCAGTGCGTCTTCTGCCTGGGATGTTAGCCTAGTAATTTCTTCGTCTACCTACTAGCTTTCTAACAACTTTACTATACTTCACTAACAACTCCTACATTACTACAACTTTACTACTCCTTGCTCACTACTACTTTACTCCTACGCCTACTCCTACTCCTACTTTACTAGCTGAAAACAGACTTCTCAGCTAGGCTCAACTCCATTCGACAGTCAACACCTCAGACCTGGTGCGTCGAGGTGTGGAAGTAGATATCAAGAAACTTGGCCATTAATGGTATGTTGTTGTGATGCCTTCGGAACTTTCGGGAGGAGGGCAGACGTCAACGATGAGTGACTGATCTGAGGGCACGGTGTTCCAGTGGCATCCGCGATCGCCTGGGTTCGAATCTCCGCGACCAGTATAATGCTGCCAGACGAATGTTTCCGCTTTCGAACTCTACTCCGACCGGCTCCCTCTTACAAAGCCTTGAAATTATTATTTTTGTCAGGCTATCATGTCGCAGCACATGACCGAACAATGCGTCTCTTAAGTGACAATGCGTCTCTTAAGTGTTGCCATCATGGTTTCTTGACGACTAGCAATGGAGGTTATTCTGTCCCAGGCATACTTTGTTGTTGTGTTCTAGATAAGAGAGAGGAAGAATGTTTCTCATACATTTGTTTTTAATGGCCTGCAGCTTGTTTACAGTGGTTGCCAGTAGTGTCCAGGTCTAACATTCAAACAGGACAATGGTTAACGAAAGTTCTGTATAGCCGGAGCGTTTTTTGGAAGTTTAATGCTATTGCTGGTCCACATTTTGATTAATTCCCCCATTGCTGCCATGGTCGACTTATTTGTATCCAAGATAATATATTGAAAAAAAAACTGCTTTAAGTTTTTTAAAAAATGCACAAAGTAAATCAAAACAATTTTTAAAAGTAAATAAATAAAAAACACATTGATAATTTTGTAATTCCTTTTTAATCACCCACAATTTAAACGATATATTTTACCTAGTTCTCTTATGATGTCTTCAAGGAAGGGATTGCCACCAAACTTATTTATATCTTGTTGAATTCTGTGCACACAAAAAATAATTGTTTTTTTAAATATGTAAAATAATGTGTTAATAAAATAAAATACTAATATTTTAATAGAACATTTGGCAATTAGTGCTCTATTTAAAACATACAATCTTTACGAAATCCTAAGCTTCCAAAAATATTTTTTTAAAGTTCTGATCCTTAAATTTTAAAAAAAAGTTTTTTTTTTAAAAGGCTCTCTTAAATTTTCAAAATATTATATCTATTATGTTTAACTTTCCCCTTCTAAAAACAGTATTGAATGTTATTTACTCTGCTTCCATTTGGCAAAGGACTTTCCGGGTGTAATCAAAGGTTCAAACTTTCTTCATGTATTCCACACAGTAGCTTTTCACGTCCTTGTCTGAAGTTCTTTGTTTCAGTATGTCTTAGAGCTTTGTAATGGAACTTGTATTGAAACACTCAGCGCTAATAAATTTGAAAAAATCTCAACAGATACATTCTCATTAATTCGTTGCTGTTTTATTAAATTATAAATTCAGTCATGGAAAGTAGATATGATCTCTAGAAAACCACAACAAAATATGATACTGTGAAAAAAAGCCTGAGCGTCCTAAAAAATAATATGAATAAAGAAAATTTGAAAATGGGGCTTTAACTGTCCTTTGTTTTAATATTCATAATTTATTTTGTGCACCCATTTTAATTTGTTGCAAATTTAAGCTTTATATATGCAAGT
>MUZC01004776.1:25207-50988 GCA_002072015.1 Radix auricularia
AATAAAATTATGGGCACACCAAACAATAAAATTATGGGCACACCAAACAATAAAATTATGGGCACACCAAACAATAAAATTATGGGCACACCAAACAATAAAATTATGGGCACACCAAACAATAAAATTAGGGGCACACCAAACATTGAAATGATTAACACTTTAACTCCCCCAATAAGATTGGCCATGGTGAATGTCAAAGGGGAACAACCTTCACGCCGTCCATGTTTCTACTCTAGGACATGACAATACAAGGACATCCAGATCAAAACATGCGGTGATTGGGAGAAATTTATGCAAGGACTGTACTGAGGAACGAGGAATAGAAACAGTGGACGGTGTTAGGGTCAAATAACGTCACAATGGGATGATACAGTTAATGGGGGGAGGGGAGGGAATGTGTAAGAACAGTAGAAGTGAACAGGATGTAATGATATTAAAGGTTTAATGTAAGTTGCTGTATTAATTTTGCAGCTTCATTCTTCCATTTATTGGTATAGAATAGTTTATATTAGTTCAGCTATAGCCAAGCACCACGAATGGGATTAAATCATGACCAACTTACCTGTCTCCCCAGCATGGAAGAAGTACGGTGTGACTGGCTTTTTGTCAGGGGTCAAAAGTTCATCAGCGTAGTAAGCTGTGGTGTGGTACACGTCCTCCTGGGCCACCAGGTCAAAGCCCTTGACCAGGTCAGGGAATAGCCCCATCAGCTCCACTGTCTGGTTTAGGACCTTCCCGTTGGTGGCCTCGTCAGCATATCTGAAAGTTGCGGAAACTCAGTGTCAATAACTTACCATATAAAAACATCCGACAACGTAATTCCAAAAAGCTCTCTTCTAAACGCGACAATTAAAATGATCCTACATTTGTCTACAAGACATTCAGTTTAATAGATGCGAATGTCAAACTTGGCAGTAATAAAAAAAATATCAAGAATATTTAGACACGGATTATGAGGTGTTTTATTTCTAATGTACCTAGATTGAATCCACATTTTATAAAGGATTTATCTTTTCAATTTTATTTAATATTCAGGATATGCGTAAAACAAATGTATCCCTTATTTACTATCAAGAAAAGAAAATAGCCTGTGTTTATAGTTTTCCGAGAAGTCAGGTAAAATCGGAACAATCTGCCCCCTAAAGGTCTTTCATTCTTTTCTGTGTTTGTGATTGACATAAATTTTCGCTGTAATTTTTATGGAAGTTTCTTGACTTCTTCAGTAAATGGGATTGGGTAGAATAAAGATTACCTAGTAGAGGCCTTCCTTTAAATTATAAGTGAGACACACGTTTTATAGAGATAACATTAGGGATATAAGTGAGCCACACGTTTTATAGAGAAAACATTAGGGATATAAGTGAGCCACACGTTTTATAGAGATAACATTAGGGATATAAGTGAGACACACGTTTTATAGAGGTGACATTAGGGATATAAGTGAGACACACGTTTTATAGAGGTAACATAGAGATATAAGTGAGACACACGTTTTATGGAGATAACATTATGGATATAAGTGAGCCACACGTTTTATAGAGATAACATTAGGGATATAAGTGAGACACACGTTTTATAGAGATAACATTATGGATATAAGTGAGCCACACGTTTTATAGAGATAACATTAGGGATATAAGTGAGCCACACGTTTTATAGAGATAACATTAGGGATATAAGTAAGCCACACGTTTTATAGAGATAACATTAGGGATATATGTGAGCCACACGTTTTATAGAGGTAACATTAGGGATATAAGTGAGACACACGTTTTATAGAGGTGACATTAGGGATATAAGTGAGACACACGTTTTATAGAGGTAACATAGGGATATAAGTGAGACACACGTTTTATGGAGATAACATTATGGATATAAGTGAGCCACACGTTTTATAGAGATAACATAGGGATATAAGTGAACCACACGTTTTATAGAGGTGACATTAGGGTTATAAGTGAGCCATACGTTTTATAGAGGTGACATTAGGGATATAAGTGAGCCACACGTTTTATAGAGGTAACATTAGGGATATAAGTGAGACACACGTTTTATAGAGGTAACATTAGGAATATAAGTGAGCCACACGTTTTATAGAGATAACATTAGGGATATAAGTGAGCCACACGTTTTATAGAGGTGACAATAGGGATATAAGTGAGCCACACGTTTTATAGCGGTAACATTAGGGATATAAGTGAGCCACACGTTTTATAGAGATAACATTAGGGATATAAGTGAGCCACACGTTTTATAGAGATAACATAGGGATATAAGTGAGCAAAACGTTTTATAGAGATAACATAGGGATATAAGTGAGCCACACGTTTTATAGAGGTGACATTAGGGATATAAGTGAGCCACACGTTTTATAGAGATAACATAGGGATATAAGTGAGCAAAACGTTTTATAGAGATAACATAGGGATATAAGTGAGCCACACGTTTTATAGAGGTAACATTAGGGATATAAGTGAGACACACGTTTTATAGAGGTAACATTAGTGAGTTTTAAGTAAGATTCAAACGTATAATATAATTTGTGTGAAGAGAACAAGATGGTATGTTCCTGTTCTGTTAAATTGTTTTTCCTGGAGATTGTGTGTTTTGATGCGCAACTTTCTCCAGATTTATTTTGTTACCTAAACGATGACTTAAGTCATGGGAATCCTGCACCGTTAGACTGGGGCGGTTGGTGAGTTTGGGAGTGAAGTCTGAAACAACTAAATTAGGTTATATTTCTGTCTATGAGGAGCGTCTGTAACAGTAAAGATAGTTTCTATTTTTATAAACCTTTTCCCGGCGATGATCATTTTCACGCCGATGAAGTCCGGATGTTTCTTCTGGAATTTCTTGGTGGAATCTTGAATCATTTGTAGGTAAGGAATTGTCAGGTCATTCTTCTTGTTGTCTTTCTGTGGGTTGTGAATAGGACAGTAACATCTAACATGCGTTTTGCGTTATATTTAATTTTAATATTTAATTAATTTTAATTTAATGATAAAGCATGAAAATTAAGAATTAAAAATGAGTGGGTGTGAGAAAGGTGGTTACGAAACAAAAATCAAAACTTATTTGAGAACGCATAGTATTCTACTGTCGAATTTACAATATAAACATGCATGACTCAGCTGATTTCTAAAATCTCTTACGAAAAGACTTAAGTTATTATTTCTGTAACAAAAACTCATAACTGACCATCGTCCCTCCTCTTAGCTCCATGTATTGAACGCCGTCCTCGTAGAACTGCTCCAACGCTTCTTCAAAGTACCATCTATAGAATATAGGCAAATATATGTATTATATGTATATGTTGTCCGGACTTTAGTAATATAGGTCAATATATGTATTACATGTATGTTACGATTTTAGTTATATAGGTCAATATATGTACTACATGTATTTCACAACTTAAGTTATATAGGTCAATATATTATTACATGTATTTCACAACTTAAGTTATATAGGTCAATATATGTACTACATGTATTTCACAACTTAAGTTATATAGGTCAATATATTATTACATGTATTTCACGACTTAAGTTATATAGGTCAATAAATGTATTACATGTATTTCACGAGTTAAGTTATCAAGGTCAATATATATGTATTACATGTATTTCACGACTCTAGTTGATATTTACCGAGTCCTCTCAAAGTGTAGTGTCAAGTTGGGTCTGTGTTTCCCATTTTGAAATGAACGTGTCCTACCTTGCCAGTGTGAGATCCTTGGTGAAGCCTCCCATAGAATCAAAGAAATTGTTGAACTTTCCCCAGACATCGTTGACTGTGGGGTAGGACTTGTAGGGGTCAGGGACCCAGATGGAAATTTCTTGGATAATTCTAAAATAATTTTTTTAAATTAAAAAATGGGATACGATAAATTATTTTGTAAAACAGATTGCCTTACTTTTATTTTAACACTAGATTGTGCCGGGGCGCCGTGGCGCCTGCGGCGCCCACTGTTTTTAGGGCGCCTACGGCGCCAACCTTTTTCAAAAGCCCAACTAACTTGTCCTTTTTTGATAAATACGAAATATTAAACTTTCTGAAATGTATGAAACGTATTTAATAATAGGGGTTGTATTTTACGCACCGATGCACACCAAACAATGACGTCATTTTAAATATTTTTACAGCGCTAATCACCACACGATTTTTCAACTATCTGCTGTAGACTGTTGTACATCGTTCTTCAGCGTTCCACATCCAGTGAGTGAGTGACCTGGGCTTTTATATTATTTACTAGATTGTGCCGGGGCGCGGTGGCGCCTGCGGCGCCCACTTTTTTAGTGCGCCTACGGCGCCAACCTTTTTCAAAAGCCCAACTAACTTGTCCTTTTTTGATAAATACGAAATATTAAACTTTCTGAAATGTACGCAAAGTATTTAATAAAATAGGGGTCGTATTTTGCGCACCGATGCACACCAAACAATGACGTCATCATATTAAATATTTTTACAGCGCTAATCACCACATGATTTTTCAACTAACTGCTGTAGACTGTCGTACATCGTTTCTCAGCGTTCCACATCCAGTGAGTGAGTGAGTGAGTGACCTGGGCTTTTATATTATTTATATTTCGAATAGTTCATATTCATTATTTCTAAACCATAACACACTATTTCGAGTTTTGCTTATTAACACAAAGTCAATAACATATAGCTTTAAACATAAGAATTCATTGTTTTCGAATGATTTCAAATATGTGTGTAGCTAATACATAACCACTGATAGTAAAGAAGAAACGTTACATATTAAGACATTCACCTGAATGTATCTTACAACAAAGTGTTTACCACTACTTCCATCTACCCCAATGATCTTTCATTTAAATCCTCATCAAATCTCACTTTTTGGTAGGCTGGCTACCAAGCAGTAATGATAATGAAATATTTGCAGTTTTCTCCCCTTGATAAACTAGAGGATGACGCATTATTGTTAGTTCTATCGCATTTGGTTTTTTTTTTTTATCTAATTACACAAATTCTATTTGTTTTTGGTCGTCTAATTACACAAGTTCTATTTGTTTTTGGTCGTCTAATTACACAAGTTCTATTTGTTTTTGGTAAGTTCTATTTGTTTTTGGTCGTCTAATTACACAAGTTCTATTTGTTTTTGGTCGTCTAATTACACAAGTTCTATTTGTTTTTGGTCTTCTAATTACACAAGTTCTATTTGCTTTTATTCATCTAATTACACAAGTTCTATCTGCTTTTATTCATCTAATTACACAATTTATTCATCTAATTACACAAGTTCTATCTGCTTTTATTCATCTAATTACACAAGTTCTATCTGCTTTTATTCATCTAATTACACAATTTCTATCTGTTTTTTGGGGCTTAAGCTACAACACCAAGCGAAAGAAAAAAGAAAAATAGAATCGTGTAGACGAGTCTTTTTTTATAAACATGATTGCCCTAGAATTGAACCAGCCACCCTCATAATACCTTTCACGTTTATCTACCTTATGTAGAGCTACAAGTGTTTCTCTATACTTACTGTTTATCGTACTCGTCAACGTTGTCAAGGGTTTTACGTTTCTCTGCCATGTTTTCCCAACCTACGATGAGGGGAAAGACCGAAAAATAAAATCATGCATACCTTACGTATTTATAGAACAAACAAATACAACATTATTCCATAGGATAATAGTTTTAAGTGCTGGTCAAAAACACAAAATGAGTAAACAAAACATTTTAATGTAAGCCTACACCAGTATATGAGGTCAAACATTCGTATTGTAAGCCAACGACAGTCTATGCGGTCAAACAAACATTCGTAAATAGGATATTTTCTTGAAAAGCTTCAGTTCATCATGGACATGGCGAGAAATTCAATGAGTTAATGCTGCAGGCTGACAGATAACGCGGGCGATTTACTTTATAAAAGTAAATGGTCCCATCGGGCGGAGAGGACAAGCAGAAGACTCAGGTTCATAAATTATATTAGGTCCTTTCAAAACTTTTGTTTACGAATGGGAAAACGCTAGTTTTTATATAGGAACACATGTGTGTATAGAGTTTCAACATAAATGCATGCAAGCGTGAATTATTCTATTGGTACGACTTAATGTCCTAGAGTCAACTACCGACGCTAGCAAAAGTTGGTCATTGACAATAACATAAAATGTGTCACCTTCCAGTGGGGTAGGGGAGATTTTAAAGACCCTGGCTCCTGTACTAGCGTCCACCTGTGTGTACACGTCAGGCAGGTAGGTGTGGTTCTTGACCACCCACTCGATGGACGTTATGGCGTGGTCGTGCAGATGCAGATTGCCACCTGTAGAAATATAAACACAAAATTAACGACAATTTTTGTAGGAAGTTTTCTTAAGTATTTTGGTCTCAGCATGACAATGCAGATTTCCTTTTCGAAATGCGCATCGATACCATGACAATGTTTAGAAGTTCTAGAAGCACAAAAAAAAAGACGTTAACTTTCAACTTTGTGGTGTAGAACGGGTGGGCTAAAGGGGTGGGCTAAAGGGGCGGGCTAAGTGGGTGGGCTAAGGGGGCGAGCTAGGGGATATTTAGGCTCTGGGTGGCACATTTTTCTTTACAAAGCAGAGGTAGGTTGAAAATTGGAATAATTCAGAACTTTTATCGTGGAAGTTAAAGAAGAGAATCTGGGGTGGCCAGAGCTGGGTCTCTACAAAATCGATTCTAAACCTAAATACGCCTCTGATATAGTAAACCGAAACAAAAATCGACCATTAGGAAATAGACCATGAGAAATAGACCGTTAGGAAATAAACAATGTCTTCTTGATTTGATTACTAAATGGAAAACTAAAATAAAATTAGATTGCCCTCACCTTTAGGCATCTTTTTAAGAATGTCAAAAATGGGCGTGGCTTCGATTCTCTCCTTTGCCACAAAGAAATGCTCCGCCCCCAGGTAACGTGTTTTGGTCATCGTACTTGCTTGGACCTCGGCCCGCTTCTCACTCATCAGGAAGTCATTGACACGCTTTTCTTTGTCGGTGAGGATCTATAAATTATTTTTTTTGTTTTTTTTAAGTATCTTCTCATGACAAAAAACAAACGTTGAAACAAAATGTTAGAGTTGTTAAGGTTATTAAGGAAACCACACCCACTGTTTTTCGTCTAAAAAAGTGAAATTATCGAATTTTGACAACCATAAGACAAAAAACTTTCCCCAAAAAAATTAGAGTGTATAAAACATTTCTAAAAATACATACAACAGTGACCTAGAATCTAAGTCAACGATTATATTTCGCGTCCATAAAACCAAATTATAGCCAATCAAATCATTGGGGGCATCCATTAATGACGTCACACGATTCTTAACCCCCTCCCCCCCCTCTTTACACTTTGTCACAAAACCTTACACCCCCTCCCACCAATATGACGTCACAAACTTTGAACACACACACCCCTTTAAAAGCCGTATTTTCTAATTTAAAATTAGGATTTCAAATCACTTTTTGTCATTTAAGTATGTATTTAGTGGAAGGCTACACTCTAATGCACTTCCACGTTTGAAGACTTTGAAAACTTCATTAAATAAATTGCAAGCAACAAAATATTGCAGTGAAACTTTTATTTAAAGTTGCGCTTCTTGTATGTGATGTCAAATTTCTTAAACACCCTCCCTCCTCCTTGTTACACACGTCACAAATGTGTGACACCCTCCTCCCTAGGTGCATGAGAACATTAATAGACGGCCCCTTACTAGTGAAACCTCATTGTCTTTCGTGGGCGCCCAAAGCTGTTTTAAAAAATTACTTTTAGTCTAATAGATGGCTTTTTTTAAATTTATAAATCTGTATTTATTTAACAGTTGCAAAAGTTGATCAAAGTTTGTATTGTCACGGGGTAAGGGAACAAAATTTGTCACGGGGTAAGTGAACAAAATTTGTCACGGGGTAAGTGAACAAAATTTGTCACGGGGTAAGTGAGCAAAATTTCAGCCGATTTAAAACAAAAAGAAATGATTTAAACTTGATATGTAGGATTACGTCAGAAACGAACTACCATGGGATGGGGGAGTAGGGGGGTCATAGTGGTATAACCGAACTACTAACCGAACTTCCAACCGACCTACCAACTGACATAACAACCGACCTAACAACCGACATACCAACCGACCTACCAACTGACCTACCAACCTACCTACCAACCGACCTACCGACTAGCCTACCAACCGACCTGCCAACTGAAATAACAACCAACCTAACAACCGACCTACCTACCAACCTACCAACCAACCAACCGACCTACCAACCGACCTAACAACCAACCTACCAACCGACCTACTTACCCACCAACCTACCAACCTACCTACCAACCGACCTACCAACAAACCTGCCAAACGACCTAACAACCAACCTACCAACCGACCTACTTACCAACCAACCTACATACCAACCTACCAACCTAACTACCAACCGACCATTCAACCGACCTACCAAGAAACCTACCAACCAACCTACCTACCAACCTACCAACCAACTTACCAACCAACCAATCCCATCGTCAGACTTGCTGATGGTCTGGGAAAAACTAAATTTTAATTTAGCAGTAGTATGGGTCTTTAAACTCACAAACCAACAAACTGGAAACGTTCTATGGGAAAAAAATGAGATCAAGCGCATGTGCTAATGTCCTTCACTTTTCAGTTGTTCGCTGGTGGTTATTACATGATTGTCTCTTGTTCTTAAAAGGGAATTATTTCAGTTACCGACAATTACGAAATCTCACAATTTTAGCAACACAATCAGCTCATCTCGGGGAACACTACCAAGTCAAATTTCGAGAACCACTGCTGTAATATAAATAAAGCACGGACTAATTTGCTCATAAAAACTTGTTTGGTTGAGCTGGTCTAGACTAGTTAATGGCAGATTTCAGATCATGTTTCTAACAGAGCAGCTTTTAACCAGTGGCGGAACTGACTGCAACATCCTGAACGGGACAGGATTAAATTGAGCAAATAGTTTAACTAGCTTTTAAGCCAAAAATAGCCCTTATCGTGTTTATATAATATACATATATAGATTTATATATATATTTAGTGCTACCTCTAAGTGCAAACCAGCTTTACTCTTAAAAGTTCGACGATCAAAATTACACGTTGGAAAACTGCCTTCAAATGTTTGGTTTCTGTATTAAAAAATCATTGTGAATTAACATATATTTTCGTGAAGTTTTTTTTAAAACAAATATTCAATTCAAGCCAGGACTTTTGGGCTTCAAAATATTTAATTTTTAAGTTTTAAGTTTCATGATTTTGTTATTTTTTACAGATTTATGTTATTATTATTTTTTTTTTAATTATAATTTTATTTTATATATTTNTTTTCGGGGGGGGGGGTGGGAGGTTTGGTCTACGTGCAGTAAAGCTCTATCATTTGCTAAAGAAGATGGTGTCACCGTTGCAAAAAGTTTGCAGTAGATGCAAAACAACTGAAACTTTGGCCACATACAACATTTACCAATTTATGTTTGAATTTTTTAGCTCATTATATTTTAAACTATACAATAACGCTCAAAGACATACTTCAAAAATAACACGAGGTTCTTTGGCCTTAATTTAAAGCTAATTATGTACACATATATTTGTATTGAATTTATTCCAAAGAAAAACGTTCTAATAAACATATGTGTATTTTCGGAGATTCTATATTTTTATACATAAAAGAGGTTTTAAAAAACTTGCTATTTAATTTATTTCAGATTAGCTATGTATTCCCGGTCCAAGGAACAAGATCAGCTGACTTGATGCCTCTGTTAATATGAACCCTAAATCCTTGGAAGTGAACTCGAGTCTGACTGGTGCCAACTACCGCACCTCCCGTCCGTCAATGACATGTAAGCAGAGGCGTCACTAGGGTTGGTGTCACCCGGGGCGGTAGCTCATGGTGTCACCCGGGGCTGTAGCTCATGGTGTCACCCCTCATGATTTAACCCATAGAAATCCTCCGAGTTTTCCAGTGCCAAATAACGGGAATATATAGAATTTTACGGTCTGGTGTCACCCCCTGATGGTGTCACCCGGGGCGGCCCGCCCCCTCCGCACCCCCCTAGCGACGCCACTGCATGTAAGGCGAACTCTTGATCTGATACATTAGCCAGGAAATTGCCAACTTGTTCATGGCGGTTTCTTTTTCCGTGACACACAGCGGCAGATTTACTCAGGCATTTAGACGCGGGGGGGGGGTCTCCCTGTGATGAACAGCCCCTCCCCTTTTCTTCTGTTTCAATCTTGGATATGATATAGGGATGTTCATAATATGCCGGAAATCTATTAATAGAAATATTATATCTAAATTTATCTTTTGTAAGGACAGATTCATAAAAAAATTAATAAAAGATACGAGTCAATACGTGAATGTAGGTATGTTGAGAATGATTGATCTTATCAGCTATTTTTTAATTCTTCGCTAATTTAAGACAGCTTATTGGACTTGCAAAATAAAAAATAATGTCGTAATTTTACTAAGCTAACAATTTTGAGAACATAGTGATTTGACTGTATTTATGCCTCAAAACTTTGTTTCGCTAAAATGTAATCTAAAAAAAGAACATTACGAAATGAGCTATGACGCTTTCCGGTTTTAGAAATGAAGTACCCTATACCGAATCTAGAATTAGAAGTGTACAAGAGTAGCAGTGAAAACATTTACTATAGCATTCAGCTCTCTATTCGGGCATATTTTGTTTTCAAGCCTATTTTCTCTAGTAACTAATTCACAACTGAACTCACTGACCTTTGTGATAGCAGTAAAGTACTAGACTCACTAATGTGAGACAACTGAACTCACTGACCTCTGTGATAGCAGTAAAGTACTATACTCACTAATGTGAGACAACTGAACTCACTGACCTCTGTTTGTGATAGCAGTAAAGTACTAGACTCACTAGTATGAGACAACTGAACTCACTGACCTCTGTTTGTGATAGCAGTAAAGTACTAGACTCACTAGTGTGAGACAACTGAACTCACTGACTGTTTGTGATAGCAGTAAAGTCCTAGACTCACTAGTATGAGACAACTGAACTCACTGACCTCTGTTTGTGATAGCAGTAAAGTAAAGTACTAGACTCACTAGTGTGAGACAACTGAACTCACTGACCTCTGTTTGTGATAGCAGTAAAGTACTAGACTCACTAATGTGAGACAACTGAACTCACTGACCTCTGTTTTTGATAGCAGTAAAGTACTAGACTCACTAATGTGAGACAACTGAACTCACTGACCTCTGTGATAGCAGTAAAGTACTAGACTCACTAATGTGAGACAACTGAACTCACTGACCTCTGTTTGTGATAGCAGTAAAGTACTAAACTCACTAGTGTGAGACAACTGAACTCACTGACCTCTGTTTGTGATAGCAGTAAAGTAAAGTACTAGACTCACTAGTGTGAGACAACTGAACTCACTGACCTCTGTTTGTGATAGCAGTAAAGTACTAGACTCACTAGTGTGAGACAACTGAACTCACTGACCTCTGTTTGTGATAGCAGTAAAGTACAAGACTCACTAGTGTGAGACAACTGAACTCACTGACCTCTGTTTGTGATAGCAGTAAAGTACTAGACTCACTAGTGTGAGACAACTGAACTCACTGACTGTTTGTAATAGCAGTAAAGTACTAGACTCACTATCACTAATGTGAGACAACTGAACTCACTGACTGTTTGTAATAGCAGTGAAGTACTAGACTCACTAGTGTGAGACAACTGAACTCACTGACTGTTTGTGATAGCAGTAAAGTACTAGACTCACTAGTGTGAGACAACTGAACTCACTGACCTCTGTTTGTGATAGCAGTAAAGTACTAGACTCACTATCACTAATGTGAGACAACTGAAGAACAACATGGTGTTTTATACACCACTGGTATACACCAGAAATATTTCCCCTACCAAGAATGTTAACATGCGATAACAAACTTTGGCTCACTTGTTACATGGCGACATGCCGGTTTTATTTGACCTTTCCAAAAATCTTTAATTCAGATCTAACATAATAATTTAGATCTAACATAATAATTTAGATCTAACATAATAATTTAGATCTAACATAATAATTCAGATCTGACATAAATAACTCAGATCTAACATAAACAATTCAGATCTAACATAAACAATTCAGATCTAACATAATAATTCAGATCTAACATAAATAATTCAGAACTAACAGAAACAATTCAGATCTAACATAAACTATTCAGATCTAACATAATAATTCAGATCTAACATAAACAATTCAGATCTAACATAAATAATTCAGATCTAACATAAACAATTCAGATCTAACATAAATAATTCAGATCTAACATAATAATTCAGATCTAACATAAACAATTCATATCTAACATAAACAATTCAGATCTAACATAAATAATTCAGATCTAACATATTAATTCAGATCTAACATAAACAATTCAGATCTAACATAAACAATTCAGATCTAACATAATAATTCAGATCTAACATAAATAATTCAGATCTAACATAAATAACTCAGATCTAACATAAATAATTCAGATCTAACATAAACAATTCAGATCTAACATAAACAATTCAGATCTAACATAAACAATTCAGATCTAACATAAACAATTCAGATCTAACATAAATAATTCAGATCTAACATAAATATAAAAAAAATAAAAACGTTGCAAAATTATTAGAATTCTGAAAAGCTCAATAAAATCTTTAAAATATATTCAACTTAAAAGGTCGAGAAAGACCTTCACCTTCAATTAGAACTCTCCTGAGTTGTGGACTTCAAGAAAAGAGACTTGGAAATGTGAAGCTAACAAAAATTAAATTCTTAACAAATAACGAAACAAACCAAGGTAAACGGATCGAAGTCAGAAGTTAAAGAAAACATAATTCAGACAAAATGGATAGAATCAACTAAAAGAGGGGAGCGCTTGTGAGACATACCTCATTGCTACTTTGATGTCCGAACATCATTCAAGTTCGTATCGGTTATTTTCACGGTATTCGCATGCACTGTAAAGGAGAGCGCCATTTAGCAATATTTCCCATTGTTAAATCACTGAACCTAAAAATTATTGATGTAATATCGTAATTTTCTCTTATGAAATGTGCCCATATGATTCCACTGACACCGAGGGATTTTATCACGAACCAGACTGTTCTTTTATTTGTTTACAATGTCAATTTTTTTTAAAATGGGAAACAAAAAATAAATATTCAATTTTTAGAACATTTCTTCCTGACAAAGGAAAGAATCTGTCCTGAGTCCTAAACGCTGCGAATATACAAAGTTTAACAGTTGGGTTTTTTTTCTTCAGAAAATGGAAAGAAAAACCTATAACACGATTTTCTAGAATTTAATTGACAATAAATAATTTCAGCCCTTTAAGCTGTATATATTTTTAAAAATGAATAATTTATACAATTTTGAAAGCAACCGTAAAAAGAACAAAAGTAGTATAAATAATAGCTTGCTCATCGTTGCTGGAAAATAATTTAAAATACTGAAGTTCCTATAAAAAGAAAAATATTTTATAAATCTTTTGTCGTTTACAGGTACGAAAAACAACGAAACTCTGAACGACAGTGTAACGTTATCAAGCTATAGCTGGACGCTACTTTCAATGACTCTCTGTGGCTAATCAAATAATCAAGCTATAGCTGGACGCTACTCACCCAAAGATCTCGTGGCTTGTGAGACTTCAGCAACGTAAAAGTACTCTGCCCTTGATGGGATAAAACAACTTTCTAACTCTCAAACTTTTATAGACTCTGGTGGCTGAGTTGGTTTTAATTTTCTTGAAATATAAAAATAATTGCACACACACACACAACAAACAAACAGTCACAGCTGCGTGGAAGAACATTGTTGAAGATTATTGTAACAACAATATCAAGGTTTTGGAAACCCCTCAAAAACTGCTGCGTGAGCCAGAGATTTTTTTGGCTAGACGCCGTTGATAAAGTGGTAACAATAGATGCTGTAAGGATTCATGTTCAAATTTTTTATGTGGGCTGCGCTTAATCCAGTAGATGTCAAATTAATATCTCATCTACATCCAAAATAAATTAGTCTATTGTCCAATGACTGATGAAAATCAACATTCGTCATGGTTACATTCATCGTCCCGCATCTCTTTATAGAAATAAACACGTCCAGGTAAGCGAGAGGTTTGCATACTAAAAAAAACATTTTCTGACTTAGAATTCAACCTGTGGTTTGTCTTAAAGACCATATTTAAAAAGCAATCTTGATATTATTGTAGAATCTAGCGCCAATTTATTTTGCTAACGAAGGGCCTGCGTACTAATTTTGATAACGTTAAGCAGCCAATTCAAGGAGTACTTTGTATAGTTAGACAAGCTTTGACTAGTCTAATAGTTAGACAAGCTTTGACTAGTCTAATAGTTAGACAAGCTTTGACTAGTCTAATAGTTAGACAAGCTTTGACTAGTCTAATCATAAAGATTGTATGTAATGAATTTATGAAATTAATGGCAATAATTGTGAAAAATATCATTTAAAAGCTTCCAAGAATAGATATTTTAGTTCATGGTTAGCAAATTTTGGCTTATTTCCATTCGTCTTTCGGTATGTTTATTTAATTAAACCCGATCAAATCTAAAAAAAGACACACGAACTTCGTTAGTCTTTACTCCTGAGCAATTTAATGTTTTGTTTCTCATTTATATAGTAAACAAAATACCATAAATATACATACATGAACTTCTAAATGCTGATTATTAATTTCAATGTCTTTTATTCTTTTTAAGACAAAAAGAAAGGATTTGTACAGCTTTAAATTTTGAGAGCAAAGAGTCATTAAGTTCTGTAAGAAAGAATTTGAGAGCAAAGAATCATTACGCACTGTAAGAAAAAAATTGCATAACAAAAGGAACTTTAAGTCCATGTAAAGTTAGCAAACATTTTTGTTGTTTGTTTGTCTCATCGACGAGTACTATTATCTACATCCTATCTATTGGCTGTGGCAGTTGGTTTGTTCGTTGCTGGCTTATGAGACCGGTCTTTGCCAGGATGAACAAAGCAATGAACTTTCCCCAGTCTTTGAAGTTCTTTTTCAAGCATCTCTAAGTCAGGGTAAGGTGCCCCATGATTGTATATAGCTAAGGTAACTCCCTTCTTTATGAAAGGTTATAAAATGACCCTGGTAATTACAGATCTGTATCACTTACTAGTATCACATGTAAATTACTAGAACACAGAATATATAGCATGGGACACGGTGGTCGAGTGTCAGCGCGCTCGACTGGCGTAGCGATAATCACGAGTTCGAATCCAAGCGAAGGCAAGGATCTGTTCCCGGGGCCTAGGGCGTCCCTGAGTCGCCCTGCTTCGAATGGGTACTAACTAACAATAATTAACCCTCATGGCCGTGGCCTGTGACCGCTGTGTCACTTGCCAACAGATCATCTGTCATGGTCTGTGGAAGAAATATTTTTTTTTTATTATCTTCTGCATAAAAGGAGCGTCTGTTTATCTAAGATAAGATATCATAGGGCTGCGGAAATTAATGGTTAATTTCTCGACTAATCGTTAAAAAGGTTAAATACTATCCAAAATATGAACTAAATGTTAAATGTTAAATGTCATCACAGACATGAACTAAATATAAATTCTGTCCCAAAAATTAATTAAATGCTAATTAAATGTCATACAATTTTATGAAATAAATGTTAATTACCATCCCAGGTATGAACTAAATTTTAAATGTCATTTCGGATATGAAATAAATGTTAAATGACATCCCCGATAATAACTGACAGTTAAATTATATCCCAAATCTAATATATAAAGCTCAGTTGATGTTTACATGTGGGTATGTTTCACTTTTTCAACTGTAAGTTACATAATCACGGAAAAACCATATAACGGACGGGGACCATATTTGGCAGGACAGTTCCTTTTAAACCACTGATGGTTTCAGTATAGTTTTTATAATTGTCCCTTATGCCTAAAAGCCATAAATTTAAAAATTAGAAAATGCAGAGACAAAGAATAACAAATTATACCTCATTTCTATATTGAGCAACTTTACGCGGACATTCAAAGCCAGTTGTTTTGGGTGCAGTTTTTTCCCAATACTTTATTTTCAGCGGTGCGCTTTCAAAAATATTTAATTGTCTAATTACGGTGCGCACAATTTCGTGTGCGTGTCTTAATTTGAGCTGAGCAATAGAAAGCATTGGCATTTTTTAGTGGTACTTTCTATATATTATAGACACGTAGAAATATTTATTTACAATTGCCACAGGATGCATTAGTTAATAACCACCAAAGACCCAGTGGGTCATATATGACCCACCATAATTTAAAAAAATCTTTAAATTTACTTAAAGGCATTCTCATATGATATTTTTACCTCTGAAACCCAGTGTCCCTTCTATGGAACAAAAGGGAGCTAAGAATTTCATAGTCTGGGTTTTTGAGGATTAATTTAGCTGTGTCTTATTATTATAACAGTTATAGTTGGTTTGGCTTTTACATAAGCTATACACACTTGTACTATTTAAACTTAGGCTACCGGACCTATAAACAGAAGTAGATTAAACTAATAAAAGTGATCCCGAAAACGCTTAATTATTTTATATTGCGCATTGAAAATGCTATGCTCATTCCTTTGAAGTTGGATTAACATTGGCCATTTTAAAAATCAATTATTGTCATTGTATTAACAGACGGTTAATTTTTTATTTTTTTTTAAATTTGGAATATAATATCTTATTTTTTTAGAAACAAAAACTGTTGTGGGGGCATAGAAGAGACTAAAAAAGAATTTCATTCCTTCAAGAAATTATACCAACTGCATAAAGCCGTAATTTAAATCATAAATGTCGACACAAATATATAACAATACAAGTATTATTTCCATGATAGAACAACTATAAATAGGTCACAGAAGTAGAGTTATTTTGTCCAGTTGTTATAAGCAGACTTAAGACTATATTTAGTCAGAATATGTCTAAAACCATTTGTTATTATTGTCTTAATTACGGTGTGCACATTTTCTTGGATTCTTTTTAATACGACTGCTTTAGTTTCTTTCAAGTATTTTAAAAAGTACATTTCATTTATAACATTTAGATTTATAATGTATTTTATTGGCGCTATAGGTTAAGTAGATTTTGCCATTGAGGGTGGTAGTGCCATATTATCTTTATCTCATAGACGCTGTTGCAAATATTGTATTAATTACATTTGGGTTACTATGCAATGTCGTAAATAAATATAAGCTTTTTTTTTTAGTGACGACGGTGGTAGAGATCTTTTGGAAAAAAAGTCAACAAGGCAGTGGCCTTCTCTTTATTGGATACAAATAAACATACAAACATCAACTGAGCTTTATATATTAGACATGCTTTTAAATTATTTAAAGCTTACTTAAGCTATATATACACTATAGTCTACATTACAAACTTTCGCTACTGAAAGTATTAGCAGAAGTTTACTAAGTTTATTAATAAAGGGATCCTGAAAACGCTTAATTAACATGTATTGCCAATTGAACATGTTACGTTCATTCCTTTGTCCTCGAAATAACATATGCTATTTTTAAGATCACTATTTAATCCTCTTCAGATTCGATTATAAACAGACGGCTGAATTTTATTTTCAATGTGGAGATTTTTTAAATTTTTTGGTTCAGAAACAAAATCTGGTGTGTGCGCGTATTGAATATAATTTACAAAATATGATCCCTTTTAAGAAATAGGAAACAAAAAAAATCTTTTTTGAAATTATAGACCTACACATTGCAAAAAAAAAAACCTAGATATAAATAGTAAATTAGAGAAACATTTTTAACAAGTAAATAGATCTAATATTTCCCTGATAAACAACTATGAACACGTCAAAAGAAAGCGTTAATTTGGTCCGGTACATTTACTTTATAACAAGACTTTATTTTATGCGGCCAGCTTTCTATAATCTTCTATTGTCTAAATATGGGGTGCACATTTTCTTGAAATCATTTTAAAAAGACTTCTATTTTTTTTTAAAAGTATTTTAGAAAGTAGCTATATTTATAATTTTATTTATTTGCGCTATGAGTTATGAAGCTTTTGCCTTTCTGAAAAAGGAAAAATGCCATATGTTCTTTATCTCATAGACGCGGTTACAAATAGGCCTATTGTATTACTTACAATAGTAACGATGCAGTGACGTAATTTTTTATGAAATTTTTGAGTGACGATGGAGGTAGAGCTCTTTCAGAAAACCTAACAAATATGTTTATTTAGTACAAGTGGGAATGAAATAGTGAATTTAGTTATGGTCGTCAAGATTCATTATTTAATAAATCTTATCTTTTAAATAGTATGTCATGTTAAAAGGCACTGCATTACGTAAAAACAACTCACGGGGTAAAATTGTAAAAATTAAATAATTTTGTGTGTTTTTTTCTCTCTCTCTTTTTTTTTTTCTTAAATATATTTAGTTTTAAAAAATATATATATAAATTTTAAACCAATAGATTGCTTCGAGTTAATGTACGATTGGATATCTCTTTAAAATGAATATTTTCAATGTTCTTCATTTATTTAGTTTTGTGTGTCTTTTTTTCTATACTAGTATACTAGTAACAGCCTAATTTCTCAGTCACTTATCACAAAGTTTCAAAATTCCCATATAAATAGAAGACTTTAATTGTGCTGTCTCATACCTTATACATTATTTACCAAAATATAGCACAACTTAAATCAAAATAATATACAGTTATATCGCTTACCCTTATATTATTTTCATTATTAAAGTTTAATCATTGGCTACCAGACTAATCGATAGACCAAGACCAAACTTAGTACATATAAACCTGATAAGACTTTTGAAATTCTAAATCAAAATGAACTGCTTCGTGTCCGGGGTACCAAAAACATTTTTTTTTCTTAAAATGGCAAATCTCTGTTTCCCATAAAATTTTAACTAATAGATGAATTGACATTTAACTTGGCAAAATAAAAAATGTACTAACCAGCGAATAATACTGGGACAAAGGGTCAGCACACTCCCGCTACAAAGTGCGGGTATATTTCTAGTATGAAATAAATGTTAAATGTCATCTCAGATGTGTGACTAAATGTTAAATGTCATCTCAGATGTGTGACTAAATGTTAAATGTCATCTCAGATGTGTGACTAAATGTTAAACGTTATCCAAGATATGAACCAAATGTTAATTATCATTTGAAATATGAGCTAAACGTTAAATGTCATCCCAGATATAAATTATAGTAAATGACATCCCAGATATAAATTATAGTAAATGTCATCCCAGATATAAATTATAGTAAATGACATCCCAGATATAAATTATAGTAAATGACATCACAAATATAAATTATAGTAAATGACATCCCAGATATAAATTATAGTAAATGACATCCCAGATATAAATTAAAGTAAATGACATCCCAGATATAAATTATAGTAAATGACATCCCAGATATAAAGTAAATGATAAATACCACCCCACAGATGAACTTAATGATAATTATCATTCCGAATATAAACTAATTGTTAAGTATCATTATTTCATTTTACATGTTTTGTGCAGTCTGATCATTTTATATTTCTTTGAAGCGCAATAGCATGAGACATGTATTCACTGATACATTTTTAGACTTCTAATGGAGTGTTTAATGCGCCCACAATAGTTAACAAAAATGTGTTCGGCTTCTTTAATTTGGAAACATATGTTGATAACCTCATTGATGTCATCTTCTAAATTTAGACATTTTTGTGGTAGCATAATAAAGGTGGGCCTCTGTAATCTATTTACCAATATATATTTTAACTTTTTGAGTGTAAGTATTTAAGTGTAAGTATTTAAGTGTAAGTATTTAAGTGTAGATATTTAAGTGTAAGTATTTAACAGTAGGTATTTTAGTGTATGTATTTAAGTGTAAATATTTAAGTGTAAGTATTTAAGTATATGTATTTAAGTGTAAGTATTTAAGTGTAAGTATTTAAGTGTAAGTATTTAAGTGTACGTATTTAAGTGTAAGTATTTAAGTGTAAGTATACAAGTGTAAGTATTTAAGTGTAAGTATTTAAGTGTAAGTATTTAAGTGTAAGTATTTAAGTATATGTATTTAAGTGTAAGTATTTAAGTGTAAGTATTTAAGTGTAAGTATTTAAGAGTAAGTATTTAAGTGTAAGTATTTAAGTGTACGTATTTAAGTGTAAGTATTTAAGTGTAAGTATTTAAGTGTAAGTATTTAAGTGTAAGTATTTAAGTGTAAGTATTTAAGTGTAAGTATTTAAGTATATGTATTTAAGTGTAAGTATTTAAGTGTAAGTATTTAAGTGTACGTATTTAAGTGTAAGTATTTAAGTGTAAGTATTTAAGTATATACCATTTGTCTGTCATTTCTCGCCACGTGGGGCAACTCTCGATTTTAAAAATAATAATAATTAAGTAAAATTTATATATAACATAGTGAAAAGTTTGGTACTGAGATTAACAGAGCGTGCTAGTCGCCGGAAAATATTACGACGTGACGTCATTGTATTAATTAGTGAAATTGTAACTATTAAAATGAGGCTGGATTTATCAACTTTGTTCAAGTTCAAGCAAGCGAACCCTTTGTGGGTTTTTTTTTCCTTTCAAATGCCGGACCTCTGATAAGATTACGGGTCTTCTTAAATTATTTATATTTGTTGGAAAATTACGTCTCGGCCCTGATATGTAATTTTAATCTCTATGGAAATACTTATTTAATAATATTTTTTTCATAAGAAGCTAAACAGCGCCTTATTAATCGCTACTGTACTATATTTCATTGGTGTTGCTTATTACATTTAAAAATACAAGCATTAGTCATATTTAGAAATGGGAATACAAAATCAACTACAAACGATGTATCACACTCGTTAAATTAACCGCAATACATGTAAGCCACATTAATAACGCAACTAGATTGCATCTTAATTTCTGCGTAGTTAAGTATACGTTTTTCTAAATTAATCCCCCGAGTTGAGCACAGCTGCCGTGTCCCGCTGAGTGAATTTCCTCTAAAAACTGGCCACACTGTTACCAACACTTAAATGCATAAAATTAAGCTTTTGAGTAGAACAATGCGCAAGGATTTGAATTTGATGCAAGTAGGGCGTGGTTTTTTTATGTAAATGAGGCAAATATTTGTTGGGCGGCAGATTGTTTTATTTACAGCGCGCGTTTTTTTCTCCCAAAATCTGTAATATATAAGGAAAAATTGACATTTATGTAAATGTATATATATGTCACAAAATGTCACCATCGATGACGAAGTGAATGTCAGAATTGCCAGGGCTAGCTCCCCTTTTGGCAGGTTGTACCCGAATGTCTGGAACAGAAGAGGCATTACCATCCAGACCAAAGTGAAAGTATATAAGGCAGTGGTGCTCCCTACACTGCTTTATGCATGCGAAACATGGACCGTATATCAATGCCATGCTAAAAAGCGGAACCACTTTCACACAACAAGCCTCAGGAAGATCCTGGGCATAAAGTGGCAGGACAAAACTCCAGACACCACGGTACTAACCAAAGCTGGCCTCCCGAGCATCTTCACCCTCCTGATGCAGTCACAGCTTCGCTGGGCAGGGCACTGATCCCGAATGCCAAATGAGAGACTACCAAAGAGCAGTGGCGTAGCTAGGGGGGCGGAGGGGGCGGTCCGCCCCGGGCGGCACTCATTCAAAGGGCGGCATTTGTGGGCATTTGAAAAAAAACCAAGCTATTTCCGAAAACCGCCCCTTTTCTTTTGAAAGAGGAAAACCATAGTGAAACAAAAAGAATCTCAATTTTGAGTTTGAATTAGCGGATTTGTGCAACATTTGTTTGATTACATAGTGTTTGTTATAACTAACGCAGAACAGATTAAACATTTAAAATCGCTCAAAAAAGGTAACTATTTCTTTGCAAAATTAAGCGTTATACGTCACAGATGGCACTTTTATAATTATTCATTAACAATGAACGATTATTCATTTCTCCGTTAATAAACACCACAATAACATAAATAATTCTGAAAAAGACATACTTAAAAATTTCAAGCATCTTGGAAAATTGACATCTGAAGTAACTATTAAAACGAGATCAGATGCTGAAATTTTACTCAGTTCATGGCAATCTTTTACTTTTCTATGATATCTCAATTTATGGATACCCGTCTTTTTTAAATTAATGCAAACTATCCAAACCCATTTGATGAAACAAAAAAATATGCTAATACAGAACGCTGTTACAGAGAGTTGGAAATAACGACTAGATACCAAGTTAAAAGGAGAAAAATATGAGTGAGGAAAATTTAGAAGACGTGGTTCTATCTTTAGAGCAAGAAGTACAACGAGAAATGTTTTTATCCATAGATGTAACTGCAAAAGAAAATAAAAGAACGCGGTGATGAGTTACATGTCCTTGCAAGAAAATATTCGTGTATAATACTATACCATCTAGGATTCTAAATGAAGAATTGAACATCTATTAAATTTCTTTATTTACATTGATAAAGAAATGTTCGAGATTGAAAGAGAAAGGATCCAGATTTTTATGGCAGTACACGGGGCCGGTATTAGCTATTGCGGGACCCTAGGCAGCTTAGTAGGCGATACTGATTTGGGGGGGGGGGCAGTTTGGGTAGGGTAAGGTAATAGGGAAAATTAGTGAAAATTAAGATAGGTTGGGCCTATGAAAGTGCTGGGCCCACTGTGACCGCATAGGTTGTAGGAGCCTAAGACCAGCCTGGCTGTACCTACACTACAAGAAGAAGCATAATGTTTTTTTTTAAAAGAGGGGAAATACGCCCTTGATCCATTAAAATATATTTAACTGTTAATATAGGAAAATTCTTTATCCAACATTACAATTTTGCTCAGAATTTTTTTTCAACAACTGCTATCAGTGTATCTAGTTGTGAAAGGAGCTTCTCCAAACTGAAGTTGAAAAAAATATTTTCGCTCCAAAATAAGTGATTTAAGACTACAAAATCTTGCAATATTGTCCATAGAACATGATATTACAAATAATATAAATTTTNNNNCTGTGACCCTATAACTGTGGCCTTCAAAACAATTATCTTGTATTTTTTATAAATGTGTATTTATGAATGTGTATATCATCTTATGCGGCCTCTTTTATAATATTTTATTACTGCTTACATAAATAGGTAAAATTGTTCCAAACCTTTTACAATGCACTTCGTTTCAATTACAATTATTTATTCATGCTTATTAATTTATAAAAACCATCATATGATTAACTTAATTAAGAGGCCGTCCATAAATGACGTCACGTGATTTCGGCTGATTTTTCATCCCCTGCCCCCTCGTCACACGGCGTAACGAAACGAAAACTTAGACCCATTCTTCAATGTGACGTGATAAAGTCCCCCCTCCCCCATACAAGCGGTATTTAGTATTTGAAAATTAGCATGTTTAAAATCATTTTTGTTTTCTTGTTTGGTCATTTAAATATGCTTTTAGTTTAAGACTGCACTCTAACATCGTTACACGCGTGAAACCACGTAAAACGTCATTGAATAAAGTTTGGGTAATCATATATTTCAGCATGGCTTTTATTTAAAGTTGCGCGTTTTGGATGAAATCAAATGTGTGACCCCCCCCCCTGGTGCGTGACGTCATTTATGGGCGGCCCATAAAAGGGCGGCATATTGGAGACCGCCCCGGGCGGCAAAAGCTCTAGCTACGCCACTGCCAAAGAGACTCTTCTATGGCGAGCTCCAGCATGGCCAGCGGTCCCATGGGGGACAAAAGAAACGCTTTAAAGACACATTGAAAGCGTCTCTGAAAGCGTTTGCAATAAACCCAGACACGTGGGAGGAGGCTGCATTGGACCGGTCCACCTGGCGCCATTCCATCCACGAAGGTGCCAGGACATGCGAGGCAAACAGGATCAACGCCGCAGAAAAGAAGAGGCAAGCCCGAAAGGCCCGTGCTGTCAACCCTCCAGGAGACAACCCGCTCATCCCATGTCCCTTCTGTTCCCGAACTTTCCGTGCCAGGATCGGTCTTGTCAGCCACCTGCGCACATAGGCAAAACCAGTCTCAGCAACCCTCGGATGACTAGAGTGGTCCTCGTCGATTCGACGGACGAACAACAACAATATAGTTATAATAAATCACCGAAACTAAACGCGTTAATTGAATGACAGGTCCATTCTGTTTCAAACGTCTTCACTACGAAAATTTTATTTAAAATGCTGTGTAAAATAATTTTTAAATAGTTCTATGTAACTTGAGTGCTTCAATAGTAAAAGTGATTGGTTAAGGACGATTGCTTCAAAGACCTCCCAGAAAAACTAAAAATAAAATGGAGCCATCTGCACTTTCGTAGGAGAGACACCTATGGACAGCATTTTTTTTAAAATAGAAAAGCAATTTTTTTCTACCTTTTGAATTGTAATTTTCATTGGTAGGGGTAAGCGTCATTAATAATTCCAACCCTGGTTGGTATCCCCTCTAGCTTATAACTGTTAATATGCTTTTTGCTTCAACAACTTAAACTAAACACCTAGACTAAATTGTATGCCCAATCCTTGCTATTCGCTATACGAGTCATTAGAAAAGCTATTTAAGAGCAGGCGACTGTTCAACATACATGTTAAAATAAGATGTAGAATATTTTAGAGGGAAAAACAACATACACAAATACTGTGCTCAAACAACAAATTAAAGCGTTATTATTGGACCTTATCTCAGACCTATCCTACATCACGTTATTATTGGACCTTATCTCAGACCTATCCTACATCACGTTATTATTGGACCTTATCGTAGACCTATCCTACATCACGTTATTATTGGACTTTATCTCAGACCCATCCTACATCACGTTATTAAACAAACAAAATGGCTAAAATGAAAATAATAATTTCTTTCCTTGTGAATACCAAAAAAAAAACCCACAATACTCCGAATCCCAGTCCCAAATTATTTTTATTCTATAAGCGGCAACGGGCCCATGGTAGATTAAAGTAAATTATTTATTTATAGAACAAATCTCACGTGTTATTTATTGTCCGATAACAATAATAAAATACTAAATACAGCATTAACAAATAGTTGCCGAAAAACTGAATTAATTTAAATCCGTCTAGTTGCGCTGCAGGTAGAACATGAGTTGATTAGAGTTTGATCTGCCTACCGTAATTATTTTAACACATAAAAATACGCTGAAATATGTACTGATTTACAAAATGGCTTTAATAATGACGAATGGTTTATAACTGATACGTTACCGTAGTAAGTAACTAAGCATATTCATAAGCATAATGTGATAACACAAACACACGATAATTTGGGACCGGTATTCGGAGGATTGCCAAAAATTCAGTTACGTGACATTAGTATGTGACCAATGAGTGTCGTCATTACTTTCGGGAAGGTGCAGGGGACTTAATACGACTTAAATAAATTTTAATGAGGCCTCAATATCTTAGCGCCATTTTTAGGTATGGTGTTCTGAACTGAACTGAACTGTCCCTTAACCCGACGCTGGGTCGTTGGGGCACCATTTTGAGTTGCGCACTAACTCATGCCATGTGTCACGGTTCTGAGCTGCCTTCTGGGAATCGCTAAATGAAAGGCCGGTCCACTCTTTGATATTGTCCTCCCAACTCTTCCTTGGTCTGCCTCTTTTCCTTCTTCCCTGGACTGTGCCTTGCAATATCGTCTTTGAGAGACCTCCAGATCTTGTCACGTGTCCGTACCATCGTAATTTCCTCTTTCTAATTGAGGTGAGAAGGTCCTCGTAAGGGCCAATGACAGCACTTATTTT
>MUZC01004776.1:51436-121111 GCA_002072015.1 Radix auricularia
TCGCGGACCGCTTCGTTCGTGATGTGCGCCATGTAGGAGATGTTTAGTACCTTTCGAAAACATCTCATCTCTAGCGCATTAATTCTTTTTTGGAGGTCTGCGGTGAGCGTCCAAGCCTCACAACCATACAGGAAGACTGACATCGCCAGAGAGCGCATTAGTCGAATCTTTGATCTCAGGGAGAGCTCCTTGCTTTGCCAGATGTGTTTAAGTTTGCTTAATGCTGCAGTTGTTTGGGCCATTCTGGCAAGAATTTCTGGCTTTGAGCCTTCATCGGATATTATAGCCCCTAGATAATTAAAGGTAGGGACCTCCTCGAGTTTTTGCTTGTTTATCCGTATTTGACTTGTGAATTTCTTCTTTGCCATGACCTTGGTCTTCTCTGCATTGATTTCCATGCCATAGGCCTTTGATGTCTTCTCTAGCTTTGCAAGGAATTATTTTAGTTCGTCCTCGCTGCCAGCTAGGCCGTCTATGTCATCGGCGAAGCGTAAGTTAGTTATAGTTCTCCCTCCGATGCTGACCGTTCCGACATGGTTTTCGAGCACATCTGTCATAATTCTTTCTAGGAAGAGGTTGAAGAGGATGGGGGAGAGTAAGCACCCTTGTCTGACACCAACAGTGGTCTTGAACCAATCTCCCAGCTTGCTGTTGTAAAGTACAGCGCTGGTTGCTTTGTTGTACAGGTTCTTGATCACAGCAATGAGGTTAGTATTAATATTGAACTTGTGCATGGTTGCCCACAGTGCTGCATGCCACACTCTATCAAACGCCCTTTTAAAGTCTATGAAGACATGAAAGAGGTCGCTCTGGTGTTGCAGATGTTTTTCACAGAGCACTCGCAGGTTGAAGATCTGCTCCGTTGTGCTCCTTCCTGCTCCGAAGCCTGCCTGTTCTTCTGCAATGATCTGCTCTGCTTGTGGTTTCAGTCTGTTTAGTATTACCATGAGCATGACTTTGCTGGGGTTACTAATCAGACTAATTGTACGGTAGTTCTGACACAATTGTAGATTACCCTTCTTTGGGAGCGTTATAACCAGCGATTGAGTCCAGGGTGTTGGCCATTCTCCTGTCTGCCAGATCTTGTTGCACATGTTGGTTAGAATGTTTATTACTGGGTCACCTCCTGTCTGAATCAGTTCACCTGGGATGTTGTCTGCTCCAGCCGATTTCCCCTTTTTCAGTTTTCGCACAGCCAGCTCCACCTCATCACGGAGAATAGAATGCATGTCTATGTTAGTTGACGTTGGGCAATTGAGCACTGATTCATCGCCCTTTGAGTCTTCATTGTATAGCTCAGAACAGTATTCGGTCCATCTTTTTATTATTTCTTGTTCTTCTGTAATACGTTTCGCAGATTTATCTTGTATTGTTGAGATGCGACCTTGCTTGGTGGATGTCAGATCTTTGACAATCTTGTAAGCCTTTTTTGAGTTGTTCCTTAGTAGATTTTCATCATCAATGTCTGAGCATTGTTGTTCTATCCAGTTTGTTTTTGCTTTATTCATTTCTTTCCTGATCTTTTTATTGATTGCTCTGTATTTGTTTGCTCCTTCTGCAGTATTATTTACGTTCTTAAGTTTTCTTCTCTCATCGCATAGCTCTAGGATATACGTGGAGACCCATGTTTTTTTATTGCATGTTTCTTGCCAAGTAAATCTTTTGCTGTCTCAATTATTGTGGTATTGAAGGTATCAGTGATTAGATCTATGTCCATATCCGTTTCTGGCTCACATAGTGTGGTCAGTGGAGCAAATTTCCCTCCAATATTTGCCCTGAAAACCTCTGCGATTTCTGGATCTTTCAGTTTTTCAAGGTCAATTCGTAATCGTGAATTGTTTTGTTTTGCTATCTTTTTCAGGTGTAGATGGAAAGTCATCAGCACCAGATTATGGTCGCTGCCGATATCCGCTCCAGGGAAGCTTCTAGTATTAGCTGCTTTAATGCATGATTAGAATCGTCTTTTGACCAGTATGTAATCTATCTGGTTACTATGTTCCCCGCCTGGGCTGTGCCAAGTCCATATTCTGGATTTTTTATGGTGACCAATTGTGTTAGCTAGAAGGAGGTTGTTGTATCGTGCAAATTCAAGGAGTCGAAGCCCTCTATCGTTGGTCAGGTCATTGCAAGAGTGTCCGCAAATATCTGCCCAGTTGGTACATATATCTACTTCAATCTTCGCATTCCAGTCACCTTGGACGACGATAATATCTTTCTTTGGTGTTTGGTGTTCATGTAATTTAAATGATAAAGTCTATATGAAAAGAAAATTAGCTGTTGCATATTGGAGATTCTGGTGTTTGTGGCACATTTCCACTATGATCTGCTCGGCATGCCATGGGCATGTTGTCTTATACCCATTTGGGTGTCGTGTTGTCGGCCCATAGCCTGGGCATGTTTAACCTATAGCCATTTGACAGTAGTGTATTCGGCCCACTTGTTCCTAAAGTTGTCGACCAGGTCTTTGCCCCGAGATAAGTAGCTTACATCTGCTTGGGTTGGGCCGCCCCATTCTTTGCCAGGGAGCCTTCCTTTTCATTGCCGCCGAAATCTGTCACCTAAACTCCTAGCCTTTCAAGTTTTCACAAATCTTCCTTGATAACGACAACCAAGTCAAAAAACTAAAGGCAGCGATCTTCTTTGTTGTTTATATTTATTTGCAATCGTAGGTTATAATACATATTTTTGTTGTTGCTGCTGTTGTTGTTGTATTTGTTGTTGTTGCTGTTGTCTCCCAAAATCACTTCAATTATTGTAATTCAGCAATCTGTATAAATACATAATTAATCAAGATTTTATCTACAGTTACCGCTAACAAACGCAGCACACGGTTCAATCGTTTAAACAAAGTCTTAGTAGACAACAGTTCTAAAAACATCACCATTTGACTAACATTTGAATCAAACAAACCAAAATTCTAAATTAACCACTTTAGATACTGTGTTATGAAGTAAAGGGAAGATAAATATTATTTAAATAGTCATCATATTAATTTTTAAAATATAAATTATCTTATTTAAAAATTTATGATGTTCTTTATTTCATTCAATATTTTCTGTACACTTTTTTATGTTCTACACTTTGTTTTTCGTTCAGGTTCATTGTTATTCTTCAGTTTGCAAGTGCGATCATAGAAAAATGTGTTGAGATAAGGGTGACCTCTTCTTGAGTGACTTAATTTGACATCTGTTAACACTCAAAACCTCGTGACTGGTCGCATATTTAATTTACAGACAGCCCTTTATTCAGGTCCTATCATCAGTCCTTGTACCGCTTGGCGCCCATCCTTTCAGGTCCTATCATCACTCCTTGTACCGCTTGGCGCCCATCCTTTCAGGTCCTATCATCACTCCTTGTACCGCTTGGCGCCCATCCGTTCTAAAACCGCCGTGACGAATCAAATTAGCACCTGGGTGTCTTTAAACTTGACACATCACGCCGATGTCACTAGCTGTTGTCACACGCTGATGTCACTCGCTGTTGTCACACGCTGATGTCACTCGCTGTTGTCACACGGTGACGTCACTTGATGTTGTCACTCGCTGTTGTCACTCACCGTTGTCACTCGTTGATGTCACATGCTGCTGTCACAAAAACATGTGACACACTTCAGATCAACCTCGACGGTAAGCCCCTAGCCCCCCCTTCCCCAACCTTGATGTTGACTTCCCCTGAGCCCATAGCCCCGACCCCCTTGCCCTAACTGCAGGACAAAAAATTTGTAATTGTAAGTGGCATGACAAGTAGCTACGTATCAGTAGCCAGATGTTCGTGGGCTTTTTAAAGCGCTAATTGTGATTGTCATTAAATGATTCCGTGCACCCGCACTATCCCGCACCACATGTGTTCATCGCAAGGTCGTCGGGGCCTACCAGTAGACCTCTCACAGCTGAATAGTAGATAAAAAATGATGCATTTCTCTGCCACATCCCTGAATGTTATTAGTGATTTGTTTTTCTCCTGAAGCGAATGTTGGTCAGACAGTAAAAAAAAGTTTACTGGATTTAATGTGTCGCTTTTATTCTACAGCCGATTAATTAATCTAATACGTGTAGTTTATTATTGGGGGCACCAACAGCAAATAGTAGTGAATGAAGGGCAGATTAGTAAACTGAAATTACTAACTGAGAAATCGAAAGAATTAAGGCACAAAAAGAAACATAATCCCGAAAGAATAAAGTCGTACCTTATCTTATCTCTTACAGACGCTCCTTCTTAATAAAAGATTATTGCGTCCTACGCTAATCCATGATTTATTTTTAGTCTTACCTTGGTTTTCCTGGATTCCTCAGGCAACCCATGCCACGCCCGAATTTCGGACGGGAAGAACGAGAATTTGTACGAGTTTGCTCTGGCATACGAAATAAGAAAATTGTTTTATCTGCGTCTTCAGAAAAGTGGTGTTAATCTGATGTTGAGATTTTCGAAGAAGATATTTGCCGCTGGGATGGCATTATTGTTTCGCACAGCTTATTTCTGTGAGCCAACATTTTGAAAGGGAAATTCGTGAGGTCAATACATTCCACGACATTGTCTCGAGAACATTTTAAGACAAATCTCGCGATTGCACGCACCGATTCCCAACAGAAAGTTGAAGAAATAAAGAAAACCAAAATGTCGCTTTTACAAATTCCACAATGTTTTTTTGCTGCTTATGTTCGGAGATTCTGGGTCTATTTGCCAAGTTGCCTCGTTTGAAAACACTTTATTTATTTTTTAACTAAAACTTTGGTTGTCTACCTCGTGTTGTGTTTGTTTACGTGCCTTTCGCTGACCCACCATTAAAAATCAAAGATGAACTTAAATTTAGTTTTTAGTTTGAAATGGTTATAAGACGAACGCTCGAGTTGTTGCTTAGCAACGAACTTCACCTCCACCCCACCCCCACCCCAAGTTTGCTGACCACTGGTCTAGATCTAAAAAAAAAATGTGTAATCATTGTCATAGACTTTCCTTTGTCCGATTGAGCCGAACTAAATATTGCATACATCTGCACACGAATTAATTATAACCAATTATAAGAATCGATGGATTTGTTTATAAGTTCTATTTAATTAGCTAGTTAATTTTCAAATGAGATTGTATCTATATATGAAAAGTCCCACCTACTTTTCCAGAAAGCTCTTGTCTATAGGTATGAACTGCCCACTGCCCACGTGAACACTTTCGTCCTAGCCTACAGACCTACTCTCTGTCCCAGGAGTTGATTCGTCAGAAATATTTCAATATTTCCTTTAAACTTTCTTTCTTAATTATAGTGAGAGAAAAAAATATAGGCAACATGAAAAAATTCTCCTTTGTTTTCTCTGAGGTTCATCTCTGTCTATAGAGAAGATTATTACATCTACAGACTAAGCCAATCTGTAGGCAAGTGACACAGAAGATGATTACATCTACAGACAAAGCCAATCTGTAGGCAAGTGACAGAGAAGATGATTACATCTACAGACAAAGCCAATCTGTAGGCAAGTGACAGAGAAGATGATTACATATACAGACAAAGCCAATCTGTAGGCAAGTGACACAGAAGATAATTACATCTACAGACAAAGCCAATCTGTAGGCAAGTGACACAGAAGATGAATACATCTACAGACAAAGCCAATCTGTAGGCAAGTGACACAGAAGATGATTACATCTACAGACAAAGCCAATCTGTAGACAAGTGACACAGAAGATGATTACATCTACAGACAAAGCCAATCTGTAGGCAAGTGACACAGAAGATGATTACATCTACAGACAAAGCCAATCTGTAGGCAAGTGACGCTTCGTTCTCAGGACATGGCTATGAGGGTTTCTACGCATCCATTCTGGGATGGGCTGACTCATGGACACCCTCTGTCCCGGTGCAACAAATCATTGCCCTCACGGAGATTTCAACGCGTGACCATCGGTACGCCAGCCGAAACCACATGCCAGTCGACCACCTTGCCGTGGATGTATGTTTTGCAGTGGCGTAGCTAGGGGGGCGGTCCGCCCCGGGCGTCTCTCATTCAGAGGGCAGCATTTGTGGGCATATGAAAATTAAAGGCATTTCCGACAACCGCCCTTTTTCTTTTGAAGGTGGAAAACCAGAGTGGAAAAGAATTCTTAATTTCGAGACTGAATTAACGGAATCGTGCAACATTTGTTTGATTGCATAGTGGTGTTATAACTAACTCAAAATCGTTCAAAAATTAAAAATCGCTTTAAAAAAAAAGAAAAGGTATCGATTTTTTTTTTCGAAAATTAATCGGTATTGTTCATAGAAGGTACTTTTTAAAGAAAACTGTTCAAAAAGCAACAACACATCACCGCTGGTTCGAATATATGTAGTATTAATATCGCCATGACAATTTTTGCGTGGAATTTCGACATACACAGAATGATGCGCTAACGAGTACCTACAAAAGATAGTTGTTAAAATAGTGTATTTACTATTTAAATTGCAAGTTTTTAACTTATATTATTGTTTCAGTTTTCATAAAATTATTGTAAGGTAACTTATTAAAAATTAAATTATTTTGTTTTTATGGCAATAAAACAGCATGAATAGCTTGTGATTTTCATTAAAAACTGTTATTCATTAAAAAATGCTACGCTTATCCAATTAAAGTATTTTGTAAATAATTTGAATTCTTCTATTTTATGGAAAATTATTCAGATTTAAGGCAAGAACATTTAAATATTCAAATTTCTCCGCTAATAAACAACACAATAACATAAATAATTTTTGAAAAAGACATAGATCTACTTAAAAATTTGAAGCGTCTTAGAAAAAAATGACACCAGAAGTAACTAGTAAAACGAGATTAGATGCTGGAATTTTACTCAGGTCAATGTAACCTTTTCTTCTTTTCTATGATATCTTAATTTATGGGAACCCGTCTTGTTTTTTTAATTAATGCAAACCCATTTCATGGAACAATGATATTAGCTAATAAAGAACGCCGGTATATAGAGTTGGAGATATCAACTGAACACCGAGTTAGAATTAGAAAAATATGCGTGGGGAAAATTCAGAAGACTTGGTTCTATTTTTGGAGCAAGAAATACATCGGGTAAAGTTTTTATCCATGGATGTGGATGTAATTATAAAAGAAAATAAAAGAACGCGCTCATGAGTAACATGTCCTTGCAAGAAAATGTTTGCATATAATACCATGTAACCTACCAAATGAAGAAAATTGAGCATCAAATAAAATTCTTTAGTTACATTGATAAAGAACAGTTTGATATTAAAAGAGAAAGAATCCGGGCTTTTATGGCAGCACACGGGGTCGGTCTTTTCAATTGCGGGGCCCTGTGCAGCTTAGTATGCGAAAATGATTGCGATCCCGCAGTTTGGGTAAGGATAAGGTATTAATAAGGATATTAGTGATTAATAAGGATAATAAGGGAACATTAAGATAGGTGGGCCCTAAGAAAAATTATATTCTTTCCACAATGAGTGATTTAAGACTACAAAATCTTGCAATATTGTCCATAGAACAAGATAGTACAAATAATTAAAATGTTGATAATACAATAGACGATTTTTTCCACTATGAAAGTTAGGTAAGTAAATAATTGTATAAATAATAAATGTTTACATGCTGATGTATACAATTTCTTTGTTTTAAAAAATCATTTATTTATAAATAAATAATAAAAGCATATTATTTTTAATATTTTTGTATGTAAATTTTGAATATGTTTTGTCTCATTTTGGGGTGGGGGGGGGCCTGAGACCCCAATAACATTCTTGTAGCCTTCAAAAAAATTATCTTATGTTTTTATAATTGTGTAGGTATCTTTTATTACTGCTAACATAAATAGGGGATGCAAGGGTAAAAATATTCCCCACCTTTTAAAATGTACTTCGTTTCAATTATACTTATTTATTAGGGCTGCGGAAATTACTGATTAATTTCTCGATTAATCGGTAAACAATTTTATCGATTAAAATTATTTTAATCGATAAGATTGTCATAAACATTTTTTAACGTTAAAAAAAAAATTCGATTTATTTATTAATAATTAATAATAGTTGTTTTAACGTACAAATTACTACATTCAAAAAAGTAATTCTGAAAGTTTAAACTTTAAAATAACCTATTTTATACGGAAAATTATATTTAAAAAAACATTGTGTTTAATTAATTAACAATAACAATATTTAAATTCATTGACATTATTTTGAACAGCTTGTTTTTAAATATACCTGGTAACAATATTATATTTTATAAATAAAATACATTAATTTCTTAAGTTATGGGTATTTTTAAAAATGCCTTAAGAGGGCACGTGAAGGAAAACAACATAACGGAAAAAGTTATTTTGATGTCTTAGGAAAAAATCATAACTTTTGAACCACTTATCTTAGATATACAGACAGACGCTCCTTCTATGCAGAAGATAATTGCGTCCACAGACCATGAGAGATGATCTGTTGGCAAGTGATGCAGCGGTCACAGGCCACGGCTATAGGGGTTCTTTACAGCCATATTACTTATATATTTTTAAAGTTAATTTGAAATTGCCATTTTAGTGCCTAAACTTTAATGCATAATTTAACTTACTTTTATTGCTAACTATGTCTTAAAAATAACTAAATTTAATAAAAAAAATTCAATTGCCTGTTTTTATTACTTACTTTGATATTTTCAGTTTAATGACGTCATATATCTTTATTTTTAGCTTTAACAAAATTATCGATTAATTAATCGGTTATTTTTCAAAAGTTAACGATTAAGTTTAATTTAATCGATAACAGCCCTATTATTTATTAATATTTATTAATTTTTTTTATAAAAATCATACGATTGACTGAAGGGGCCATCTATAAATGACGTCACGCGATTTTGGCTGACTTTTCTCCGCCTTCCCCTTGACACAGGTAGTCACGAAAACTTAGACCCCTTCCTCAATGTGACGTCACAAAGATCCCCCCACACACACAAAACAAACAAAAAACCAACAGCAAAATGAGCATGTTTTAAATTTTAAAAATGTCCATTTAAATGTGTTTTTAGTGTAAGGCTGCACTCTAAATCGTAACACGCCTGGAGCCACGTAAAAGTCATTAAATAAAGTGTCGGCATTCACATATTTAAGTGGAACTTTGATTTTAAGCTGCGCGTTTTTGATGTGACGTCAAATGTGTTACTCCTCTCCCCCCTTTGCGTGACGTCATTTATGGGCGGCCCCTAAAAGGGCGGAATATTGGAGACCGCCCCGGGTGGCAAAAGCTCTAGCTATGGCACTGATGTTGTGGTAAGATTGATTTAAAAGAGTTTCCAAACAATTTTTATCAATCGTTTTTAAAGCATACACTTTTGTTTATATGATAGTTTTTTTTTAATAGACAGAATTGTTCTTCATGCCAGGAAAAAAAAACTAAAATTTTTGAAGTCTTAAAAAAAAAAACCCTAGAGCTTTTATTAGATCTGAATAATAGATTTTTAAGGCGGAACAATTCGGAACAAATATACACGGGATTCACAAATAATCTCCCCTTACCCTAGTTACAGAAATTAAGGTCGTGACGAAACTCCACATGTTCTTAAGTCCTATAATGTTTTGTTTTTAAATGCCTGTGAAATATGGGTCTAGCCAATTTTTGTTTTCGTGCCATGTATATAAATCTTAATTCTTCATTTTTTTTCGAAAATAAGAAATCGTCACTGTTTTATTTTAAACATCCTTGAATAATTTGGTGATTGATGATTTGTGAAAACCGTCACTATAATAGGATAAAAATCAATAAAACCATCCATCGACCGGCTGGAGATTGATTATACCAGTGGCTGATTCAATATGATCACGACAAAAAGTCGATATTTTCTTGGCGTCATTGTTCTTGTAGTTCCATCTTTTCTCCCCTCGACAGTGGCTCGGTTTCTCTGGCATCTACAGACGAGTTCTTTGACAATGTATGTCTGCATGTGAAAGGTAAGAATCGCTTTATTTCGGGTGATATTTTTCGACTGTGGTGATACACGTTGTTTTTTTTTTAACTTGTCATGGCAATCTAGTCATCATTAACCATTTATTGTCGGTGACAGTGAGAACGTGTCAGTGTTACACGTGTAAGTGACGTAAGGGAGATTGGAGTTTGTGTGTAAATGTCGTGTTCTATACGCCACCACTATGAAATATGTGTAAATGTCTTGTTCAATACGCCACCACTATGAAATATGTGTAAATGTCTTGTTCTATACGCCACCACTATGAAATATGTGTAATGAAATATGTGTAAATGTCTTGTTCTATACGCCACCACTATGAAATATGTGTAAATGTCTTGTTCTATACGCCACCACTATGAAATACGTGTAAATGTCTTGTTCTATACGCCACCACTATGAAATATGTGTAAATGTCGTGTTCCATACGCCACCACTATGAAATATGTGTAAATGTCGTGTTCTATACGCCACCACTATGAAATATGTGTAAATGTCGTGTTCTATACGCCACCACTATGAAATATCTGTAAACACTGCTTCAATCTATCCACTTTGTGTCATTACAGGCACGTCTAAATTCTGCCGTACTCTCCATGTACTAATCATAGCCTTGCCATTCATATCTCTAGGCAAAGATGAAATACGTGTGACATGTGATACGTTTTGTTTTTCTTATTTTTTTAAAATGTGGATTTGATTAAAACATCAACAGTTTCAAAAAGTAAGAAATCGCCAGACCAATGTTGATGACGTCATGTTTGGACCCGTACTTTGAAATATAATCAAACTTCCATCACTTCTTTACCCAAACGTCTGTACAAGGATGGAGACTTCAATGTTGGAATAAAACTAACTTTCAGCTGATCCCTGTCAACAAGAATTTAAGCAGATTGTTTTTAAACCACTTACCCACAGGACGCCAAAATGCCTGAGGATTCGTAAGTAGATTTATTTGAGTAGAGTTGTATAATTGTGGACATGACATTCATTGAACTGACGAGAGGGTTTAGTCAAAATGTTATTTTATTCCTAGGTGAAACAATCTTTACAAATATTTGTTTACAAGACGCAAGATGAGTTCAGTCGTTCCTAAATGCCCGTAACCGTAAACTGAACTGAACAATTTATAAACTTTTTACCCCATGTATGTGTCCAGACCCACTTATAGAAATCGCGTCATCAAAAGTGAAGAATTGAAATCATTATTGTGCAAATAATAATTTTACTCACCTACTTTTAATTTATTTCAACTGCCAGGCGAAGGGTATTGTTTACGCTCCTTAATGTGTTAGTAAACTCAGCAAACAGCAAGCTATTTCAGACATTCACTATATCCACCAAGCTGTCTTCCCATTCGGCTATGAAAGCTGCATTGTTTTTGGATCACGTTGTCCATAAATCACACACAAAAGAACATGCCAAATATAAAGCTCAGTATAGGTCTTGACGAAGTTTTTTATTAGTTTTATAACATTTGTGACGTGAAATATTGTGTTTCAAAACCCCAGGGATTGTTGCACAAAATCACGTTACTAATAACACATACAATATATGAGTGTACACAAATTATAGTTCTATACACACTGTAGATATAGACAGACTATACACATGTACACACACTGTAAGAATAAACACACTATACACATGTACACACACTGTAAGTATAGACACATACACATGTACACACACTTAGTATAGACACACTATACACATGTACACACACTTAGTATAGACACACTATACACATGTACACACACTGTAAGTATAGACACACTATACACATGTACACACTGTAAAAATAGACACACTATACACATGTGCCAACACTGTAAGTATAGACACACTATACACATGTGCCAACACTGTAAGAATAAACACAGTGTTAGGTTCAGTGTTATCTTCAGTGTCAGGCTCAGTGTTAGGTTCAGTGTTATCTTCAGTGTTAGGTTCAGTGTTATCTTCAGTGTTAGGTTCAGTGTTAGGTTCAGTGTTAGGTTCAGTGTTATCTTCAGTGTTAGGTTCAGTGTTAGGTTCAGTGTTATCTTCAGTGTTAGGTTCAGTGTTAGGTTCAGTGTTAGTGTTAGGTTCAGTGTTAGGTTCAGTGTTATCTTCAGTGTTATTTTCAGTGTTAGGTTCAGTGTTATCTTCAGTGATAGATTCAGTGTTAGTGTTAGGTTCAGTGTTAGGTTAGTTGTTAGGTTCAGTGTTATCTTCAGTGTTAGGTTAGTTGTTAGGTTCAGTGTTATCTTCAGTGTTAGGTTCAGTGTTAGGTTCAGTGTTATCTTCAGTGTTAGATTAGTTGTTAGGTTCAGTGTTATCTTCAGTGTTAGGTTAGTTGTTAGGTTCAGTGTTATCTTCAGTGTTAAGTTAGTTGTTAGGTTCAGTGTTATCTTCAGTGTTACGTTCAGTGTTAGGTTAGTTGTCAGGTTCAGTGTCAGGTTCAGTGTTAGGTTCAGTGTTATCTTCAGTGTCAGGTTCAGTGATAGGTTCAGTGTTAGGTTCAGTGTTATCTTCAGTGTTAGGTTAGTTGTCAGGTTCAGTGTCAGATTCAGTGTTAGGTTCAGTGTTATCTTCAGTGTCAGGTTCAGTGATAGGTTCAGTGTTAGGTTCAGTGTTATCTTCAGTGTCAGGTTCAGTGTTAGGTTCAGTGTTAGTTTCAGTGTTAAGTTCAGTGTTAGGTTCAGTGTTAGTTTCAGTGTTATCTTCAGTGTCAGGTTCAGTGTTAGGTTCAGTGTTAGGTTAAGTGATAGGTTCAGCGTTAGTTTTAGTGTTATCTTCAATGTCAGGTTCAGTGTTAGGTTCAGTGTTAGGTTCAGTGTTAGGTTCAGTGTTAAGACAGGCTTTAAAATTGAACCCAAACAAATGTTGCTTGAGGTGGGGAGGGGTCTGTAAATTGCAAATCAATCATAGTTTTTTTTAATATATGGTGATTTAGTTATTCAAACAGTATTTGAAATAACGTAGTGAAATTTAAACGTAAGTTAATAAATAGATTGTGAAATTTAACTTAAACAAATGCTGCTTAAGGAGGGGGTGGGGTCGGTAAATTAAAAAATTCGTTCCAGTTTTGGATATAATTTCATTTAATTACTCAAACATCATTTGAAATATCTTAATGAACATTAAACTAAAGTAAATAAATGGATTGTGATATTATAAAATCAAATATGTTTGTTGACTCAGTTGTTTTCATGTATAAATTAAAACATTAGATGCAAAGTAAACTAAATCGAAACGTTGTCTTTTTTTTTCAAGGGTGAAAGTGGCTGTTCGAGTCCGCCCATTTAATCAAAGGTAAGCCACATTCACTTTTCATCATTTAGTTTCTACTTTATATTATCATTCATTATGCACAAAAAATTATACCCCACCACATCAAACGCATAAACCACCATAAACATATGTTACCCACCCACCACAATCACAAAAGCAATCATAAATATATATTAACAACCCCAAAGCCTTCATAAATATAAATTACCCGACGCAAACTGTAGATCTATGTCAATATATTTGATTTATCTAAGAACAATGTAAACAAAATGATGTCGCCTAGTGAATCAAAGCGTTCGCTTGGTGATGAACAAAAATCACCATTTCCAAAACATTTATCCGATTTTCCCCGCTACTAAACTAAACACATATTCTTTGGACCTGATATCTAATCTCTTAAGGCCTTGGCTAATACTTGGGCAATCTGCTCCATCTGTTGGGCAGTGCCATACAACATTGTCTGAACGGAGGACTCCCTTGCCCCCTAACCTCCCCGGCTATGTCAAGCGCGGGACATGACGTCAACAAGTGTGAGATCGTCTCAGAGGCTTGGCTGCAATGGCGGCAGTTGGGGTCCCTGTTGTGATCTAGCCTGTTAAAGTAAGATTTGGTTGGGCAATGCTCGGTGCGCATTTGGGTCCCCAAACTTTGTTCCTTTCGTTTTAGACCCCGCCACTGGTTTGATCTGATCGGCCTGGGCATGCTAGCGAATACCCCTCTGGCTGTCGCTCCATCTTCCCACTCCTGGTACCACTTCTCCCTGAAGTGATCCATTAGTTACGTCTTTGTCCCAAGATATGTGACTGGGACATCTGGTTGGGGTTGGGCTGCTCCAGCTTTTGCCAGCGAGTCTGCTATTTCATTGCCTTCTACATTCACGTGGCTAGGGATCCATTGCACTGTGACCCTGCCACCAAGTCTCTCGAGTCTGCGCACGTCCTCCAAGATGGCATCGACTAGGTGGGTGCTACGTTTCTCAGACTTCGAGCGCCGATCTCAAGTCACAAAACAAGACCTTGTCAAAACCTACTAGTTCCGACCCTTGCAGTGTCAGGTGCACACTCTCCAGGGCCCTGTGAATAGCTTCAAGCTCCGCATCGTAGTTCGATGCTGTAGTCCCACAGGGTCCTGAAAGTTCCTCTTTTGGTGGCCCTCCTAATGGGTATAGGATGAGCGCACCATATCTTGCAGTTCTTTCTCTCCGGCTGGCAGACCCATCCGTGAACACTTTCACTGGGGTTCCCGCGAACCCTTCTATTGTCTCAAGGGCAGCCACTTTCTGTACATGTTCAGGGCTGCGCTTCGTCATTGTCGTGTCAGCCAAAGACAAATGTATTGTGGGACGTGTCATTTCCGCATAGGGCGGTTTTATTGGGACGCTAATGGTTCTATATTTCGTGGGGGTTGAACAGTCCTATCAAGCTCGAGTACTTGATGCATGAACGAGGACCGTTTCAACTTCCCACGTCCGCCCCAATTATGCTGCATTTGGTAGCAGGGGTCCCTCGTGTCCAGCCTGCGATACCTTTCTGCAGTAGTAATGATCGCCTTGTCCCGACGTATCTCAAGTGATTCTACATTTGCAATGACTTCCACGGCAGCTGTGGGTATAGTTCTGTACGCACCACAGATGAACCTCAAAGCCTGGTTCTGGATTCGGCCCAATTTTTCCAATGTCGTTTTGCTGGCAAAGGCTTGGACCGGCATACTATAATCCATCACTGACCTCACACTTCCCATATGTAGAGCTCTGAGAGTGCTTGCTCCAGCGCCCCAGTTTGTGCAAGCTAAATTTTTCACCAGGTTGAGCTTGGCGGTTGCCTGGGAGTACAGGTCTTGTACGAAATTATGCATTTTGATCCAGTTTGACTCCCAGGTAAACCGGTTGTTTGTCCCATTTCCCGTTCATTTTCAGCACAATATCTTTGGTGAGCCCGCGAGCGTGCTTTCGATCCCTTCCCTGAATCTACTCCAGTCGGCTTTGCCGAACGGCCAGTGTCTCCTGGCAAAGCGTGCCTTCACCATCTCTATATCTATTTTAATAAGGATTGGTCTGTGGTCGCTACCAACCTCTTGCAACACCTTCCACTCTGTTTTTGCCTCCAGTTCCGCAGAGACTAGGGTCAAATCGGGTCGCGATAGAGCACTGTTGCCAGTGTGTAATAGTGTGGGCACACTATTTTTGTCCTGTAGTATAATAAAGTTGGTAGTGAGCTCCAACTCCTCTAAGTAACGCCAAGATGCGTTTTTATCGGGGTATCCCAATGCTTCTGTATGAGCATTGAAATCCCCAGCAATAATGTGATTTTTAAACATCGTTGTGTTGTGTGTTGGGAGGCACAACGTGTTTCTTGGGGTATTGTAAATATTTGATATGGTAAATGTTTTACCAGCTTTAGTAATGCGGAGTGTCAGGGTATCTGTACCTGCAAGTACTTTGCTCTCTACAATCTCAGCTGTGAGGTTGTTTTTCACAAAAGTGACCAGTGACCAGTCCTCTGCAATTCTTGCATACAGCGATATACTGAATAATCCGTAACGTGCAATGGGTTCTTTTTCAGTAGAGTTTCTTGCAAAAGAGCAACGTCCACCATCTGGTCGTGGAGCAACTTGGTTATCTCTACAATTTTGCCCCTGACCCCATAGCGTTTTAATTGCAAAATAATAAGGTTTTTGGGGAGCTGAACCTTGGCAGCTAGCCTATGAGGGCTTACAATAGCATACACGCCTTGTGCCGTCCTGATCCCCGTCACCGACACACAGGGGAGGGGAGGGTCCGTAGTCCTCCCGCTTAGACAGTTATCAAGTATTTTAGCCATAATAATGAATGAACTGGGTTCTTTGTATTACCTTTTCCCGGTGAGTGTATGTTTCCACACACTCACCTTTGCCCTGGGAACTAGACATTTGAGTCGACTCCTTTTCACGACGCCACTCATACATGGTTTTGTGTGTCCGTTGCCTTAATCAAGGAAACCTTACAGAAATATTTGGCGTTCTGCGCCAGGGTTGTTAGTTTCGAGTGCAGCCGGTTCCACACCTTAATCATAGTCCGGACTACGTAGAGGCCAACCCATTCCGAACCCCTCCTCGCTACTAAAATATTTCAGTAGCCTCCCCGCTACTAAACTAAACACATATTCTTTGGACCTGAGATATAATCTCTTAAGACCTTGGCTATTACTTGGGCAATCTGCTCCATCTGTTGGGCAGTGCCATACAACATTGTCTGAACGTAGGACTCCCCTGCCCCCTTAACCTCCCCGGCTATGTCAAGCGCGGGGCATGACGTCAACAAGTGTGTGATCGTCTCAGAGGCTTGGCTGAATTTGCTGCAGTTAAGGTCCCTGTTGTGATCTAGCGTGCTAAAAAAAGATTTGGTTGGGCAATGCTCGGTGCGCATTTGGGTCATCAAACTTTGTTCCCTCCCCGCTACTAACGAATGTTCATTCTCTGTTGGATCGAACCATTAGGCTCTTAGGACCCGGTTCAATTTTTCGCAGGTGAGCCTCATCAAGCGGGCATTGCCATAGAGGTAATCCTCTGCAGGTACCGCAACTTCACCACCCAAAACCCCGTCAAACTCGGGGCAACATTCTAGTACGTGGGCTACCGTCTCCTCGGGGCAGCCACACAGCCGGCAGGCCAGTTCCTTCCTGTTGTCAAACTTCTACAGGTAGCTTCGTATTGAACAATGGTCAGTTCTCATCCGTGTTATGAGCGTCTGACTACTACGTTCAAGTGTCGACCAGGGATCGCTTTTGCTCGGTCGCGGCATTTTCTGGTACACCTTCCTGGCCGTATTCCCATTTGCCCAGCCCTCAAGCCACTTCTCACGGAAATGGTCTTTTAGCCATGACTTGGCTTACGACTTGGCTTATCGGGTTGGGGCTGGGCTGCGCCTGCCTTAGCCAGTGCGTCGACCCTGTCTGATTGGGTCGTACCGCAGTGTCCGGCCATGTACTGTAGGACTTCTCTGCTGCCACGTGCCAGGAGTTCACCTACTGTCTCCAAAATGGCACCTACCGTCTTGGCCTCCAGAGAGGATCGATCCAAGGTTTCGAGCGAAAACCGAGAATCGGTGAAGACCACGACAGTCGGGAAACTCTTTCTCTTCGCTAGACGTCGGCGTACTTCCTTCAAACCCCTGTGTATCGCTTCCAGTTCGGCTTCATGACTACTGTTAGTAGATCCACACGGCCCCGACAGCTCGACGCTGTCGGGTCCTGGCTGGGGGTATGTTATTGAATTAGCACACCGTATCCACTTCTACCATATCTGAAACGTGAGCCGTCTGTAAAGACTTTTACCACGCTGTCTCCATATGCCTCGTTTGTGCGCAGAGTCTCGTCTCGCAAGAGCTCGACGGGACTGGCCCTGGTCACCGCGGCATTTGCCAGTGTCAAACGTATTTCAGGCGGGTCAAAGCTTTCATGTGGTCCTCGAGCAGGGACCAGTTGCATTCGTTCCCTGTGCTTGGGTAGGCGGACTGAGTATTCTAGTTCGTAGACCACGTCCATGAAGGAGGGTCGCTTCAGTCTTGTCCTCTTAACCCATCGGTCTTGTAATTGGTAGCAGGGTTCGTCATGCTCCAACCTACGGTATCGCTCCACCGTGGTCATGATTGCCTTTTCTCGCCTTATCGCCAGGGGTTCTACGTTTGCCATAGTTTTTACCGCAGCGGTGGGTGTAGTACGTAACGCCCCGCAAATGAACCGTAGAGCTTGGTTCTGTAATCGGTCCAGTCCCTCTTGAGCCGTACGGCTCGCAAAGGCCTGGATCGGGAGGCTGTAGTCAATAGCACTTCTCACGCTACCAAGATAGAGAGCTCTTAGTAGTCTTGCGTCTGCACCCCAACTAGTGCTAGCTAGCTTCTTCACCAGGGACAATTTAGCTGTGGTTTTGGCGCATAATTCATGCACATGGTTATGCATCTGGAGTTTCTGGTCCAGCTTTATACCCAGGTACGTTGGTGTCCGATCCCAACTTAACCTCTTTCCGCAGATCTGAAGCACCACCTCGTGCTTCAGGGCATTCCGTCCATTAGTGAAAATGGTATGAAACAGTTTTGTCCGTATTGACTTCAAGGTGCCATTGGCTGGCTAATTTTCAATACGATTCAGATCATTCTGCAGCCGGTTCTGCAGTGTTGCAACGTCTTTTCCTGAACTCCATATCACCAGATCGTCAGCAAACATGGCATTCTGTGACTCGAGTATGCCTTGTAGGTCATGGACGTAGGCTAAGAACAATGTACAGCTAAGCGCTGAACCCTGTGGGAGTCCATCTTCCAGTCGTGCCTCGCTGGATAGCGCTTCTCCAAGCCGTGTCTTAATCGTTCGGTCCGTAAGGAACGATTTTATCCAGCTGTACATTTTAGTAGTGACACCTAACTGCTGCAGCTTGTAAAGTAGCCCTCCACGCCACACCTTATCGTATGCTTGCTTTAGATCGAAGAACACCGCAACCGTGTGGTTCTTCATCTGGAGTTCGTTTGTCATGGTCTGAATTAAGCGTAGTGCTTGGTCCATCGGGTTGCGTCCCTTACAGAACCCACCCTGTGACTTCGGAATGCTTTTGGTCTATTCGATGTACCAATAAAGCCGCGCGTTCACTAACCGTTCTGCCACCTTCCCCACACACGACTTGAGGGAAATGGGCTGGTAGCTAGATGGGTGTTCGCCCGGCTTTCCTTCCTTATGTATTGGGGTTATTATGGCTTTTTTCCACAGCTTCAGCAGTGCGCCTGTATTCCAGGTTCGGTTGATAAAACTCAGTAGTTTTATTCGGCCTGTCTTGCCCAGATGCTTGAGCATTTCGTTGTGAACCTTATCTGGCCCTGGTGCTTTACCAGCTTCGCATTTTTCAAGTGCATTTTGCAACTCTGTCATCGTGAAAGGTGCCGAGAAAACCTCGAATTGAGGGCCCGTGCTTTGTCTCCGGGAGCCCTCCTTTCGCATTCGGTCGATCGTTTGGCTAAAGTCAGATCTGGCGCCCTTTTCATTCACCTGGGCAAAGTATTTATTCAGCGCCCGTGCGCGCTTCGTTTCACTTTCTCTTTGGCCCTTTGACGTCGTCAATGGGTTGGGTTTTTTTACTTTACCCGCACCAGATAGTGCATCGATTAGCCGCCAAACTTTTCTACCGTCTGCGAGATCGAGTTTTTCGCACGTATTTCGACAGCAGCACGGACTTCGGCTGTCAGTCTGTTGTACGCCCTACGAGCTTCGAGCGTCTTCAGCCTGGCAGCTTTTTTCCGTGCTTTCGCTCTTTGTCTCACCAATTCTTTTAGGCTCCTGTCCCAGTAGGGTCTAAATTTCTGTTTCTCGTTCGTCCTCTGGATCGTGCGCCTCGCAATCCCGAGGATTGTGCCAATAAACTTCTCGTAGGTGTCGTCCACGTTGCCTCCTGCAACATCCAGCAGAGCGAGCTTGGTCTCGCTCTCTGCCTCGTATCTTTGCCAATCGGCCTTGCGGAATTGCCAATGTCTTCTGTCAAATCGAGGTTTGTCCGCACCAAGCACAAACTCAATCAGAATTGGGAGGTGGTCGCTTCCAACCTCCTTCAATACTTCCAGTCTATGCTTGGACTCTAGGTCCGCTGAGATAAGCGTTAGATCTGGGCGGTACTCCGTGCTGTGTCCCGTGTGCAGCAGTGTAGGTTCGCTGTGCTCATTCTGTAATCTGATCAAGTTCGTACCAAGACAGACATCCTCGATGTATCGGCCTGACGCATTCCGCTCGGTATAGCCCCAGTCGGGGGACTGTGCATTTAAGTCCCCTGCTATTATTGTTCGACTTAACGTGACGTCTTCCCCAATTGGAAGTGTCATTGGGTTCCTGGGCGTATTATATACGTTCGTGAATGTAAAGCCAACGTCGCCTTTGAACACCCTCACAGTTAGGGTGTCAGGGTTGCTGTAGCACTTGGCTTCGAGCAATTCCACCGTTACATCGTTCCGGACCGCTGTGGTAAGGCCCCGGCATCGCCGGTCGCACATGCAATGGTATAGCGAATAACCAGTTATGTGAAACGGCTTACCCTTCAGAAGCGTTTCTTGGAATAATGCTACATCCACATTCCTTTCCTGTAGTAGTTTGGTTATTTCGTGCGCCTTTTGCCTTATGCCACAGACATTCAATTGTAGCACAACTAGGGCTTGTTCAGGATGGCCCTTCGCACCCATACCATGACGGTCAGTCGCTGGTTGACCGATAGAACGTGGCCTGTCGTCCGTCATCACGCCTAGAGGAGTGGTAACCAACCCAGCCAGCGTATCACTGTCCACTGGAACGTGGGGGTTTAGAAGGTCCATTCCGGGACCTGCGTTTTTTCGAAAATAGAATAAGAGAGGGAGTAGGCAGAAATCTTCAACTCATTGAGGGCGATCCGTTTGCGTCTCGCCCCTTGCCCAGAGAGTCTTTCGGTCTTCGGCATTCCTAGCCGAGCATTGTTGGGTATGGGCCTGCTCCCATACCCAGTGCCGGACCTTACGGTGAGGTTTAGCCCAATCCTTATGTTTGTACGAAAGTTTCCGGTGCCTGTGTTTTGGCGATGGCGCCGTGGTTATTAGTTTCAGGCCGCAGTCACTTCCCCTACCTTACTCATCTCCCAGGCCACGGAGAGGCAAACCACTTCTGAGAGCCCTCCCCGCTACTGAAAATATCCTATTACTGATGTGCTCTAATTGTCGTGTTACCGATGTGCTCTAAATGTCGTGTTACTAATGTACTCTAAATGTCTTGGTACTAATATACTCTAAATGTCTTGTTACTGATGTGCTCTGGCTGACCTGTTACTGATGTACTCTAAATGCCATGTTACTGATGTACTCTAAATGTCATGTTACTAATGTTCTATATGTCATCTTACTAATGTGCTCTAAATGTCATGTTACTAATTTGCTCTAAATGTCATGTTACTAATTTGCTCTTAGTGTCATGTTACTGATGTGTTCTAAATGTCATGTTACTAATGTGCTCTAAATGTCATGTTACTAATGTGCTCTAAATGTCTTGTTACTAATGTGCTCTAAATGTCATGTTACTAATGTGCTCTTAATGTCATGTTACTAATGTGCTCTAAATGTCTTGTTACTAATGTGCTCTAAATGTCTTGTTACTAATGTGCTCTAAGTGTCATGTTACTAATGTACTCTTAGTGTCATGTTACTGATGTGCTCTAAATGTCTTGTTACTAATGTGTTCTAACAGGGAAAAGGACCGACAAGCAAAGCTTATTATAACAGTACAGGGCAACATGACATCCATACGTAATCCTGAAGCACCTGGTAAATATTTTGTTTCATTTGTCTGCTTGCACAAATTCTGTTAGGTTTATATCCAGAGGCGTAGCTCGGGTAGGTGTTAGGATTAGTGTTATACTCAGTGGCGAACCTAAGGTTGTTGTCATCCGATGCGGTAAACATCTGGTGTCATCCCACCGCCATTCTCCCCGACGTCAGTAAAACAATGATCAGGGGAAAAGGAAAAAAAATAATTGAAAATCAGATAGGAAAATGTTGACAGAACTGTTAATTTATTAATTTATCATCATATAAACAGGATTTTAAAAAATGGGCTTCAACACCGCACAGCTGGTGGTCACGTGACCAAAACCAATTTCCTTCATCGTAAAAGCGTGGCCCAATTCCTATTTGAATTGATAGCAGTCTCATGAGAAAGCCTTGCTGTCTCATAGAGAGCTATACACAGTTCTTTACACGCCTTAGTATTGAATAGTGCCGTCAGAGAAGCAACAGTCACACAGATGAAATGCTAACCTAGTGTATTGTACGAGCTTCTGAAAATCCTACATGTGGAAGAAAATCAGCAGTCCCGAGCCTGCGCTCTTCATGGGGCTTCCCGGAAAACACCCTCAGCCCTCTTGCCCCCTAAGGGACGTAAAGACTGAGAAGCCCCCCCCCCCCCCGGAACGGTCGCTGCTACAAGCGGCCGCCTGGGCGTCCAGGACACTAGGTCGAAAACGCCTCCCACTAAAGTGTGCCTCCCGAGGGAGGTTTGGAATTTCCTACTATGACTCGCTATCAACATAGTATCACTTTGGCGCCACCCCGGCAAAGCTTACGAGTCTCAATTGTTTGGATCGCCGCGAAGCGGGGGATCATCACTGACCTAACTAGGGTTTAACCCCCACCGGAAGGTTTCCTCAGAGCTGGCGTCCAAAAGCGTTTCCTAGCGGTACCTTTTGCTACTCCGTACTGGCGCTCCTGGTCCTAAACCGGCACCTCTCAACAGCGTTGCTAGTTAATTGAGAGGGACGAAACGGTCGCTTCGGAGTAACCCGACCCTCAACGGGTACTTTGGTTTTCATCATCGGCATTGCACCTAAATGCTTTACCTAAGATCCATACAGCGACTGTAATCATATATGACTAGCACCTAACACCTAACAACGGCCTTCGGCTGTCCAAGCCAGGGGTTTGTCGGTTTCAGGTCGAGGTCTGCTCCACGACCCTACTCGTCTGTCGAACCACGTAGAGGTCACCCCTTCTCGACAGTGTACGCGCTTCTAGAATGTCCTATTTGAGTGTTAACTTCATAACATCAGAAAGTTTAAGTATTTATGAAATTCGATATCAGTAGCCTTTGTTTGTCTTTAAGGCCAGTGCTACTCAAAGTGGTGGTCCGCGGAAGTTCTCAAGATATGAAATAAAAATCGCATCATATTCCTCCGTTTTAAAATCATTTATACTAACACTATAACAAATAGAATTAAAGACATTAGTTAAAAGCCCAAAGAGTTCTCCAAAATATTTGGAAGTACATATTCTAATTCGTGTGCAAAAGCTGTGGCAAAGACTGTCACTCAAGGATAGAACTGCACGTGTACTAACTATAGTTACTGCAGAGGCGTCAATAGGGTTGGCGTCACCAAGTGCGGCAGCTCAGGATACAATGCATTGTTAGGTGACACGGGTCTATGTGCAAAATTTCAGCTCAATGTCATCATGGAATATGGGTCATTTTTTTTACTTTTGTTTTTCTGCCGTACCGTACAGACGGACGGACCAAGAGACGACGGTGAAGTTAATATGAGGGATTTTAACATAAATAGAAGTAACCAAAATGATTTTTTTTAACCACGTTTCTATAAGCGATCCGAAAAGAAGAAAAATAAAATAAAACTTATAAGTTCCAGTAATTTGATTTAATATGACGAAAATCTTGGGGCGAGTGCTTGAAAATCCCATTCTAATTTAGAAATACAACACAAAGATTGGTGTTTGATATACACATTGAAGATACAAAGATTGGTGTTTGATATACACATTGAAGATACAAAGATTGGTGTTTGATATACAAATTGAAGATACAAAGATTGGTGTTTGATATACAAATTGAAGATTTATAATTTAGAAGACAAAAGAGATATATTTAATTAAGTGAGAGAATTAGTGAACTGCATATGTAAAACCTCATAAGCACCCAACCCATAGCTGTCCCTCTCACCTACTCGTCATCATCAGACAGTTCCATGAAAGCAGAGAACAGTGGAATTCGATGGAGCCACGTCAGAAGCCTTTCCAGTCAGCAGTGGAGTTAAACAGAACCAACACTGTTCGCAATATTCTACTCTGTGCTGCGTCGAGAGAATTGTAGGATAGCTGTGATGGAATGTGGTTACACACCAGAGCTGATGGATAACTTTTCAACACTGCCTGCCTGTGAGCAAAAGCCAAAACGACGGATGTCCTAATTCGTGAGCTACTCTTTGCGGATGATGCGGCACTGATAGCACACACAGAAGATTGTGGATAGCTTAGCCTACTTGGGGTCCATTGACGACGAAATAAACAGTAGAATTGGCAAGTCAGCTGCCACAATGGCCAAAACACCAAGCTAACAGAAAAAAGAAAACTATTTGTCTATCGAGCCTGTGTCATCATTACGCTGCTATACGGGAGCGAGACATGGATCACCCAACATCCCATGAGCGCAAACTTAAAAGCTTCCACTTGACATGCCTGCGTGACATCCTTTGCATTAAATGGTAGGATAAAGTGCCAAATAGTGAGGTCTTGATGCCTGCCAATATTCAAAGCATGTTCTTATCCTTAGTGAAAAACGCCTGAGATGGCTAGGGCATGTAAAAATAATGAGCCCTGACCGCATCCCCAAGGAAGCCCTAAATGGAGAACTGGCATCGGGAAAGAGGAAGACACGTCTGCTATTTAAAGATGTCTGCCAAAGGTACATGAAAGCAACCTGGATACGCACAAGTGACTGGGAGTGTAAGGCAGAAGACCGATCTACGTGGCGCACAGTTGTCAAAGAGGGTGTCATAGTAGTTGATGAGCGAAGGAAGGAGGAGGCTACAGACAGAAGACCTAGGAAAAAGGCCAAAACATTTGGAAGCACAGAATTCGTGTGCAAAAGCTGTGGTAAAGACTGTCACTCAAGGATAGGACTGCACGTGCACTAACTATAGTTACTGCAGAGGCGTCAATAGGGTTGGTGTCACCCAGTGCGGTAGCTCATGGTGTCAACCCTTGCGACTTACCCACAGAACTTCTTCGAGACTCTCAGTACCAAATATCGAGAACATACAGAATGTATATCTTGGTTGTCACCCCTTGTGATGGTGTCACGTGGTGCGGTTCGCACCCCTGGCACCCCTAGTGACGCCACTCAGTTACTGTATTATTTTTTAATAAGTTTCCGTGACCATTTTCAGTATATTTTATTCTGTCGTCGAATAAATCATAGGCCGAAGTCAGTATACAAACTTTCCAGTGGAGTAACACCCTAGGTAGGCCATTGATGATTACCCGCCTTGCCGCAGTCCTTAAAAATAGAGACTGGTATGCTTTAACTGGCACCGAAGAAAAATAAAACTCAAATTTATTGTTTTCATTACACAATTTTTTGTGTAATTTGTATTTTATTTAAAACTTTTATCGCATTCCTATTTTATATGAGGTCACTTTTAGTGGGAGGCATTTTCGACTATGTCCTGGATGCCCAGGCGACCCCTTAGGAAGCGACCTTTCCGGGGATGGGTGTCACTCGGCTGTTAGCCCTTAGTGGGAGGCATTTTCGAATGAGTCCTGGATGCCCAGGCGATCCCTTAGGAAGCGACCTTTCCGGGGGTGGGTGTCAGTCGGCTGTTAGCCCTTAGGAGGAGAGCAGGGTGGCTGAGGGGGTTTCCCAGGGAGACCCATGAAGAGCACTAGGCCCGGGCTACTCACTTTCTTTCCCATGTAGGTTCATGCTAGTGTTGTAGAGCTGCAAGCCATTTCGTCACCAACGGGAAAAATAATGCGCTGGTCCCTGGTGCAATGGAAACATTCTTGTTGGTGCGTCATATTTAAAATAAAAACAAAGGAAACACTGATGTTGATGACTGGTTACACGTCTCGTGGAGAATTTGTATCGTGGCTTGGCTCTGGGCTGAAATGTCCGTTTTTGTATCGTGGCTTGGCTCTGGGCTGAAATGTCCGTTTTTGTATCGTGGCTTGGCTCTGGGCTGAAATGTCCGTTTTTTGTATCGTGGCTTGGCTCTGGGCTGAAATGTCCGTTTTTGTATCGTGGCTTGGCTCTGGGCTGAAATGTCCGTTTTTGTTCCGACTTGGCTCTGGGCTGAAATGTCCGTTTTTGTTCCGACTTGAAGACTTTGTTCATTTCGAACCGAAAATATGTAACAGTGATTTATTCCAGAAAGAAGCATCTGATAAAATATGTAACAGTGATTTATTCCAGAAAGAAGCATCTGATAAAATATGTAACAGTGATTTATTCCAGAAAGAAGCATCTGATAAAATATGTAACAGTGATTTATTCCAGAAAGAAGCATCTGATAAAATATTTTTTTCCTCACTAACTCTTTACACCTCCCCCGTCCCCCCCCCCCCCCCCCCCCNATTCCAGAAAGAAGCATCTGATAAAATATGTAACAGTGATTTATTCCAGAAAGAAGCATCTGATAAAATATGTAACAGTGATTTATTCCAGAAAGAAGCATCTGATAAAATATGTAACAGTGATTTATTCCAGAAAGAAGCATCTGATAAAATATGTAACAGTGATTTATTCCAGAAAGAAGCATCTGATAAAATATGTAACAGTGATTTATTCCAGAAAGAAGCATCTGATAAAATATGTAACAGTGATTTATTCCAGAAAGAAGCATCTGATAAAATATGTAACAGTGATTTATTCCAGAAAGAAGCATCTGATAAAATATTTTTTTCCTCACTAACTCTTTACACCTCCCCCGTCCCCCCCCCCCGACCACTACATATTTGATGTCAAACTAAGATGCATTTCTTGGTATACAGAGATAGATTTATATGTATATAGCTCCATCCCTACGAAAGTAGCATACACGTTTTATTGGTTTAAAATCATAGTAAAGAAGAGTTTTTAACTTTCCTACTTATTGAGTCACCTCATTTCTGACTCATCAACACTGAACTTTTCACAAACAACGCAATGCCATTGGTTGCAGACGTGGAAAATTTCAGCTTGGTTAGACATATAATTATGTGAGACACGAGCGATGTAAACAAGAACAGGTATCCTCCCTTGGGATGTTATCACCTGGCGTGTCCACACCCACAGACACACACACGCACACACTCCGCCACACACACTTATATGGCTATCTACGTATTCTGTAATTAATATGTCGTCTTAAAGCTGTAAATGTTCGTTTCATTGTAATAGCTACTTGGTTAAATACATGCTAATACTAATAGAAATAGAGGCGAAACCCAGACTGTATAAACAAGCGAAACGGATTGACACTAAGTTCTTTACAAGCATTTTGTTTACCTCTTTACATTGGAGCAACATCCGGACTCTTGTCTAGATCTTTCAAACATGCACTTGGCTCATTCATAGCAGCGGTTCTCTGTCGGTTATCACAGAATCACACAACACACCTTGCCCGGGGGGGGGGGGGAATTACAATTTCGCATAAAAGATGTTTACATCCATGAAGATTATTTATTATCTTGTATGGATTTTGTTGTTGTTGTAGTAGTGGTTATTACATTCGCCTAACACGCGGAAGGTCGTAGGTTCAAGCCCCAGCTAAGACATTACTTTTGTGTGTGTGTGTGTGTTTCTGCCCGTTCATTTCCCAATTTCTTCGCAACACGGCTGTAAGCTTTGTTTCTCGACATTGGCATAATTACTTCGTGCTCTCTGTTATGCTCAGTGAAAGAAAAGTAGTCACACACTCTCCTCAACAATTACTTTCATAAAATTTCACCCGTCACTAAATCATTAGCGGCGTATGCACGACGCGGGACGACTAGTATATTATATTATTGCAAAACGTATCTTTCAGTCTGTGTGTCCGGAGAATTACTTTGTAGTGATAGATAACTTTAATGTAAGGGAATACGGAAATCGTGAAAGTGAAAAACTGAATGCTGTGGAACAGCTCAGAAAACATATGTTGTGTTATTGATCTAAACAGTAGGAGGAAATAAAGCTTGAGCTGTTTTACATCAAGTCATACATCATGCCATACATGTTATACATCATGTCATGCATCATGTCATCCATGTTATACATCATGTCATCCATGTTATACATCATGTCATCCATGTTATACATCATGTCATACATGTTATATATCATGTCATGCATCATGTCATCCATGTTATACATCATGTCATCCATGTTATACATCATGTCATCCATGTTATACATCATGTCATCCATGTTATACATCATGTCATGCATCATGTCATCCATGTTATACATCATGGCATACATCATGTCATCCATTTTATACATAATGTCATCCATGTTATACATCATGTCATACATCATGTAATACATGTTATACATCATGTCATACATCATGTCATCCATGTTATACATCATGTCATACATCATGTCATCCATGTTATACAACATGTCATACATCATGTCATCCATGTTATACATCATGTCATACATCATGTCATACATCATGTCAAACATCATGTCATCCATGTTATACATTATGTCATACATCATGTCATTCATGTTATACATCATGTCATACATCATGTCATAATGTCATACATCATGTCATACATGTCATACATCATACAATACATGTCATACATCATACAATACATGTCATACATCATGTCATACATCATGCCATACAATGTCATACATCATGCCATACATGTCATACATAATTAGCTCTTTATGTTGTAATATTCAATTAACTCCCGAACGAGACGAAATTTTTCCTTAGAATGTAGATGTGGCATGGGACATTTTTAGGAATGTAACTAGAAATATATTTTTTAAAACTTTTTTTTTTTAATAATCAATTTCTTGAGATGAGCCATTTAGGCCACACCCTATGTCTCATAGTCATCCCACAAAGGACACAGAAGCATAGGTTGGGAACCTCTGAAATAGTTCAATCCTCGAGACCCACTGTGACCCGCAGATTTAAGGACGCCATTCTGTTTGTAAGGCTGACTCATCCGTGACCACGTGACCCGTAAATAGATGAAATTCTTAAAACAATGAATCTAGAATTTTGGATCTTCGTTGTTTTCTGCTGCTTTTATCCAAGGTCAATCAGCTGGTGACCTTCAACTGTTGGCTGGTGCACTTCAACCGTTGGCTGTTGGACCTGGGTGTTGGTTATAGGACCAGGGTGTTGGCTGTTGGACCTGGGTGTTGGGTGTAGGACCTTGTTGTTGGCCATAGGACCTGGGTGTTGGCTGTTGGACCTGGGTGTTGGCTGTTGGACCTGGGTGTTGACTATAGGACCTGGGTGTTGGCTATAGGACATGGGTGTTGGCTATAGGACCTGGGTGTTGGCTATAGGACATGGGTGTTGGCTATAGGACCTGGGTGTTGTCTGTTGGACCTGGGTGTTGGCTATATGACCTGGGTGTTGTCTGTTGGACATTGGTGTTGGCTATAGGACCTGGGTGTTGGCTATAGGACCTGGGTGTTGGCTGTTGGACCTGGGTGTTGGCTGTTGGACCTGGGTGTTGACTATAGGACCTGGGTGTTGGCTATAGGACCTGGGTGTTGGCTATAGGACCTGGGTGTTGGCTATAGGACATGGGTGTTGGCTATAGGACCTGGGTGTTGTCTGTTGGACCTGGGTGTTGGCTATAGGACCTGTTTGTTAGCTATAGGACATGGGTGTTGGATATAGGACCTGGGTGTTGGCTGTTTTACTCAATAGACGACTAATATTTAATTTCGACCAGGTCTTCGTTCAACACACCATCTTTTGTTCTGTCTTTCTGAAATCCTGCCCAATGTCAATTTTAAAAAAACGTTGTAGAGCACAGTAGTGTGTTTTCATGGCCTCGGCGTGCTGTCATCAGATACCACAGCCAGGCCCTTAGCAACGCATCAACGTCCGATTGATAGAAGCCAATAAATCGATACAGTCGAATGTTTTCTCAACGATAGCACTGTTCGTTTGATTAGTTTCAATTTATGACTTGTTCTGTGCTGCCTTTAACGGGTAACTCAATTAACTCATAAGTTACCGACAATTCTTTAACGTAAGTTACTGGCCAATCGAGGGTTAACGTAAGTTACTGGCCATTCGAGGGTTAATGTACAGACTCAAATCAAACGGAGCCGTTCACGAAACGTCTTTTATTCTAGAAATGTAGATGTGATCGAAGTGGATGACTTGGCTTCATCCGGGGAACAGAATGACACAATAACTAGCCTCATGACGTGACCTTCCACTTACTGACGTGTTGGTGGCATTCTGGGAAATTGTAATTTACTGTCCATAACGTTTAGATTGGGAGGGGGCGTGGTATACATGTACATGGTCACTTTCCGGACAGCGTTGCTTGGAGCCATAAATGGAAATTTGATATGTTCTGATATATGATATTGATATGTTCTGATATATGATATTGATATGTTCTGATATATGATATGTTCTGATATATAAATATTAAAGTTTGGAAATTCCTACCCCACCCAACAGTATCTTCTCGCCCTAAAAATTCGCTGAAGTTTCCAAAAATTTTGACTCGCCTTATAGGCATTCACCTATTTGCTAAACAAGCTATAGCTTAGGGTCCCCATCCCTGCCTTCTTGCCTTCCTCCCCCGGAAATTTTATTTTCATTTTTTTTCCACTTGCATAGAATATCTGGACTTCAAAATGGCCTCCACTCCATATCTCAAATAGCTTTGGGTCCCATCAAGTCTAAATTCGGTCCTGGGCACAGGGCCGGCTTTAGGAAATTGTAGGCCCTAGGCGAAGTGAATTTGGTGGCCCTAAATGTAATAGAAAAATAAATACGGAAAGAATACAATTACACTATTTATTACAAACTACCAGTCTTTATATCTAAATCAACAAATAACTGAAATATATACCAACATATTCGTGCAGATGTAAAACTTCAACAAAATTCAACTTTTCGTGCATTCATAGCAGCCAAGTCTGCAAAAAATTATCCAGAGACTGGACGATATGTTATTCGATAGATATCATTACCAGACTGTTAGGCGTTTTTGCATTATAGTCGTTTTCAAATAGTTTTTTTAATAATTTTAATTTGGGAACAATTTTCCCCCGCTGCAACAGTGATCAGAATCGTCAATGATATACTAAGTTTTCGCGACATTTTGAACAGCAATTTTCAAACCCTGATCATAAATAAAAATTAAAGCGTCAAGAGAAGACGAAACCGTATCTGGTGCAATGTTGGAAAGCACTTTCGGATCAATATCCGAACCAGATGCATCCGTGAGCGCAATATTCAAATCCATGAAATATTTCGTCAAATCGTTTTGGTCCAATTCTGCAATTTGTTGATATTGTGCAGAAATCAAGAAAGACCAAAGTGACGTTCCACTTGCTCTTAACTTGCAGTCAATGACATACCTGTCTGATCTAACAATACACTTAAAAATTCTCGTCAATATTTTCACTTTTGAATCGGTTAATGATTCATCTATTCTTTCATAGTCGAACTGTTTATGCACTTTCCATCGTCTCAAGTTGTGGCAGCTGGAAATATAATTTCATCTGGTTCCATCTGTAATTATTGTTCCAATTCTCTGAACGAAATTTGAGCGGATGAAAATCCATATTCTTTGTATTTTTTTATTGACTCGGTTGCACTATTTATAGATCTACATTCCAGCGCAAAGTCAAATTGCATGTCTTTCGATTCCATCACTGTGCTGATCATGTCTATTTAAAACAATAAATCGTACCAGATGACTAAAGCTACAATAAATTGAATTTTTAAAGTGGTTTTTGTCATCCAGCTTTTTCGGTCCTAGATTTAGGACCGTTGGCATTTTCAGACACCTCCACTAATCACTAATGAATCGTACACAGCTGCTGATTGATAACGAACAACTTTAACAGTTTCGATCTTGCATTCCCAGCATAATTCGGAAACTGGTTTCATTGTCAGATTGTTTACATGAGTTTTAAGATCTTCCATCACTGTGTTGAAGCACCAAAAAAAAACATAAATTTGAGACAAAACTCCAAAGAGTGTCTTTGCAACCACTGAAGATTTCGCCATGTCTCCAAGAATTAGATTGAGATTGTGACATCCATATGACATATAAAATAATTTTGGATTGAGTTCAAGTAGATGTTTTTTTACACCAAGATTGCGGTCTTTCATATTTGCTCCCTAATCATATCCTTAGTATTTGCAGTTCTGGAAACATGAATTCAGATCGTCAAGCTTTTTAAGCATGCTTTCTTGAGACATAAACCAGTGCTATCGTCGACAGCCATGAATCCCACAAAATATTCATAGATTTCTACTGGCGTACTCACCATGTAGCATATTCGCTAAATCATAGTCATTTGCTCGTGGGACCAGCATCAGGTGTGCAGCGTGCAGTCCAAAAAGATGGAATAATTATTTCTAGCTTTGAACATAATTTACAATTATTTTCAAGGTGGCATCACCGATCAGATTAATTACCTCATTTTGAATTCTTTTGCCCAAGTAATGATCATGAATATCTTCATTTTTTTAACGTCTTAAATGATTTTCTATGTATGAATATTACTCTCCGAACAATTCAACCAATCCAAAAAATTTCATTGTCTGGTTGAAACAATCGATCCACAGTGCCACGAATTGGTAAATTCCATTTTACAAGAAACTGAACAATTGAAATGATTCTTTGTAAAACCTAGTTGCAGTGCTTAATGTAGGCTAATTTTTATAAGTTGTTGTGTTTCCTTGACGAATGTCTTTCCTTCCTTCAACCGATTTATAGTTCAATCCAAGCGCCGATAGCAAGAATATGCTTCATGAGCGATTCATGATCAGCTAGAAGACTGGACATGTTTTTTTCAAATCGCTATTTCGTTCTCATCGACTTATTTCACTATTTCATACATTTTTAGTATTGAAGAGATAATAAAAACTGATCATAAGAAAATAAAACATAACAAAAATAAGCAATGCCTGACTACTAAAATAATCATTTATTTTGATGTCCCCTAGCTGTTGTCGTTACTAAGCTCTGAAAACGAAAAAAAATTATACTTTGAGAAATCAGGGAAGTTTCAGCTTTTAATTTCACTATGTCATTTTATTGACAAAAATTGTCCACATCCAAACCCATGCCTAAATCGTTTTTATACTTTGCTACTTACAACAGTATTTAACATTGAAATGTTATACTTTGCTACTTACAACAGTATTTAACATTGAAATGTTATACTTTGCTACTTACAACAGTATTTAACATTGAAATGTCATATTTTGCTACTTACAACAGTATTTAACATTGAAATGTTATACTTAGCTACTTACAACAGTATTTAACATTGAAATGTTATATTTTGCTAATTACAACAGCATGTTTAAAACATTTTATATTCAACAGTTGTATATTAAGCATAAATTTAGGTTACACGTTTTCCAATATTGTGACAATGTGTTTAAGACTGATGAATTTAAAAATTAAAAAATTACATATTAAAAATGCACTATTTAAAAATATATCAGCTTGTAAAGGTATTGATCTGAGTGGGTGGATCTGGATGTTTTGACCTCTAGATTTTATTTCCCTCTTTAAAATATTTATTTTTTCTATGATTCCCGTACGAGGCCCCCACAGATCGGAGGCCCTAGGCGGCTGCCTAGTTTGCATATGCCTATGCCTAAAGCCGGCCCTGCTGGGCATTAACCAATTGTTAAAGACTTAAAAAGAACTAAAACGTGTTTGTATTTATAGTCCTAATTGCTGGATGTATGCTAAAGAAATCTGTTAATAATCTGCTTTCAAGATTTTTCAATGTTATTTCGCATGGTCGTATTTTTATTTGTTCTCAGGGGAAGAGCCAAAAAAGGTACCGTAACTCTTTTTGTTATTTCTATGGATTGTCAAACTTTATTTCTAAACGTGTTTCAAATAATCATCTACCGTTTCTTATTTTTCTCTCTTAAATTAGTAACCGTTTTTTTTTCGTTGTCTGTCACCTCTTTCTTTTTTTAATTATAATTATACGTTTATGCTGTAAATTCATATTAATTAAATCTTTTTGTTATTGTATCCATTACTTTCTATACTAATTGAAGTCTTAGTCTAAAATATTTAAGTGTAACCCGTGTAACTACTAACTTAATTATAATTTTATGTTATTACATATATTAAAACTTTAAACCAATTTTTTTTTTCAATTAATAAAATATTCCTTTGTTTAATATAATTATATCATGTTCACCTGAAAATAAACTCACTGTATACCAGTCACCTATAATTCACTATCTCCTGAATTCACCTTTTTTTTTCAGTTTTCGTTTGACTATTCATACTGGTGAGTTGTCACCTTTAATTTATGCTTTTATTTTATCACAAATTTTTGTACATGAACATGTATACCCAAACTTTTATTACTTTCGTTATTTAAAGCTGGAAAAACTTCTTAAAGTTTGTGAGTGTGCCTAAGAAGTATTAGACTATTACTTTGTAATTTTAATTGCTTTGTAATAAATTATATTTTTTAAAAATAATAAACGAAGGTCTCATGATGGCTTCGTTGTACGTGATGATGGTATTATGGACGCTGTTCCAGGATCGAATTACGCAAGTCAAAGAAAAGTCTTTCGAGACCTTGGCCAGGGAGTTTTGGACAATGCTTTTGAGGGTGACTTGACTTCCCTTGATGTATTAATGTATAAACTTTTTAAAGTCCCTGGCGTCAAATGTTCTGAAATATCTACTGACTGTTGAGGAATCTTCCAGCTTGAAATAAATTGTTAAAAATAAATATTAAGTCATGTTTAAGAAAATCAAAATAAACCTTCAAAAGTTCCTTTTTTATATAATTTGATCAATCACAATCAAATTAAGGTACATTAACAAATGTTTAAGTTTAATATAAAATGTATTGAAATAGTATCAATAATTAATAAGCAATTATTAAGCTTTCAAAAAAGTATAGCTTTTGATGTATTTCAGGCTGATTTTAAAATCGAATTTTATACCCATGCCATAAACAGTCTGATTGTGACATGTCATGAAATATATATTTTTTCAAACATGTATATGTTTGATTTCACAGGCTACAACTGTTCTTTGTTTGCTTATGGGCAAACAGGATCTGGAAAATCTTACTCCATGGTTGGTTATGGTCCAAACAAGTAAGTCATCAATTTGGTAGACAGAATTGTTTTCCTAACATTTACGTAATAAGCTTTCATTTCTAATTTACATTTGTTCCTGCCAATTAACATTTCACTTTCAGGGGCATTGTCCCAATCACGTGTGATGAATTATTCAAGACTATGGCCAGTAACAATGACAAAAACAAGGTAGCAAACACACCATTAAATACAAATATAGCAAAATAAACTGTTTTCCAGTATTTAAGCATATGTGCATATAATTACCCAGATTGTGCTTTAATAATATATTTGTTTAAAAAATCTGGAGCCGTTCTTATATCAAGCTGTTAATAGCGATCTAAGGGGTTCTAAAAATATTGAATGCAAAATAGTAATTTTTTAACAAAAAAAATATTATACAAAATTTATGCTTAAGAATATAAATAAGTAACTCAGTGATCAATATATTGATTGTACTTTGCTTTTATTAGATTCTGAAGATCAAATAATAAACCTAAAGAAAGTAAATAAATTTAAAAATGTTAATAATTTAAATGGTTACAAGTTAATTATTCCTTTTTTATAGTAGGAGTTGATAATATTTCCATTATAAAATATTTGTTTATCTACTATCAGAGGTATGAGGTGACTTTTTCCATGTTGGAAATCTATAATGAACAAGTTCGTGACCTGCTTTCCAAAGACAATCCTAAAGGGGGACTTCAAGTTCGACAGAACCCAAAGCTGGGCATGTTTTATGTTCAAGATCTAAAAAAAGTTCCTGTTGGCAGTTACTCAGAGATCGAAATGAGAATGGAGCAAGGTAAAATTAAATGAAGAATTAGTAATATTGGAAGCTATGCAAAACTTTATTTTACCCATTTATAATTTACTAAGATTACTTATGCTATTATAACACATATATTTACCCCATTAAGTTTTTGATTCATTAATTCGCAAAATCTGTTAAGTCGCGGTAATTCCATGGCTCCAAATTTTTATGCAAATTCATTCTGCTATGCAAGAAATAAGGAAGAAAAACCTTTTAGTATACATATGCACGTCTAAATAAATAATAATAATATGAGGGGAAAGTGTGTAAGTAACCAAAATATAAATTATCAATAAATTGGAAAAAAATATTTGAAATATTTTCTTAAATTTTAATCAAATTAAATTTGATCATATTAATTTTAATCTATTAAAATTTTCAAAGATTTATTAATCATTCATATATACAGTAAATAATAAGGTCCAATGAATCAGATTTTTTATAAAAAATATATAAGCTTTAAAAGTCTTATTTCAATATATATTTAATTTACTCTTTTAAAAAATTTCACAACATGAAGCTGCTGGTTTGTTTTATGTGTGGTAAAACAGGTAGCTCATTGCTTTTCTGTTAATGTCATTATTTTTCCTTTAAATTGTATACATATATATATATATATATTATAATTTTATTATTTTTAATTTCGCAAGATCTGAAGTTGATATTAAATTATTATTTTGAACATTACATCAATTGATACAATTAATTGGAAATAAAAATCACTATTGTTGCACAGGTTTAGATAAAATATTAACATGATTTTTCAACAATTTTTTTTAAAATCTAGGAACCTCAAACAGAACAGTGGCCTCCACTAACATGAATGCCACCAGCAGTCGAGCTCACACTGTGGTCACCATAGTGTTTGACCAAATTCTGAAAAAGGAAGATGGAGAAGAGACCAAGAAGAGCAGCACCATGAACCTAGTAGACCTCGCAGGGTCAGAAAGGGCAGACTCTACAGGAGCAACAGGAGATAGGCTCAAGGAAGGAGCCAACATCAACAGATCCTTGTCAGCCCTTGGCAATGTGATTTCTGTAAGTGTTGACTGGTCTAAATTATGTATGAAAGTGCAGAATAAAATAGCCAAATAATGATGTGGAACTGTAACAATTTGCAAATGCACTACAAAAAAACATGACCAGAGTGGTATGGATGGGGGATCACAATGATAGGGATGCCCCAGTCTGAGGTGTATTAAAATTTCCGAGAGTAAATTGGAAAGAAATCTTCAATTTAAAAATTTATTTATCGTTAATTTTTTTATGATAAATGAAATATGTATTCCACTTCATTTATTAAATCTGACAATCTATTAAAGCTAACAAGAGACACATCTATACAGTAAAATTAAATGTGTTTTTTTAAAGATGACACTCATATGAAAAGAAACCTCCCCTATTTCATTTTACTGTTGTTTTTTTATAGCACTATTCAAAAGAGCTGAATTATTACAACTTTTAAGTTCATTTTATGAAAATAGTTATCCAAGATGCACTAGATAAGATATCTTTAAATAAATTTTCTTCTTTTTTTATCCACACCACAGGCATTGGCTGAAGCTTCTGAAAAAAAGAAAGTAGTTGTACCATACAGAGACTCTGTTCTAACTAAATTACTGCAAAATGCTCTTGGTGGCAACAGGTAAAAAATATCTCAACAGTTGGCATTTAGTATTTTGAAAATTTAAAAAATTACCATCCCCCATACACATATACCCACAAAATATAAATATAATAAATTTGTACATACTAAAAATATATCAGAAATAATTTGGAGAATAGAATTGATCTCTAGATTGTTCAATATGTAAAATTATTGTGGATCATTTTGATTTGATTTAATTCCAGCAAAACTGTGATGATAGCAGCCTTGTCTCCTGCAGATATAAACTATGATGAAACACTCTCTACCCTGCGCTATGCTGACCGTGCAAAAAAAATTAAAAATCAGGCAGTGATCAATGAAAATCCCTTAGATAAAATGATTAGAGAACTGAAGGTAAGTTACAGGAATTATCTCTTGTTTTATTTAACACCTGATGACATATTTACGCAGAAGCTGAGTTTTGTTTTCTATCATTCGATAAATTTACTATCTATCTAGGAAGAAAATGAAAAATTAAAGAAAGCTCTTGAAGCTGGAGGAACTGTCAACATTGAAGGAAAAGGTGCAATGACTCGTGAAGGTATATACTTTGTAAAACCATGATCCTAAAGTGTTTTATAAGACTGACAAAATTAACTGTAGATCTACTTTCAAATGAGATTAAATGAGACGGCAAGTCTCTCAAACATAAACATTCAAATAAGGCATACTTTTTTTTTAAATTTGCAATTTATTATGGGGCCTTTGGCAAATGTATCATAGGTTGTACAATTTAGACCAATGATCTACATAAATAAAATAAATTATTTATGTCACTAATACAGAAGTGTTGTCATTTTTTTTTTAAATTTCCTTATAAGGAAAGGGTGAACATTTCAGATAATCTCTTTAAGAACTACAAATGTACCTAGCTGTACTATGATATATTCTCTTTTATTTATATGCTTAGAATTAGAAGTTCTAAGAAAAGAAATGGAAGAAAAGATCAGAGCTCAGCTAATGGCAAATCAACATTTGTTGGGTGAAAGTGAGCAATCCTGGGATGAAAAGGTGAATAACTTTAATATTTTGTTTTAAAGACTAACATTTAAAAAAACATAGAACTTCTGGCATAAAACATTTTTGCATTTAAATTTTTTTAAATTTTTTTTTATAGTCCCATAACCTCTTTTTTTTGAGGTCATAGGGGATTCTAATGTTTCCATTAGAGCATTCTCTGGCTTAATAGACACTGGCGGGCCCATCCCTCTCCAGGTCAGCGGAGGACTTTCTTAGCGTTAGTCAATTCTCAACATTTTAGAGTGGCTATTCGTGGGCTCGATCCCACGCCCCTCAGCTTGTGAGGCGAGCGCACTATTGACTTCGCTACCCATTTAAATTAGGGTTGTTAAATAATTTTTTTTTGGCACACCGATTATCTGTTTTGTAAATCTGATTTTAAACTGGCTATCATTTTACCATTGATTTCATAGAAATATATTCTTTTAAGTGGAATATGGTGTGGAATAAGGAAATGACATCACAGTTTTTGTTGAATCAAGAAAAGGCTGCCAGTTTTCGTTGAACTAAGAAAATGCCATCCCACACAGAGCTGTTTCTAAAGCTGTCCAAAATGGCGTGGAAACGGTAGAATTAACAAAACGATGTCATACATGCAATATGTAATGTGGGGAATTGCATTCCATGTCTAGTCTACATCATGATTGTGACAATAGAGACTGCATTTACTACTTTTTGTCAAACATTAAATGTATTAATTCACAAAAACACTGCATGGAGCACTAAAAACAAATAAATAAACACATCTTGGCCTATGGCGGATTAAGGGGGGGGCTGAACGGGCTAAAGCCACGGGCCCCGGACGGTTTAGGGGCCCCCAAACTTTTTATATTTTATAATAAAAGTGTACAAAAGTTTGCACGAACCCTTGAAAATATAATAAATTAATAAATACGATCTATACAACTTATCGCGTTCAGACATGATAGTATTGACAGTACCTAATAATCGAAAAACTTTAATTGATTCACTTCGTATGATATAAAATATAGTTTATATTTTTTAAATTTCCCTTTTTTCGAGAAGTTCCGCTGGCCGAGTGGGCATAGTACATGCTTGGGGTGCTACCGGTGTCGGGTTCCATTCCCAGCACGGGCAAATATTTTTTTTCTTATTATAACTACCGCGAACACATCAAACAGTTATTTCTTCGTGTTCGTTTTTTTTTCATTATTAAAATTTAGTTACAGTCTTATATTAGCTGTTAACAATCATTTTATTTTAAGAATGCTGGCTGGATAGGGCCCCCGTTTGATTGCAGCCCGGGGCCCCGTGCAGTCTTAATCCGCCCCTGATCTTGGCCTCGGTGACAATATTGGATAAAAATGTCAGCAGATGGGGGAATTAATTTGTTTTAATAATTTTTTGAAGTTATTTACACTGAAATTATTTTTTTTAAATTTAGTTTGATTATAATTTGGGATAATTTTAAAACTGATTATAATCATTTCAAAACTGATAATCAGATTTCCTATTATTGTTTAACAGCCCTAATTTAAATTTAATCATTTACATTTTTATATCTCATAAAATAACATTAAAGGTAATTAAGATTTGAAATATGTCTAGATCTCATCTAGAGAAAGCGTAAATTATTTAAAACATATAAAATTGCTCCTACAATATTTTATAAATTTGATAAACAATAATTCAATCCTTAAAAATAAAAAAAAATAAAAAAATAAAAACCAAAATTATTCACTATCAATCCTTTATATATGAAATATAACTAAAATTATGTTTAAAATAATATTGCACAGCGCTACAAACTAGCATAAACATCTACATACTACAAAGAGATACATAAAGATAATATAATAATTCATTAATTTAATTACAGTATTTTGAAATTTTTTAAATCATTTTTATTATTGCTGCAAGTCTGCCTGAAAAATTTCAGTATGATATGATACGGGGAAGTGGGTTAAAAATTTATCCAAAGTTTTTGTCACAAGCAAAATTTTACGAGTTAATATAAAAGAATTGAAAAACATCAATGTAACATGACATGATTGTTCCAGTTATCTGCAGCAAGAAATGAAACAGATGCAATTGCAAAGGAGGAAAACCGAGAGATTGCCCGTAAGAATAAAGAACCCCATCTAATGAATTTAAATGAGGACCCTATGCTGTCTGGAGTTGTCTTCCATTTCATGAAAGGGAAGACAACTGTCTTTGGTCGCAAGGATGGCAACCCTGATGTTGTACTTAATGGTTTGAGGTAAACAATTATCAAACATTAGTTTTTTTCAATTTTAAACTAAATATTAGATCTATAACTAAATGTAAAAAATTTTAATGAAAATTTCACCTTTTTTTAATTTAATATATCATTTAATCTTCTGTACAGAAGGAGTGTCTGTAACATATAAGATAAGATTTTCATTTCTCTCTTGTTTGTGTCTAATTTAATTATTTAGCTCCTAGATTTGATGTTCATTTATGTAAAACAAGAAATGTATTTCATGTAATACACTAACATTTTTGTCACCTGTTTCAGCATTCAAAAGAAACATGCAATCATGAGTAATGAAAATGGTGATATCATAATGAAACCAGGATCAGATGGTGCCAAGACCAGAGTAAATGGTGTGCCTATCGCAGGGCCAAGAACTTTAGAACACATGGATAGAGTTATTTTTGGTTAGTGAAAAGTGATATAAAAACATAAATAACTCATTTATTCACATTTAAGGCTATAATTTTATTTAAATTTGAAAAATAATTGTATGATATACATATATATCTTTCTTTTTTAAAAGGAAATTATTCTAAAATTCACTTTATCAATATACTGAACAGGCTCGAACCATGTGTATGTATTCATCAATCCTTTGAAGCCAAAAGCACCAGAAGGCACACCAGAAGAAATTACTTGGGAGTTTGCCCAGAAGGAAGTGGCACAGGCCAAAGGATATTCCACTGGCCTTGCAGGGCTTTCTAAAGGTCATTTATGTTACTTATTTTTTATTTATGTTTTTTTCCCAATAAATCATGCAAAGCTATATTTTAAAATTAAAAACTAACTGTTCATGATATTATCACAATAACTTGTAACAAAGGGATAAGGAAAGCTTTTAATTTATTTTAATACTGTTAAGAAGAAAAGAATAATTAGGTTTGAGGTTATGTTTTTATTTGTCTTTGTTGTAAGTCTGATTATTACAACAACAAAAAAGTGTTCTAAGAAACAGCTCTACAAAAATCTTACAAAAAATAACAATAACAGTCATGACTAAGTAGGTTCCACAAGCCCAGCTAGAAAAAAAAGCGGGATGAATGTTGTGTTTATGTGGGTAGTTCCACAACAAAGGAAAATATTCTTAAAACTATCAAAGCATTTTCTGTAATTATTCTATTACAGCTAATTTATGGAAACAAAGACAATTTGTAAATCTGTTATATTTCAAGGGTCTTTTTCCTGTTAGCCTGGTAAAAAGGACAAGCCCTAGAGATTTCAACCCTAACAATAGTTAAATCCTGAATAAAAGTATGAGAAATGGGTTTTTTCACTTTTTCTAGCTATCTATGGTGCATTTTTGTTCTTCTTTGTGATGAATGGTTTTTGAGTTTTGGGACCAACTTGTATGAATGTGTATATGACTCGTATTTGATTTAAGGCAAAGTTTCATCTCAATCTAACAAGAAGATGTATGTCATTGTTAAGAATGAAATCCTCTTTTGTAAACATTTGACTTTGAAACATCCTAAACATAAATAGGCCAAAGTTATCACTGACAAGGACACACTGGAAAAGATATACAAGTGCCAACAATGGCAGACATAATCATTTAAAAATGAATGAGGATATAGCCCATTCTTCGTAAAGCCCCATAGAGCACAAACTGGCCATGGAATCTACAAGGGGAAAAAAGTATGCTAAGCCTTAGATAGGAGAATGGCACTAGCATATTTAATATATTGGTACATATTTAAGAAACCGGTACACTAAAAGATGTTTAATTTTTCAACAGAGCAACAAATCGCACAAGAAAAAATTATCGAGATTCTCCCCATGGTGTCTGAGGTCAATGCTATTTCAGAAGAGCTCAACAAACACAGATCATTTGAAGTGGTTCTCATCTCCACTGGTGCACAAGAAACTAATAAACAAGACACCAGTGGTTCTCAGTACGTTATTTACTTTCATCTTGTGCCTTGATTGTTTCATCTTGTGCCTTGATTGTTTCCTTGTTCTACAGGATATTATGATAGCCATACATTTTATCAATTGTTATTTATTCATGTTTTTCAAAAATATTAAACTAAATTCTCTTAGTCCTTAAAATTCATGTTGAAAAAACTAAATCATTATACAGTGAGACCGTTCTAAGTCAAACTCAAAGGGACCCCAAAAAATTGGACTTTGAGGAGTTTTCAAGTTAGGAAAATTGACAAAATAGGCACAGATTAATCAAGGGCAATGTTGATATTGAGAGGTGTGGGGGTGGGTAGGTAACAGCCTTACAAGCGAGAAGGCTTGACAGAAGGAGAGGCGGGTGTCTGATGTTTCACATGAAAGGAAGCTGACAGCTTTAAAATACTGACACCACCGAGAAAGCCCCTCCCCCACACTTGACTCCCTTCACAGTGGGATTAAGATTTTTCCTTTTAAAAGTTTTACACAAACGCCTTGGATAATTTGACTTATGGGGGATGGAAGCCAACATTCTTCAAGTAAGAAGATCTAAAATACATTAGTCTTATGGAATATAGCCTAACAATTAAAATAAGTAAAGGGAGGTTTTCAAATTAAGGATGTTCAACTTAGCGAGGTCTGACTGTAATAAGTTGTTAAATTTTTTCCCCTCAAATATGTCTCAGATTATTTAAACATTGAATAATTACACTGTTATTAGCAGCAGAGTTTTTTTAAATTAGTATGATAAAAATAGAAAGCTATAAAACTGTTACTATCATGACGAGTATTAGCATAAAAAGCAAAAAAAAATTTGAAAAAGTTGATCCCTTAACAAGTGAAAAATTTGCATAATGATTGACGTAGAAAGGGTAAGTCTCCTTTTCCTGGAAATTCATTTATAAGCCTGAATTTCCTGCCATGATGCATTAATAAGTATATGTTTAGCACATGGTCTATTTGAGTATTGTTTTCGTGTGTGATCATCTGTTTTTACAAATTTTGTATTCAGACAGTATGCGTAATTTTTTATATGTATGATCTTCTTTCTTCTTCGTTCTCAATATTGAATATTGAGTTTTGCGTGCCACGAGTTTTGCGCCAATTGGCCCATTTGGAGCTGGGTGGGACTCGTGTACACCCTGGGCCCCGGGAAAAAATCCTTGGCTTCCCATGGATTCGAACTCGTGACCATCGGAATGACAGTCGAGCGCGCTTGCCACTCGACCACCGCGGCACCCAAATGGGTGAAAAACGGCGGGGTAATGCGTGGAACCCTTAGCCGTGGCATGTGAACGCTGCATCACTTGCCAAAAAACAACTGCTGCCTTGCAGATGGTCTTGGCTGACCAAAGGCTATGGAAGCAAATCCAGAAAATACAGCAGGCTCAAGTCGGAGACCACGGGCCAATTGGTGCAAAACTCGTGGCATGCAAAACTCAATATTCAATATATGTATGATAAAATGTCTTTAAAAATAAAAACACAAGAAGACAATCATAAGAGAGAAAAAAATAACTGTTGAAATGAAACGTAAAATCATCAAAAAGCAAGAACAAGGTGTAAGCGTAGCTAATCTACTAGCATGCAGTTACAATTGGCCAACAGCAACGATCTGCGCTATTCTCAAGAACAAAAACAAAATTAAGGAGATGGATGCAACAAAGGGAGTGTCAATAATGTCTACGAAACTGTTACAACGCAATCTGTCAAATTTTGAAGTGTCGGTTTTCTACATTTAAATGATTAATTATTTGTCATGTTTTCATATTTTTATTTACGTTTTTATTTTCAAATCTAAATTCATTTCCAAGTTTTTACATACTTTAGCAATTCAGACGTAATTTTGTTAATAAAAATTGTTGGAAAATGAGTATTTTTTCAGCATGGAATGCCTTATTGCATTTAACATTGATTGTATGGGAAAATTGTTTTGTTTATTTTACTGTAAACTGAAATTGACACATTTCTTCATTTAAATTTCAGGGTAATGGTAAAGATGATTAATCTGCTCAATGGTAATGTGTGGCTGTGGGAACATGGAAAATTTATGAACAGAAGATATCTGATTCAGGTAAGATTTCTATAAATAACTTTAGTTTTTAATAATCATTTCATACAGGATATAGTCAACACTATTTATATACCTACTATTTTTTTTTTTTTACTTTTTACTTTTTTTTTTTTTTTTTTAAATTTTTATTGAAATCGTTTTTCAGGAACTGTATCAAAAATATCTTGATGGTGAAAATATGTCATCAATACCAAAAGAGCAAGATCCATTTTGGGAGCCTGTTGAAGATGTTTTAATAGGGACAGCAAATGTCTTCTTACAGGTTTAAAAAATTAACTTCAAATGTTTCTATTTACACCCAATGCACACAATGATTTTATTTTGTTTTGCTGAATTTTAGTTTTCAATGATTTAAATCCTTTCTATTTTTAAAATTTCAGTTAAACGGATTTTAAATATCATAAATGCCAACTGCATCATTTTAGATTTCAAAATTTACCATTTTATTGACATAGTGGGAAAACATGATCCAACTATTCATTACTTTCTTTGTTACAGTCACTGTCATACGCTTTAGATTTTGAAGATGAGTTATCAATAACAAACTACATAGGTCAGGAAGAAGGAAAACTGATGGTAAATATAACGCCTTGCACGCAGTCTGGGATGGCCGTGGATGAGAACAATTTTGTAGAGGATCCACAATCTTTACTGGGAAAACCATTTCATTTTAAAGTATGTATTTTATTATCATAATATTATGTATGTTGTTGAATCAATTTAGGGCCCAGGATTAAAATAAATTCAAAATGTGTATTTACTATTTCAGTGGTTGTTCAGTTAAAAAGCTAAATTCAATTTGTATTAAACATAAATTGATATTTGCCTCTTCCCCTTTTTAAGAAGTAGAAGAGGAAGACAATTTATTGATTTACCCTATTTACAGCTCTTCTCTTTATAAAGGTGTGCCTTTTAATTGCACAATTACTCTATAAATTTCAATATTTGTGTATATATTCTTTAGATTGGTGTGAAAGCAGCAGATATTTACTCACAAAGATTTTCAAAAGGAATCAAAGTGAAGTACAGATTGCTAAATGATAAAACATTCACCAAAACTAAAATGATGACTGGAACCCTTAAGCCAGAGTTTAAACACTCCAGGTCAGCATATCCCTTGTGTAACTTTTAAACAGATTTAAGACTTATTTAATTTGTGAAAAAAGACATCTGAAAGGATCTAATATCCAGACCTAGGAATACTACTATTGTACTGTTCCACATTATGGTTTCCATTTAATATACACACCAGACCTAGGAAAACTATTGTACTGTTGCTCATTATGGTTTCCATTTAAGATACAAACACATGCAAGATAGTTTCTATAATGTTATTTAGTTTATAAATCCATATGATCACACTGTTGGGCATGGCAATATTATTTTAACACATTTCTTAATTAATAACATTTTAGTCTAAATGTCATTTTCAGAATGAGAAAGTGAGCTTGTACCAAAATAATAACTATTTAAGTTATGAGCATTTGTTCAACATTGTTGAAAAAAAGCATTGCAGCAATATGTAACCAGAAATATATATATATAAGACAGCATACACAATTAAATTTAAGAATTCAAGAAATTGGCATATTGCTAACCATCTAAATAGAAATGATAAAAGTCAAATTATTGGAGCTAACAAGTGATTAACCTTATGGCCCAGATTTAGATATGCTATCCTAGCATAAGAAATGTGTATTACCATGGTAAATGGTATTATTTAAAACTAGTGTTTTAGATAGCCAGCCAGAGCTTGTGATACCAATGGAACTCATTTCTTGTTTCAGTGTAGCCTAGAGACCTGATACAATTATTATCCCCTGGTGTTCAAAACAAAAAAATCTAACATTTAAATCCTGCACCAAAATCCTGACTATAACATCAGTTTGTTTTTTTCTAAATTCATGTTATATATCCAATAGTCTTTTAAATATATATTTTAATTAATTTTTTAAAAGAAAATTTACAAGTTGGGTTTGGGGACTCGCATTTATAAAGATAAAATACCTATAGAAAAAAATCAAAGTTTTATCTACCAACAGTTTAGTGAAACTGTTTTTATTTGGAGAGATTAAAATTTCATTTCTATCAAGAAATACTTTTAATGTAATCTATAATGATAATTAATGGGGTTTTCCCGCTTTTTGAATGCTTATGTTAGATTGTTGCACCGTGCGCATTATATTGACACATTCTTGGTGTGATGTAGGTAAGTGGTGAGGGGATATGACTCATATTACTTTAGTTTCAGAATTACTAATCTGAATCACTTTTAATGTAATCTAGAATAATTTCCCTTGAATAAAAAAAATTCTTTTTTGGAAATTGCCTTTAAATACTCATTTGAGTTTTTATTACTTGTTTAAGGATATCATACAATAAACACTTATACATAGACCAAAATACATATATCTTTAAATGCCTCACATTTAGGGTGGGTGCGGGGCACTAAGAAAGCTGTGTACTTTTTCAAACTTGTGCTTTTGGCTTAGCATATTCTAAACAGTATGCTGTTGTACATTTGGTCACTTTTTTAAATTGATTTCCAAAATTAATTTGAGGGATCATTTCATTTTCATATTGAAGCTTTTCTAGATTATTCCAAAAGCTTAGATATTGTGTTATTCTTAATTTCATTTTAAAAAAGTATACCCTCACAAGGTGAAACAAAACTTTATTGTTCCCAATGCCTCATTGAACATTCAAATGTTCTCTTGAAACTATTACAGAATTGTGTCAATTGACCACCTCCTGCCTGAACATTTAGAATTTTTTGAGAGTCATAGTATAACTTTCCTAATTTATGGTAAACAAGAGGACACACCAGGGGATCCCAAACTGTCAAAATTATCCACCAAGGTAAGCATGCTTCAGTTCTCATTTTATTATTACCAAAATTATATTCTTATAAGCTGCTGAATTTTGTATCATAATGCATGTGAAATATTGATTTAATGCCTGTTAAATGAAAAAAAATATTAAAAAAGAATAGGGAAAAAAAGTTTAAAATTTATCAACTTCCTGAAAATTTATATTGACATTGGAAGGAATAAATTGGTTTATAACTAAATTTTTAAAATTAATATTTAAAAAAATGTAAATACCTTTGTCCACCATACAGGAGTTGCGTCAAATGGAACAGATCGGCTCAACAAACTCAGGAAGTCGTAGAAGATCAGTTTTTCAATTAGATGCACCAACTGCAGACAGTGCACACATGAAAACTGACCTAGTGCTGTTGCAGAAGAAATATGAACGTCTTGCACAGAAAGAGAAAAGAGTGATGGTGCAGTATTTAAGTTCATTATCTTTAAGTTCGCAATAATTTTTATTTATTTGTCATTTTGTACTCTTTATGTCTCAATATTTTTGTTTTTTGTAATTTCCTCATTTTAATTACTTATGAATTTTGATTTATTTTAAGAAAACTGAAGTTGAATTTAATATTTATTTTAAAAATATATATTGAAATATATTTCTCATTCAATATTTTACTATAAATTATAACTTACATTTTTAAAAAATCTTATTTCAAATTCTGCAGCAACTTTGCAATGAGTGGAAAGCAAAGCCAAAGGAAGAACAAGAATTTGAGGCATTTTTTAGAGCTGTGTCTGCGGCTGCTAATAGCACAGGCACTAGGCTCAAAACCCGTGTGCAGATTTTAAATAAGGTGACTGTGGTTTTAGAGTTGTTGTTTTTTTTTAGTTCTTTATGTTACAAATATGAGATTTCAAGAATAAATATTCAATAATATATGTTTCTTGTAGTTATGAATATGTTAATGTTACTTCTTTTCATATATTTTATGAGGTGCAACAAAAATAATACAATAATTTTCTTGATAGTACCTTGATGTTTTCATAAATATTACAGTACTTGGCATGTGTAGACAATATTTTTAATTGATTAAGTTAAAATCAAAATTTTAAAAATATTTTAACAGTTTATAAAAAATATAATTAGCTCTTAAATATTTTTTTATGACTATTTGTACAATAATTTACAATATACAAGAAAATATCTTCTATAGTAGGCTACAATTTAGAACTGTAATTGGGACTATTATAGACTAACAATACTTTAGTAGCAATGTTATAGCTTAAACAGACACTTAAACAGCAACAATAGACTTACCAATAAAATTTGGGATACAACTTTCAGGCAATCCAAGCAGAAAGTTTTGTACATGGGAAAAGGCATAATTCTAGCAGTGCATCAAATGTAAGGAAAATTGTGATAAGAAATCAAGTATTTATAATTATTAAAAGCATAATCACTAACATGAGAAGCGGTTGGTTTCATTCTAATTGAATTTACATTTTAAATTAATTTTTTTTAAATTCCTTTTATTTTCCCATGTTAATCGTGGTCATCAAGTTGTAAAAAAAAAAGGACAATTATATCTGATTTAGGCTTCACTCAATCAATATCAGTTTTTTCATTTTTTAATTTTTGTTTAGCTTGGCTAAAATGTCAGCTACCTATGGCTGCAGATTTAAAATCATGTTAAACTTTTTTTTCATTACATGTCTGCCTTCAATTTTTAAAAAATGTAAAGGACGTCATTACATTTTCCTATTTCAAACCGCAAATTTGAAAAGAATAGGCAATTGATACCTTTATTTAAAATTCAATTATATATCAATTTTCTATCAGGTAAAATCTGATTTTGTGCAATTTTTTACTCTTAACATTCATGTGGTAATATATTTCTAAAATAATAATGGCTTCAGATTTATTTCAAATGATTAAATATAAAATAATAATATAATACTGAGATCAACTATTTTTTACAAAATAAAACAATTACTATAAAAATTAAAACAATTTTTTTTAAAAATTGTATGTATTTTTTTAAAATAGAAAACGGATGCTTTGATGTTATGTCTCTGTAGATCTATATTTTCCTTTGTTCACATAGATTGTAAAAATGTTTGGCTTGACTTATTTTTTGTACTTAATATTTTCATTAAAAAATCTGAGACCACTTTCTATCAAATACCAGTATAAGGGTTAAGAGAAACATAATATTTTTCCTTTACCATTTATCTGATTTTTAATGATAATTAAAATATAATTAAAGAGTAATTTAATTTTAGAATAGAAATGGGATGAGAACATTGTTGCTTTAAGTTTCTAAATTTCTTTATAAATTATAAATTGCACTGTCATCATTTCTTTCCAAAAATATGAGATCTACACTTGTTAAATATCAGATCACATGTAAAGTTATTTTTATTGGACTTAAGTCCTTTTTTATTATTTTGTAAATATTTTTGGATTGTTTTTTTTTTTTAAATGCTTAGCAAAATCTAATGTAGGAAAGACAAAATGAGACAAATATTTGGTGAACAGAAATTGTAATTGATACTTGCACCTCTATTTTTTTATAATAACATGCCATCATTTTTTCTTTTCAATGTCTGTGTGTAGTCCTAAGTGTATATCCTTTTCCTAAAATAATGATACAAGTAAAATTCATGATAGTCATTTTTTAAAGATAAATGTGTTAACACACTTCTTGTTGCCTTTAAATTGTATTTTGCATTGTAATTTTCTTCTGGTCATTTTGTTGTACCAATGCTGTTCCCTTTTCAATGTCTTGCAGTATTTCTATTTCTTTATTTAAGTTTAAGAGAAATGAATTTGTAAAATTACCATCATATAGTTATAGAAATAATTTGATCAATAATAAATAAAACTACAAAATGAACTTATATCTTTAATTTTGTCCATTTAAACTAATATGGGAGGAGTAATGTTTATGCTAAATTCTATAAATAGCTATTCTATGCTATAACCCAGGAGTCCTGCTACCACTTTTGTCTATTCAGCCCCTACATGAGTTTATCTGTCATTTCTTGACAGCTATAAAGTAATTACCTATTTTCCAGCAAGATGATGGGGACACTGTCAGCCTGTTTGTTTTTGGGGAAGAAGAAGAAGATCTTGCAAATGAAGCAGCCCAATCTAATGGCATCATCGACTATGACAAAGTTAAAAAACATCATTTTCCTATAGAGAAATCTTCACATCATAGTGGAAATAATAGCATTGTAAGCCAAACAGACTTGATTTTGTTAACATCTTCGCTTATAATTTATTTGCATTTTAGTTCTCATTTCTTGATATTGTCACACTTTATAGCAGAGTAGTACCCCCTATTTCTAAATGGCTTTATATGGCTAGCTGAAATTTGTAAACTTGTAAAAGAAAAATAATCTTGATATTTAGTGGGTGGGGGGGGGAGGGCCTCAGGATTAATATTTGTCTTACTTTTTCAGCGATTTATCAATTTGCTGATAAATGTACCTTTTTAAGCAATGACATGTTTAAAATTTTAATCTTATATATTTGATTTTTAAAATCTTTATTAAACAGATAGTTGTTTGATTCATAAATTTAGTGTCATGTGTAAAACTAGGAACTCTTCTCTGTGTTAGAAAAAGTAGCAAAACAAGATGCTAAAACTAAAACAAGTTTATTTATTATTGTTTTTATGTGGCATTAGTGATATCATTGAAATTAAATTGTGATGTTTTCTTTTAAAGAATTGCTTTTTAAATTGATAAAAATAACTGATAAAATTTTACTGACACCAAAATTGTAATATCTCCTTATTTAAAATCTTTACAGATGACCAATAACAAAAAAGAGAACCACGCTGTGGAAAAGTCTGGCAGTTCAGCTTGTAACATAACTTAAAACTTGTGGATAAAATTAATCTGAAAGCATGCTGTAGAGATGACTGCACATTTTCTTTAAAATTATTCATTCAGATTTTTTTAATAACTTATAATTATGATATAAACTCGAATGTGGTGTACATCAAATTAGTTCCAGGCTGTGTTTTAACCAATGTTTTAAACATTCTGGTATTTTTTCTTTAAAATGTAGTTCCATAATCAAAGTTTATAGTCAAATAAATTTAATGATTTGCACTTTTATTTTCTAACATTTGGTAACAAATCTGACAATGACTAAATAATTTTATTTTATAAACTATCCAGTCCAAATTTACCTTCAGGGTAAGTGATTAACTAATTATTCGTATATCTTTAAAAGCTGTAACTTTACTTTCCAGTCTGTGCATTATCCATAATAAAAATATTTTCACTAACTAACCAAGTGCACCTTATGGGAGGTGGAATAACCTGAACTGAAAACAATGTTTGTAATTTTATATCTGATGAGTCTTACATGAAATACCAGTCTCTTAAAAGCCTTAATGTGAGTTCTACCAAGTTGTTTTAGTAGAAAAATAGAGCTTACAAGTGAGTAAACTTGAAAATGAAAGTTTTTTTTTTAAAAAAAAGAGTAAATGGCTATGTCATGGTTAGCAGAGATCAACAAAACTTTTTATCAACAAAAAATTTAGTTTGACTAGACATTTTCCTGAGATTTGCTTGGCCCCATGCCCAACAATTTAAATGATTAACAGAGAATATCTTTTGGATTTCAAATAAGAATTCCTGTTAATTAATGCTATTACTAATTACAAGTATGTTTTTGTAATAACTGACTGAATTTAATGTTGTTTTTGTTAATTTTTAAAAAATGAAAACTGTTGAGCCGTAAGTGCAATTTTCAACTTGCAGTGATTTTTGTAAATATTTTACAGATAAATTTTTTCTTCTTAACGTAAACATATTGAGTTTCAAATGATTTCATATTTGTTACTAAAGAATCTTTAAAATGAAGTTTCATATATAACAAGATACAACAATGGAAGTAGAAGTAAATAAAGTGTGTAATAGTAATAAGGATGGATTGTCTCTGACGATTTAGTCTAACTTGCTTGTTTTTGTCAGTTTTTTTTCCCAGCCTAATTTAATAGGTAAGTGGATACAGTATAATTATAAAGTTCCTAAAAAAAAAAGGCCTTACTACCCATCAATGATTACTATTGGTTGGCGGTAGAGGTGTAATAGGGGGTAGATTTAGCAATTTAACTTAACTACGAGAGGAGGAATGGGATCAAACTAACGGTGTATGCACAAATTAAATAGTAGCCTTAGTAAAAAGTTTTAATTAAACAACCAGTAAAGACAAAGTTTTTGACTATAAATCCTTATATATGAGAAATAACTAAAAGTATTGATTATGTTCAATATAATGCATGCGACAGAAAATATTTTAAAAGTATGTTAAATATTAAAAGCACTGCAAGATAGACTAGCACAAACATTTACATTCTAGATGGGGATAATCTAAAAATATATTAATTTCACAACAGTGAATTCGTTTGATCTGAAATTTTGATAGAATGCATTGTTAGGCAACAAAAGTCTATGTGCAAAATTTCAGCTCGATAGGATCCCAGGAAGTGAACCATTTTTTACTTTTGTTTTTCCGTGGGTGAACTTTGACAGGCAGACAAGACAGTTAAGTTAATTAGAGGGATTTTTTTTTTTTAATTGATTGAAATCACCAGATTTTAAAACAATATATTCTTCATGTGTAGGCAATGAATGAGTTGTGAGAAAAATAAAGATTGCTTTTGTATAAACACATGAATATTATTACAATGAAATCATTGCAACATTTCAGAACAAGTTGTGTGACAGTGAAAGGGATAGGGAGGCACAAGGGAGATTGGTAGGAAAGGGGGAGGATGGAGACCCTGCTCACACCTGTCTGCTATATTTAAAGCAATATCATTACATAGCCCCAGTCACTTAAAGGATTAAAAAATTATTGTAATTTTTTTTTATCATTGCACTTAAAAGCTTTAATTATTAAACATTCCAAAAATTATTGTGCACAAAAATCTTTAGCAATTATGTGATTTATTTACCTACTGCTGCAATATTAATTATTCAAAATGGTTTATGCAATTATGAATTTTTCTCTTTATAGTTATAGCTGATGCAGTCTAATAATTTATTAATTTTAATTATTAAAAATTAACATACAGAATCTACTAAGATTTCATGACTAGTAAAGATAATTATCTGATGCTTATGGGTCGCTAAGTATGGAAACTCTACATGTTACAATGTTGGTCACAGGAGCTGGCAATGACATTGAATGTGAGTTTTGACTAAAAATGTTATATTTTTCCTCTTGCTTCACTAATTGATTTTATAAACTTGGACTTAAACTAACAGTTTATACAATTTTCAATGTCCTTTTAAAAAGAATCAATCTTCTAATGTATTTGTTAATGAACAGTAAAAATGAAATTAAGCACCAATAGCTAACAGACACTTAATAAACATTGGCTATTTAAAATTTTTCAAGGTACATTGTGATTTTGCAAGCTCTGAGATAGTTAAATAAAGCACTTTCCAATTACAAATCTTGTGTTTTTATTGTGAACTAGTATATTACCCATAGAAGTTTTCTAAAAAAAATATATTCGAGCTGAAATCTATTAATTTAGAAAAAATACAGAATAAAAAAAATTATGTATTTTTATATATTTTCATTTATTTCCATATTGAAAAGTTTTATGTGGACAATCGAAAAGATTTATTATTGGTGCAGTTTTTTATCCGAGGCTTTTTTTAAAGCAGTCGCTGCTTTCTAAAAGTAGTAGCACTACGAGTGACTGGGAACATACTTAGCAAATTATGTATATTGTTTATAGGTTGATGTATATGATAATTTGTCCTAATTGAACCTTTAATTTTATAAACTCAATTGATAAATAGTTTTTCAAGCTCCAGGAGAATCCTATTTCCTTCTTACTATTTTAAAAATGCATAAATTTATTTATTTTTAAGGAAATAATTATGCTTTCAGGATTCAATTCTTTTTCTACCTGAAATATTCTTTTGATTAACTGATTTTGTGTACATAAAAGCTTTCAATGAAACACAAAAATTGTGTAAAGTGAATACAGGAATAATATGAACTCAACCCAAATTATTATAAAAGATATGCAAATGTGTTATTGAAAGATTTATTGTGAATCTAACATGTAATTTGTACAAATAAGAGCATTTACTCATACTGCTGGAACAGATCTATTTTGCATTTTTATTTTATTAACAATCTGTATACAAGAACCATCGGATCCTTAAAAGTAAAAGCAAATAATTAACAGCAAAGTTAAAAGTGATTTTCATTAAGAAACCTAGATGTAAAATAACTTAAATAATAATAATTTTCTTTTTCAAGCAACCTTCTGAAATCTTTTGTATGATTATTGAAAAATCAGGATTTATGTTACAAAAGGAATTCTTTGTAGATGAAAGCTAATCATTTAAGCTAACATAATGAAAAATAATAAAAGTCCATGAACAATATTTACAAGAACAATTTTTTTTCTATTTATAAAGTTACATGAATTACTTATTAGAAAAAGTACATAAATATACAATCACTTCCTTGAACACATGAGGGTCTCATATGGTCACATGAAGGCACAGACGCAACGTAACCCTATGCTGAGGAGTGGTCATCTTAGCCTGTGTCCTAACATTGCCCAAACTCATATGGTCACATGAAGGCACAGACACAAACTAACCTACACCAAGGAGTGGTCATCTTAGCCTGTGTCCTAACATTGTGCTTTCATGTGACCATATGAGTTTGGACAGACACAAAGTAACCTACACCGAGGAATGGTCATCTTAGCCTGTGTCCTAACATTGTCCAAACTCATATGGTCACATGAAGGCACAGACACAAACTAACCTACACCAAGGAGTGGTCATCTTAGCCTGTGTCCTAACATTGTCCAAACTCATATGGTCACATGAAAGCACAGACACAAAGTAACCTACACCGAGGAATGGTCATCTTAGCCTGTGTCCTAACATTGTCCAAACTCATATGGTCACATGAAGGCACAGACACAAACTAACCTACACCAAGGAGTGGTCATCTTAGCATGTGTACTAACTGCAGCAGAATGCGTCAACAAGATGTCAACAAAACTTGTCTGAAAGTCTTCACCAGAAAGTCTTATCAATTGCTTTTTTATATGTGTGGCTACCTGCTAGCAGTCCAAGTCACAGCCTAATGGAGTACAGAAACCCAAACTTCTTCTTTTAGAGATTACAAACTGCTATAAGAATTATTAGGATTATAGTCTTCAACACACATCAATATTACTAGACCTTACATTTCCAACTTGATGCTTTAAACTCTTTTGGTCAAATAATTTAACTGAAAAGGAAAGTTAAAAATGTTAAAAATATTACAAAGAAATTTTACATTTTAATGGGAAGCTTTAAGATACAAGATTATTTAGATGGGTTGAATTTAATTATAATGGAAAATGTATAAATATATACAAACACAACCACCCATGCAGCTTGCAAATTAACCTGAAAGAATAAACGTAACATTATGTGTCAATGCAGGATACATGTAACTTAAGTCAACACTTCCTTGTAAATGCATTTCAGATGTGTTTTTTTAGAAATGAGAAATAAGCCTTTTTATTTAGCAACATACTAAAATGTATAATTAAAAATTCCCTGCCACTCCCATTGATTAAATAATAGGTTCTTAAGTTGAGGAGCATGGTCGGTAAACAAAATTAATGAAGTAGCAAAAGGAATTTCACATTAAAGAATGTCTTTGATTTAGTAACATGTCCCACAGCCTCTGTGACAAGTGAAAATATTAACTCCTTTTATAGCCAAGAATAGTAAATGTACATATAATTACATTGAACAATGCAATAACAATGCTGCGTTGAAATGTACATCAACAAGTAATAGATATAGTGATAACATGAATACAAATCTAAACTGTTATCTATTCAAAATATTTTAACATCAATTATATTGTATGTACAGGCAAATTATTTTATCAACGAAAACAAATCTCAATTCCTTTATTTAAACAGGAAAGTAGCATTAACAAAATAACCAACATTCTTACAAATTTTAATTTAAACAATAATTTTAAAATCTTCATTTCTGCTATATACTTTCAGAAAGTGCTACCATGTTTGAGTGAATTTTTCAGGATTACATGATTAATGTACAAAATATAATTAAGATAATTGAAACCAATGGAACATTGGCAGATTTCTTTTAGCCACTCAATGGGTTAAAGATAAAAAAATAATTTTTTTATGACTCATTTTCCTATAATATAAATAAAACCTTTTCATTGGCCTCTAATTAAAGTTTATGTTCTAAGATACACATTACAATCATAACCTGATGTAATAAGCATGGCCATCTAGCAAGATTTATTCAAGTTCTATTTAACTACTTTACTTCATTCGGCCATCTCTAATATTTACTAACACTTACATATAAATTTCAGCAACAACAACAAACTATAAAATCTTCAGCTCTCATAACCATGACATTTAGAAAGGATAAAACAAAATATGTGACCATTAAAAAAATGTAACTAATTTTATATTCTGAAATAACAAAACCAATCGAGATAGTTTAGTATATAAATACATTGTAACTTATCAAAGCCCTGTAATGAAACAATACTCAGCAATTGATTAAACAGGCAAAGAGCCTATGTTCATAAAGGAGACTAAACAGCTCATGTATTCAGATGCAATGAATATTGCAATATCCACAGACAGTGTATTATGCTCAATCATAAAGGCACTGATTGCACTCACTATCCACGTACAAAAATATTTAACACCTGATGTTTTTTTAAAGTTTTAAAACTTGGAGCACAGAGTATTGCTAAATTGAAGGAAATGCTTAAACTTTTATTTACACAGCTACTGCACTATGATGATAGCATGTTGGTGATATCCACATCAAATAAATCACAGGCCCCTTCTGTATCATCAAGGTTGAAGTAGTAATCCCTTCCACTGGGAGGAGGACTTAAGGACAGCAGTGGCGTGAGGGCTGTTATAACAACAGTTAACATTATTAGAACAGTTTTCATTTTATTTATTTGTCTACTAAACATTAAGTATACAGTCATGCACAATCTCAATTTCCTAAATGGGTAATATACCAAATCCATTTTTAACACTTAGTTGGGACACAACACACAGTACATTCCTTTACAATGCTTAAAAAAATTTTATTCCTAAGAAAATTAATGAGAAGAGCCAAGCAACTAAAAAATGGTTAGGATCAAAATGGAGTTGAACAAAAGAGATTGCTGTAGAGGATAAAATTGGTGTGCACATCTGTGACTTAGTTGTAAAGGATGAAATTGGTGTGCATGTCTGTGACTTGGTTGTAAAGGATGAAATTGGTGTGCATGTCTGTGACTTGGTTGTAAAGGATGAAATTGGTGTGCATGTCTGTGACTTGGTTGTAAAGGATGAAATTGGCTTGCATATCTGTGACTTAGTTGTAATGGATGAAATTGGCGTGCATTTCTGTGGCTTAGTTGTAAAGGATGAAATTAGTGTGCATCTCTGTGACTTAGTTGTAAAGGATGAAATTGGTGTGCATGTCTGTGACTTGGTTGCAGCTTAGACTATTTCTTTGATTAAGAAAAACAAAAGACTTTATTAAATGGGCAAATGTTGTGAAGGGGTAGAAAACTTTTACAAAACAAAGATCAGGGACATTAGAGCATGTTTAAAAATTGCCTTTGATCTGGATAACAGGAAAACAAAAGATTTTGTCTAAGTTTTTTCATTATGTACTTTTATAATAAACAGTGTTTAAATTATTTTATAAAACTACGTCAATAAATGTATGATATGTAAATAACAAAATGATTTCTCTTCATGGGAACTGATTAATAATTTTCCCTCTATTTCTTATAGAAAAAATATGTTTGGTGTATGTCCAATATGGTAACGTCCAAAGGTCTGGAAGGAGTTAATGACGTATACTGAGGTTCCACTGTATTAGAGCCTCATATAACTAATTTGTTTTAGGAACATTTGACTTCAGTTTCAGAGTTATGGAATAATCAATATAGGGATAGCTCAAGTACAAACTATAAATGAAGAGCAAGATAAAATTGGGTTGTTGGCTCTTTGATTCTGTTGTCACATCATTGGTAGTTGTGATGCATTACTTTAGTTCAAGTATACATTGTTTTTTAAAAACTACATTATTTACAAAATGAACTCTAAAACAACTTTAAAATAATCTTCGACTCAAAACCACAGACATATATAATTATGAACCCACCTAAAACATGTGGCAACATAGCAAGCTACAAGCAAATTGAATCTATCCCATACCAAGTGCTTTGTTTCACTTTATTAAATGATGTCACAGTCACAAGTTTAAGTTTATCTTACAATTAAAAATAAAATGTTTACTTTGTCTTAGCCCATAGTTTATCTAACAATTAAGAATAAAATGTTTACTTTGTCTTAGCCCATAGTTTAATAATTAAGAATAAAATGTTTACTTTGTCTCAGCCCACAGTTTAACAATTAAGAATAAAATGTTTACTTTATCTTAGCCCACAGTTTAACAATTAAGAATAAAATGTTTACTTTGTCTTAGCCCATAGTTTATCTAACAATTAAGAATAAAATGTTTACTTTGTCTCAGCCCATAGTTTATTTAACAATTAAGAATAAAATGTTTACTTTGTCTTAACCCACAGTGTATCTAACCATATACAAGAATATTTTCACTTACTGTCAGCTGACATAAGTTGATCTAAATCCAACAGTTCTCCAGATAAATCTGTGAAAGTTATAGTAAAACTATCAAATGTTCAAACGTAAATAAAATTATATCGACTAATTCAAAATCGAAATGGCTAATAATATTTTACCTTAGCTTAAGTTTGATTTATCATCTCAGCTCTTTATCATTAATTGTGTGCCGATCTGATATTATTTTGTTCTGGTTGCAATAAGTCGCTATTTTTAATATATAAAGCTTCCAGCTCTATTGACATTAGAATAGATATATGCTAAATATAAATTAATGATTCGAATTATATTTACTGAGATTGAACAGAAGTGAACCATTATTTCCTAATTATTAGCAGCAGTAACAAATAATATCAATTGACAGTTAGCATTTGTATGTTTTGATTGCATTTCTATCATCCAATATCAAATTATTTAAGACTATTACTTTTCAGCTGTAAATTTTTTCCCCCACACAATTACGTTTCAATAAACCCAAATACAGCTGGAAGCAATTAATTCCATAATTTTTTTAAAAAAGTAAAAGATTAACTCAGCAATTATTGCTGTGCTAAAAAATATATTTTTTATAGTTTCCTTTCTCAAAAGTAAAACTGACTTAGCCATCACAATCTATAGTACTTGTACATTAACCACAACAAATACTAACCCATATCATGCTTGGAATCAAACAGATCGTTGTTGAACATATCCATGCCATGATCAGAACTGGAAGATGTCGATGCTAAAATACATAGGAAAAAGAATCAGAAGATATCCTCAATGAACTCCATTCAGTATAATATATACCGTATATACTCGCTCCTTAGCCCGTTTGTTTATAAGCCTACCCCTCCCCACCCCACTTCTTTTGGGAGAGAATAGAATAGTATAAAAGTGTGTAGCCCTCTCGTAACCCGACCCCCAAAAATAAAGGACAGTATAAACAAAATGGTACACATTTTTTGTTAACTACAAGCTAAATCGATCACACTATGATAAACAGTGACAAAAGCGCGTACATTAAAATTTGTAAAATAATTTATTAAAACATTCACAAAAATAAATAAAATGAATAAAAAAGGTAAGTGCACATGTTAAATAATATTATATAGCGTCTGGTAGAGCAGTTGAATCTTGTAGCATTTAGTAAAGGACCTTGATAATCTACAATAACAACACCGATATTCAATGTACATGCAGAAATCAACTATGGCCTATGACCTGCTTGTAAGCCGACCTCCAAATTTTTTTTTTACCTAGATTTTGCCTAGAACTGCCAGCTTTAGAACAAGTATATTCGATACTTTATTACAGTCAACAATAGTATATTGAAAAATCTGAGCAAAACTTACGTTGAGATAGTAGTGAATCAGACATATTTTTTCTTGGTGAAGATCTTGTTGCCATTCGCGTAGGGGGTTCTATAAAAGCAGCTGTTTGGGACTGCTTCAGTGGATATTTGGCGGGAGACTTCTGTATAAAGATAAGAATCAGCAAATACTGTAAATAAAAAGCTTGAAAGCTGGGGATCAGCAGCCAGCATTACGCAATAACTTCAATCTTCATCAAAACTTGCCTTAGAATGTTTCTACAAATAAAATGACCAAACATGATCACAAAGACAAACTGGAAAGGTCAAGCTACGGAAAAGATGGGGGTGGATAGAGTGGACACATTGTAAAGCCACGGGGAACATCACAAAACATTCTTTCACATGGAAACCATCAGGAGAGGAGTGCCCAAAAGTACACAGAGATGGAAGTTAGAGAAACATGCAAGAGTATGGGATACAGAGATGGAAGTTAGAGAAACATGCAAGAGTATGGGATACAGAGATGGAAGTTAGAGAAACATGAAAGAGTATGGGATACAGAGATGGAAGTTAGAGCAACATGCAAGAGTATGGGATACAGAGATGGAAGTTAGAGAAACATGCAAGAGTATGGGACACAGAGATGGAAGTTAGAGCAACATGCAAGAGTATGGGATACAGAGATGGAAGTTAGAGAAACATGCAAGAGTATGGGATACAGAGATGGAAGTTAGAGAAACATGCAAGAGTATGGGATACAGAGATGGAAGTTAGAGCAACATGCAAGAATATGGGATACAGAGATGGAAGTTAGAGCAACATGCAAGAGTATGGGATTCACCGATACACAACTGGAAAGGAATGTATAGGATTGAGTTGAAGGAAAATTGGAGAAGATGGTTACAAGTGGGGTAAAATGTTGACATAAGTTATTCATCTAAAGTTGATACAAACATTAACAAAATTTTTGCTTTAAATGATTAGCCTATATGAGATTCAAATGCCTTTTATTTTATATGATCAGCCTATATAAAATTCAAATGCCTACTTTTATTTTTATATGATCAGCCTATATGAAATTCAATGCCTACTTTATTTTATATGATCAGCCTATATGAAATTCAATGCCTACTTTATTTTATATGATCAGCCTATATGAAATTCAAATGCCTACTTTTCCTCTAGTAACTGTCCCTCCTTTATCTGCATGTTTTCCTGGGTCAGGATTTTGATTCTGTGAGGTATCAGAGGGACCCACATCTACAGTTCCAGCTGCCTGCATTGGTGGAGGAACTTGGACCACAACTGGTTCAGATTCATCAGTGTCTTTATTTACTAGTAAAACATTAATGGCACCAGCTTGGCTCTTTAAGTGGATCTGGTAATTTTTTTTTTGGTTTAGTCCCTGGGATGGAAAAAAAATTGCATTTATATTTGAGAGCTCAATTACTGCCTTATACATAATATTTATTTTTGTAATAAAACTTGTAACACACTTGTCAATAAGTTAGTGACTAAATTTGGGGGGACATTTTAATTAGCAACACATTAAAGACAAATCATTTTAAATTTACAAATTGGTAATTTCATCATTCTTCCAGACTTACAATCTCTGGTATAGGGACCTCAAGCTGGGTGCCTGACGGTGCTTGGACAGCTAGCAGAGTATCTCCCTTGAAACAATGGCAGATGTCTTCATGAGTAACATAAGCTAACCTGAAAAAAAAAATTATTTGTGTGATCAAATTGTGTTGCGTTTATTGAATGATGAGCACCATTTTGGAAATGATTCTATTTGAGCGGGTAAAAATTTATTGACAACAGCTAGATGCAGCGTGTTAATTAAAATATTACTTGTTCAAAAGAGATAAAAGAAAAAATTAAACTGTTATATACCTACAAAAAAGAAAACAAGTGTGAAATTTCATTAATTTTTGAAACAACTTAAGATTGCAAACTTTCTCGGAAATAAGAACAATTAAATAAAATGAGGAAGAAATAACATCCAACTGGTGTAATTTATATTGTACCTTGTGTTTGTGACTTCATCTGTGACATTTTTTATACTTTGCTGAACCCATTGTTTGTGCTTGTCCAATTGAAGTTCTTGTTCTCTTAGATCTGCTAGGTCATCTTTCAAACTTGTAAGCCTTTCTGAAATATCCCTGGAATTGCTACCAGGTCCTGAACCCCTGAGCAAAAACAGTTCAATAAAATCTGTAACATTTAAATATCCTGCCAGAAAAACTATAAATTGGTCTTTGAAAAGTTAACTTCTTGAAACAAACTTAATTGTGCTCACTGACAACCATAAGAATAATTTAAAGGCTTAAAAACCGTCTCATACATATCATTTTGATTAATTACTCAGAAGTATGACTTACTTCCATTGTATGCTATTCTTTGATTTCTTTTCAATGAGACCAATACCCTCCAGAACATTGGTAATGTCATAAATTCTTCTCTTTTGCCGCACAGCTAGCTGGTCAGCAGCCTGTCAAAGGAATCATTTACAATCATTGTAAGATAGTAACTAGTAGGGAACAGCAGGATATGGTTTTTTATTATTTGTCTGATCCAGATATCTCAACATCTAAGTGTAAGGGTTAAAAGGGTGTATTTAACTACTTTATTAAAATATTTATTATTTGTCTCATCCAGATATCTCAACATCTAAGTGTAAGGGTTAAAAGGGTGTATTTAACTACGTTATTAAAATATTTATTATTTGTCTCATCCAGATATCTCAACATCCAAGTGTAAGGGTTAAAAGGGTGTATTTAACTACTTTATTAAAATATTTATTATTCAACAAATGGAGAGAATGTGCTATCTACATTGACGGTTTGTGACACTGTCAATTTGAACATTTTACAATGAACTGAATGAACAAACTTGCACAAAGTTCAACTAACTTTGTAGTGTGAACCAAGTGAACAGTGTTGTACCGAGTGTGTAGCGTGGTGTACAAGAAGTTGTGACCTAGAGCCATAATAAAAACTGTTCTTTTATTCAGACGATTTAAGTTTAATAAGCTGTTAATTAACTTAGTTTGTTATCTTATGTAGTAAAGTAGTATCAATCTATACTTGTAACTTTTAACTTGATATTTTTTCTCATATTGAAATTGATTGTTTTACTAAATTTTGTGTAGATTTTAATGATTTCATGATCAACGCTTATTTATTTGTTTATTTTGTTATATATTAATAATTTAATGTACAACTTAATTAGTTACCTAAATTATTTTGTATAATTATAATATTCATTATAGACTATAGTTTGAAAATTATAAGACTGAATAAGATATAACATGGGAGACAAGCAACATTTTTATTTTTAAGTTCGCAAATAATCACAATTTTAACTGCCATTTAAAGTTCAACGAAAAAAAACAAAGAATATAAAATTATTACAATGGTATAACTTACATCATATAAGTCAAATGTTTAAATGTAAATACTGAATTAAAAGTAGTGAATGATTGCCTACTGTCAACAATGATTGCCTACTGTCAACAATGATTGCCTACTGTCAACAATGATTGCCTACTGTCAACAATGATTGCCTACTGTCAACATACTAGTCTATGAAAAAGAAGTTAAAAACAAAAGCCAACACTCAGTCTGTCCCAGTTTCCAAGGCTCCTCGTTAGCTATAAAGTATAAAGTTTATAGTATAAACTAATAATTACAAATTAAACTTAAAACATTCATTTTTTTAAACATATAATTAATATATCAACTATATCAATGAAAATAATTTAACGACTTGAGTTAATAAAATAGTTACTAGTTACAAGTATTATGTAACATGGTACTCAGCAGTACTTGTTACCTTTAAGGTTTCTACAATTTTTTAAATTTTGAAAAATTAAATGTTTGTCATACCCAAATTCTTTTTCAAGAACATAACATCCCAAGTTTTTTTTTTGCGACAAGTGAGAATGCTTATCATCATTTATTATGGGTCTACCGATAAGCATTTTTGCTGATATTGCCAATACCGATATTACAGATGTGAGTATTTGTTAGGACAAAAACTAGCAGTCATATTTTATGACGTCATTCTTAAATTTATGACGCGTAATTATGTATATTTTATATGTTAGGCTTTAATTGAGACAAACGTAAATTAAGAAACAAATTGTACAACTTCATTTGAATTATAAGTGTGTGTTGGTTACTCCGGACCAGGTAACTGTAACTTCAAATAGTCAGTATTTGTTATATAGTACTATTAGCTTATTACCCGGAGTTAATTTTTTTTTGTGTGTGTTATGGCAGAGTACCAGAGCTGAAATGTGAGCCACTGTCGCATCAAAGTGTTTATGCATGACATCACTGTTAGTGGAGTTCGGCTTTTTTTTTTTTAATTTTAAATTCACTTTGACTAGTTGCTGAAGCATAGTACAAGAAATAACACAGTTGTAATGACTGTCAATATGTGAATAACGGTCAAGGCTGCAAACGTTACTATAATTATTTATATTACAAGAGGAAAGATGCTAGAGTTTATCAGTCCTCAAATTTGATTTCGGTCTTATATTGTAGGTTTTCCTGTTAAATACATACACGTCCAAGGCATTTAAATTAAAATTACCACATTGATTTAAATTTGGTTTTCCATAACTTTATACCGCATGCGCTGGAAAAGGAGCACAGCACTTAATAGTTGAACACAAGTGGGTGATGACATCACATGTTCTTTGATGTACCATCATACGCAGGAGACAAAAATAATAAAATTAGGGAAAATAGGGACCGAATAGTAAACAGTCTTTTTTTTTAACGGATAACTGTTCCTCCAAAACGAACTTACTAAACGACATCTGAGAATATGCAGTTTTAATACATTTCATACATAAAAATTAAACACTGAAAATTAATTAATATGGTTTACTTTGTTGGAAAATTTTTTTTTTAAATATAATTTTAAAAAATAAAAAATTGTATTTGCTGTTTTGACGGGATCGCGGCAGAGATCTGAGCACTCACTAGCATCAGTACATCATGGGCTCTTTAATGTCAAGTCAGAGGACGTGCTGCGACAATTTTATCGATCCTCTTGTTGGTAAAAATAAGGACTGACTGTTAACTGGGCCGATATATCGTTAACCCCTATCATTTATCTCCCCGCTGTGCTGAATGCTCTCTCATACATTCTTGATAAATGTACTGATTTCTGGTCATTGTTTTTTACTTTTAATATATGTGTTTATAAACTTATTAATATTAATTGAATTTTATTTCAAGAATGTTTACTACATTGATACTATCCGGATCTGTTATAAATAATTGCCGAATCCAGATAGTGGTGAAATTCCAGACATCTGGCCCGGCTATCTAGCTGTCCCCTAGTAACTAGGCCACACTTCTTACTGAAAACTAGAGAAATTTCAATATGCTCCTTAAGTCTTTTATAAGTGCTTGCTTTTCTTTAGTTATGGTTCCATTAACAAGGATATTGCAGTACAAGATTTGGATAACTGCTTAGTGGAAAAGACAATACCACAACTTCCTTGCTTAATACCCCAGATTATCACTTAGCAGTTTTAAAACTTTCTCTACATCAGTAGTTACAACTTGTTGAAACTTTAAATTGCTGCCAGTCCATTTAGAAAAAAAAGAGTACAACTGTGATTATTGCTTTTTACTAATATACAAATGTGGTAATCAACATTTCTGAAGTAAAAATAGTATTTTAAAAATTTCGCATTGGCACAAAGTATTTTGAAAAAGTTTAAAGGAAAATTTTTTTTATATATATTTGTGCGCTAGGCAATACGTACAATACAAAAGAAACGTGCCTATTTAGAGTATCTATAATATGGAATTCCATACAATAACTTACACTGATACTTCTTATTATTTATATATTATAATTAAACAATATTTTTATCATTTTGAATTTTATTTCTGTTTTAAGTAAATTTATGGGCTTGTTTTGAAATTAACTCAATATATATATTACATAGATTACTTATAGTATATAGTAGGTTCACAATTTAGTAGTAGTAATACAGTAATTCTAAACCAAACCTAAATTACAGTTTATTAAACTATAATTTAGGTTTGGTTTAGAATTACTGTATCACTACTATTATTGCAACTATTGGATACTTACTAAATTACTTAAATAACTGGTAGAGAAGTAGCCGTGAAAAATATTACTATTTAGTATTATTTCCAAAGCACAAAGTTCTTAAATTAAACTGTCGAAAATTTTTAAAACTTATGTATATGAATGTAGTAAAGGCATAGGCCCTAATTTAATTATAAAAATAAAAGTATCACAGAAAAATTTTTTTTTTTCCAACCCAGTCAGTTTAGATGCACAGCGCAATCATTTGTTCATGATGTTTCAATAAGTAATGCATACTAAAACTAAAACAAAAGTAGTCTGAGTTGAGACATTTCTAAACAAACTCAACGGACAAACTTTTACTAAAAGTAAGCAAAGAAGACGAAAAACTCCTAATGCCATGTTAGTATCTATAAACCGTAAAATGGTCATCCAATAGCACACATCTGATGTAATTCATGATAAGATTAATTTTTTTTTTAAAATGTGACGTCAAATACAAAATTCAGATTCCAACGAAAAGCGATCCAGTTCAATTATTACATTTAATTATAAGTTTTTCCATATGTTTTGATATGTGCATTATGTGCAATCCAGCGACAATGAGATGAGAGCAAAAGGAAGGGTGAAGCCACAATACCTGTACTATTTATAGCGAGTCCGCATCTCACTCTCACTGAATAGACTTTCCGCACGTTATGGCTTTTTCCTCCTTTAAAACTCAGAAGCCAAATTTGAAAACTAAACTCGCAAATCTGGAAAATCCTAAAAGAGCGGGGAAAAACTCGCAACTCCGGAAAGAGCAAAATAAAAAACCTGCGAATCCGGGAAATAATATTTAGCTTCACAAATCTGGAATAAACCGGAACAGTGGCACACCTGAATGCCTTTGATGTGCACGTACTAAGCTGGAAAACTGTTGATATAAGACTAAAATCGAATTTGAGGACTGGTCTGGAAGGCCTTTCTTTCCTCTTGTAATATAAATAGTAACAATTATGGTCTTAACTGTCATTCACACTTGGACCTTACCATCGCACTTATTACCACTGACCACTGGCTTATGCTTTGATTATATAAATTATATAAATTTAACAATAGTTCACTAGCGAACTCCACTAACAGTGATGAAGTGTATTTTATATTACTTATAGACTGGAATGTTAAGAAAACACTTTGATATCAAGGTAGCTCTGGTATTCTGCCATAACACTACAAAAAATAAACTTTGGTGGGTAATAAGATAATACCGACTAAATGAAGTTAAGGTTAATCGGTACCAATTGAACAGGATGATGTTGATGTTTTTGACAACAAAGATTGGATGCTGATCACGTATTTTTAGATTTCATTAGTGAGTGTATTTTTACTAACACCAAAGTGGTTAAGACATTTGTAGCGTACCGAGTCATAAAATAAAGTAAATCCCAATGTTTACAACCCCTCAAAACAGTGAGAGTCACCGGAAACCACTTATCTGACATATTCAAATACAAAATTAAATAATTTTTAGAAAATTAACACAAATATTCCAAGGCACTCGTAGAGTACCGAATAACTAACCATCAAATTTGTTTTTTAAGTTTTTCAGTCAATTTTCGATATCCGCAAAATGATGGGCAGAAGGATGCGCGAACGAGTATCGAAGATCATAATTAAACTAAGGCATTTTTGGTCTCTCAATGATGCATAGTCCAAACACGATAAGCCCATTTTGTTTATTTATCACCCTCCTTGCCAGGTTGTCACAGTAAGATGCCAAATGAAATTTTCTCACTTACAAACAAACATAATAAGATTATTTTAGCAAAGGTCATTCCAGGTTTTAAAAAAACTGGCAAGAAGAATGCTAGATAAACAAAATGGCTACTCAAGGCTTCTCCGATTATGTAGCGTTAAGGGCCGACAAAAAAAAAGCTTACAAATTAGCACTTTAATAGCTAAAATATAAAATATATAAATGCATTTAATTTTAATAAATTAACTCTTAAAGTCGCAAAGCGTTGAAACTTGTAATGTGTCTCCGCCCGCTATCCTTAAAGCGTCCCTAGATACCACTCTCGTTAGAAATGAGATCTCGGAAAGTAAAAACTCTTCAATGCTTGAAAAATGATGTATTCGACTTCCGATTCGCGATGTTTTTTGGTAGTTTTAACATTTTTTTTCGAAGATACGTTTTCGCAATAATTTATTACTAAAATAATAGTATTAAACCACAGGTAGGCCTAATTATTGTTTTAAACTCAGTACGGTCTTTTGGATGCGTAAAATAACCATTCCTTGCCTAAAAAATGAAGTCAGTATGACAATAATAATATAAATTATAACGGATTTAACACAAATTTTTAAATTTCGTAACCAGTTGATCGTAATACGGGAAATCCTTACGGGAGTGAGGCGGAAGTTTATTGAAAACCAAGAATTTGCGACTTTAAGAGTTAAAAACGAAAATTCTCACCAGAAAATTAAAATTAGCTGCGAAATAAGTACGCTAAAAAAACACAATTACCTATGCCTATGCCTATTGCCTATTATTTAAATATTTTTTATCAGTATAATTTATACGGAGTGTCTACTGCTACGACAAAGTAACGGCAGACAACCCGCGCGGCTGTGGCTGGTGCTACGACATGTCGTAACGCCAGCAACATCCGACCGGGTTGTCTGCCGTTACGACAAGTTACGACATGTCGTAAACAATTTTCTGTATTTTCAAATATGCTATTACTAATACTTAAATACTAAACCATAATTCTCATAATGAAATATCATGATCACTAGATAAGCTTATTAATGAATTTTAAAGGTTTCAAAGAAAATCTAGATTGAGCCATTAAATGAAAAACAGTTATAATTTTAAAAAATTACTCTTTCTCATCAGCTTCGCTAGATCAAGTGACAAGCCAGTTGCCTCGCAATGATATGACACTAGTGATAGCGGGATCGAATCCCGCCGCCGTCATGTTTTGTTTTTTTTTAAATTTCATAATTTTTTTTTTTAAAAAAAAACATCATAATGAGTATGCTAATAATTTTTGTTATTATTCTGAAAAGCAGATACGTTGACTAATTCTGTTAAAATAAAAAATATTTAGATTTTAGACTAGTCGTAACACTAGCCAATCCACATATGCTTGGCTAGAGTTACGACAACCGGTCAGGTCGTCTGCTGCTACGACAGTCGTAAAAATGTGTTATGTGCTTACTTACAGTTACGACTAAAACTGTATTAAATTATGCTAATATTATTTTTTTCTTTTTGATTCGCGAGTTGACA
>MUZC01004776.1:121903-142709 GCA_002072015.1 Radix auricularia
ATGTCGTAGCACTAGTTTCCTGACTAGCGCTACGACATGTCGTAACGCTAGCAACATCCGACCGGGTCGTCTGCCGCTACGACAAAATTGTCGTAGCGCTAGCCACATCCTAATTTATAAATTAGTAGGCTATTAGGATAATTAGTATTACAATTTTTAAAATAAGTTTAAGTTATCATTATAAGTATTATTGAATTATTATTTATTATTAAATTATTAGACTTACACTCTTAGTGTTTTAGTTTTAGTTTTAATTGAAATTGAAAGTATTTCTTATGAGCACATTTATTTATTTATATTTATATTTTTTTAAACAATGGGCATATTTTATTGTTGCAAATTTATTCTTTCCATAGCGAAAAACACACACGAAAATTTGATCAATATACCTATTCAGTAGTATTCAGCTATTGCCAGGCTATTGCCTACTTACTACTTACTAGTACGAGATCACAAACACCACGACCAGTCCACTGTCACAGTACAGTAACTTACTGTACTTGTACTTACACTGCACTGTCAACTTACCACTTTTAAATCTAACACACCATCTTTCGCTTCTTGAAGAAGTGTAACAAATTTTGTTGTTAAAAGACCAAGACTTTTCTCATGCCTACTACTTGTTGATGAGTCATGAAAGTCTGAAAGACTTTTAGAAACTTTGACTATTTCAAGACTTTGCACAGGCTGCATTTTCTTCTTTCACGTCCTGTGCTATTTTGAAGTATTTTGCAGAGGATTGTGGGTAAACACAACAATGGGATAACTCAACATTTTTTTAACCTAAACTTTTTCAAAGGTTGCGCCCCTTACATAAAAAAGAAAACTAATTTTCACTTGCATTGAAAATTGATTATACCTATGTTGAGAACGCAGAATGTGAAGAGGAAAAATACGGCTAAAAAATTAAGCATAGTGTACATACATTATTATGATTTTAACTTCTGTATAGAAGGAGCGTCTGTAACAGAAATGATAAAATAAGATTTATTTCTTATTCAGCTTTTGATGTGTGGCGCCTTTTTTTTTTTTTATTATACAGCTTAAAACTATAAATTTTTAAAAATTCAAAAAAGAGTTGCCAGATTCATCACTGGAGAATATTCCAAACTGACATGAATAACACCATTCGGGTAAGGAATGGGTTGCCTGAAGAAACCAGGAAAACCGACATTTTATCAACATTTAAAACTCTGGTGGGAATTCACGACTAGACACAAACCATAGATAAGTATAAAACGCAATAATCTTTTTTTAAAGAATGGGCGTCTGTAACAGATGAGATAAGATAAATAATGCCTTGTGTGCCTAGAAGAAATCTTGTGAGCTAAAATAAATATTATTGGACAACATTAGCCAGACAGAAAGCACTAAATCAGAACACTAAAACATCTCTAATGACATTAAATGATAAAGAAATTTTTTAATGACTTCATTATCATTGATTTTTAAATTATTTTCTTTTATTGTAGGCTAATAGATAAGATAAATGAAAGAAATTTAGCGATTGGTCAAATGAATAATATATAGTTTTATTTCTGAAGGTAACTAGGCAGTCAAAAGGCAAACATTTCTTTTGTAAAGCATTATTTATAAGTTATATAGAGCTTATGTTAAATAATCTCTTAAGTTAAATTTAGTGTAAAGATTTATCAAAATGTTTTATCCAAAAGGATTTTTAAGATGAGTAAACTGTATATCTCACCTATCAAATACATTGATTGAAAAATAAAGGTGGATATAAAAAAACATTTTTTTCTTTGAGTTTTATAATTTGTCAACCTTAAACCTAACACTACTTCCATTCACATAGACAAGATTGAAGAAAGAAAAAACTCCTTCACATAAGTTTTTTTCCATTCATATATTTGACATTTTAATCAACTGAAAATTTTATTATGCAAATTTTATAATCATTGATATTCCACAGTTTAGCTTAATAACAATACAAGCTTTATAATTTGAGAAAAATTGGACCCTTTTCACACAATCATAAACAAGACACACACAAAAAACATGTAAAATGCTTTTCATTTTACTTAAGAAAAAAAAAACTAAAAAAACGTTTCAACATACATTAATTTTGTTTAATAAACACATCATAAATATTTATGCTACATTTGACATTGTACCTACAGCACATAAATCAGACCATGTTCATTTAAATTAAATTTTATTTTCTTTAGGGATAAAACTAGATTTTAATTTATTTTGTTTTAATGTGTACTTTGTTTTAAATCTACATTGCATTAATAACACATTGACCAAGATTTTGAGTAAATTAATTTAATCTACAAAAATGGGAAATAAATAGAGAGAGAAAACTACCAGCGGATATACATGATAAAAGCGGGTTGAGAAATGTTTTATATTTTGATGCTAATGTTTGTAAACACAATGTTATAAATGCATAAAACTTACAAAGCGCAAAAAGCCAGCCTTTAAATAACTGGAAAAATTGTTGTAATTATAAATTTCACTGATTGAAATAAAAACTTTATTTAGGCTCATTTATAGAAATGCTCAATAAATATAACAGAAAGAAAGTAAATTACTCTCATAACTACGCAACCTCTGTAAATGTAAACACAAATTTTATGTATTTTTAAGTTACAAAAATGAATAATTATTAAAAAATTATATGAGTCATTAAATACAAAAAGTGCAAAGTGAAAAACATTATAGTTGAATCTATTCAAAAAACAACCCAAAAAAGTACAGGTTTTCAAGAAAAAAATTAAAGAAAAACTTTATTAGGTACACATAATATAATTGAAGCTATTCCGATAACCTTTAATCTTGTTACCCAACACAAATGTTAAGCATTACAAATGACACAACATTCAGTCAATCAGCTGTTAATTTAACAACTTTGACTTTGGAGAATAAATAAATGATGTCAGGCTACTAAGATTTTCAAACCTCACCCCCTTACTGAAACTTCCCTGTATCATCACTAAATATAGACACTTTCATAACACACGGATCACATATCCATCCCCCACTCCCATCTCAGTTGCATGACATCATTTATAGATAACCCTTATCACATAATTGGATCAAACTAATTAAAAGAGTTTTAGTGGTCTCAGAAGTTAAGACCAAATGAGCAATCTAAAATATCTTCTTTTTTGAAGTTCATCAAAATTTGAAATACAACTGGTTACCACTCTTATTAACTATGATCATAACCCTGTTAAATACTTCAAAAATTAATTTATCTGTAAGGGAGATCTGAAATGGAAACAAGTGTAATTAGGATTTTTAGAGATCACAGACTTTAAACTGTTTTCACTAATTGTTGCTTACTTTGATATCACAAATAATTAATTTTAAATTCTGATCATGCCAAGAAAAATAAAATACTTGATTGAATTTTCTCAAACTTAGTGAGCTGGCTGTTTCATACTTAATTATATTGATCCTATTGGATTAATATATTGATATAAAATCATACGTTACGAAGTTTGCATTAAGGCTTTTTACAAGTGCAACTGAAATGAATTTATTCAGTTTTAAGTGACCATATATTCTGCATTTATTTAATGTATATATATATATTTTGAATTAATTTTGGCACTCAAACTGTATTTTTTGGTTCAAATGGAGTCGCAATAGGATTGTTTAATAAGTAATTAAAAGGCTCAATTTTTTGGGAAAGTAAATGGACATAAATGATATTTGTAAATAAAATAAAAGGGGTATGGAACAGTGAGTATTGTGAGCAGAATATGCTGCTTCTTTTTAAAAAAAATTTTCATCTGTTTGAAATTAGTCTACTATTTTTAATTAAGTTTTATTTTTTTTTAATTTAACATTTTAAAATTCTCAGCAACCAAATTTTGACAAAATAAAAGTTTCTAATGTAGTTCCTTTTCTTAATGCTAACTATTATTTGTCTTCAATATAATGCAGCCTTTGAAAAAAAATTATCAATAGATTTTAAGTCACTGGTTTTAATATAAACATTTTCAAGGATTAGTATACAAATGATAAACATTCTGAAAGGAAATCTTGTCAAGCTTTTTATATCAATGGGCTAATAACACTAGCACAAAGAAAATTAACCTAAAAGAGCAAATAATGATTAAAATGACTTTGCTTATCACAACACTTGCATTTGATAAGTGTCTATCTAATTTACCCAATCTTGTGGCGTTTTTTTTAGCAATGGTGTCCGTTAGAGATTCTGATGTAAGAAAACAGAAAGCATCCTGACACACCTCTGTCATTTTCAATGTGGAGTAGCTATGAAATCATGCATCCTTGAGTATTCCAAGTAAAGATCATGCCATATTTTATATCAGCATAATTTCAAAATTTTTAAAAAGAGAAAAACAAATACCCTGATTTTTGTTGTTTTATATTTATAGCATATTATATCATTCTTACATCTTAAAACAACAAATTTAATTGCATGTATTTGTATCTCTTTACTATTTCCGTCAGTTTTTGGGTTTTTTTGTTGTAGGTGACATTCCTGTTTTGTTCTCTTTCATATTATTCTTATTAGTAAAGTTTGCCTTGACTGTACTGAAATTTAAAATATAAATGTTTTTAAAACTAATTATTTGATATGTTTGAAAGTTTTAAATTTTTTTTGTTGAGAATTTTAAATTATTGGCACAAACTTATTTTAAAAAATAATTTAAATATATAACTTTGGACAAATGTGTTCCTTCCCTTTGTTTAGCTTTTAGAATTATCTTTATGAAAAAAAATCAGGTTGTACATGCGTAAAGAGTTATTCATTTAACTGCTTTCAATAAGTCAAATCTAACATAATCAATTACATTTTTTTTTAATGGTTGCTGTGGCTCCAAAAGGTATTTTTGGCAACCAATCAAAACCAAGATTAGGAGAAGCTCAGATCATTTTGAAGACTTTGAAGACCTCCACTTGACAATCATGGATTTACATTCATAGCAAACATATTTAATAAATTAAATAGGGATATTGCCTGTGATGGGGGAAATGCACTTTACAGCAACCAACACTTGACAGATTCACAAATATTTATGGTGTAAGCTTTGAGTACACAGGTGGTGAGAATTTTTTACGCAGGTACTTGAGCACATACAAAGGAATGCAGGAGATGGATGTAATGACCAGCACTTTCCAAACAAAGCCCCAAGTCTGCAAAAATTGTGCATCTGAGAAGAAAAGTCATAAAATTAGTATTTTATCACATCTGGGACATAACAATGGAAAATGGAAGAAATTAAAAGAACAGACTGCCACATGCGTCCTATGTGGATCCTCTGCTTGCCAAATAATTCATACACTCTTTACCTTACACAGAAATAACACAAGCCCACTGACTGAAAATTTCTTTATTGTCATTTGCCTCCTACACCTACAAGATACCACCCATATACTGCAAAACTTATCATAATAAAACACTGATTTTTTCTTGTTTAACAGATTCCCACCAAAAATTAGTAAAATGCAACATCCCATACCCAGCCACAAATAGTTCACAACAAATTTATGAAGGAAAATTGGTATTCCTTGACATAGACTGAATGTTATTTGCATAAATTTGAATATTAAGAACATCTTATTTTGGAAGTGTGTTAATTCCATTATTTAAATCTGTGCTGTAAAAGGGGTCATGATTACAAGTGAATTTTTTTTTGAATGAAGTAAATTATAAGACAATATTGAAGTTAACTTACCAAAATAATCCTTTAGTACAGCCAGGGAAACTATGTAAATTGCAAGGGAGAAAATCTGAGCCACAATCATCAGCCAATGCCAGTTGCGAACAGTCAGGGCTACCATTAGTAACTCAGTGAGGATGAGGGATGTGAAGGTGATGCTCACAACGTGAATGAACTCTGCCTCAAAGAGCAGCAGGGCTCCATACATAATAATACCACCTGGAGATATTTAAATGGTCATTGAGAAAATGACAACAGACACAATCATATTTATATTTTGTAATTCAACATTTGTCCTGGTGAAATAACCTTTGAAAAATAGACATCTAACAAAATGACTAAATAATATTACTTCTACCTTGATATATGCTTATGAGAACCCATAAGAAAAATGTCTTGAAAGATAACGAGCGACCCTGTAAAAAATATAACATTTTAGAGTTAGGATTTAATCTTAACATTCATATCTTGCAAGATGACTTTCATTTTTTTTAATGTTCTTATTTTAATAATTTCTGTCAGGTTAACATAAAGAATAGATATGTTTTTTAAATGACAATATTATCTTGAGGTTGAGGTCTGGAACACAAGTTGTTATAGAAGCGCAATAGGGAGTCAATATATTTAAAGCTGTCTTAAGTTTCTAGAAGTGCTTTTAATTTTAAACAAATGCGTACATGCTGAAAATTATTAATCTTTCTAAATGGAATTTTGTTCCTTTTCTTTTATTTTGCATCAAAAGCATGTTTTAAAAAAAGATGTGCTATGTGGGTTAAAGGTTTGAAAATAAATCCTACCTTTGTTAAATCTTTATAAAGTTCAGGGTATGTGAGAGCAATTTCTGGAGACACATCAGTATCAAGGACCAGAGAAAACACAGGATACATGGTATAAACAGTAGCATACCTACAAATGTAAATACAGAATACATGGTTTAGACAGTTCCATGCATACCTTCAGGATTTATGGTATAAACAGTATGTCACCTAAAGATGTAGACAGGGTTTATGGTAGAAGGTAGCTTCCTAAATGTAAACAATTAAGGGCCAGTCTTAGTGATAACGGGGCCATATGCGGTGTAGTATGCAAAATGGATTGTGCGGGGCCTAGTTTGGGTAGGGATAAGGAATTAATAAGTATAATAAGTGCAGGGCATACTGAGGCCTCATAGGTTGCAGTGGCCCAAGATCAGCCCTGCAATTATTAGCACAGTAAAAAATAATAGACTGAATTTTCATTAAATTTTTAAATACTGATCAAAATGCAAAAAAATACATTCAAAGCTGATGTGCCTAAAAGTAAAATTGAAATAAAGATATTGAATACAAACAGCCAATGACGTCATTTGAAAAATATTGATATGAAAAATCAAGAAGATCAGTTAGCCCTTGACATGAACCTCTTGATCCAACTACTCATTTTGATTTTGGGACTTAAAATTACAATATCATCTTCTTTAATCTGTTTTTCATTCTTTATTCACAGAAATTTCTATCTATATTTTTTTCAGATTTATGAAGACCAAATGATCCCTTTCAAATTTTCTGTGATCAGAGAAATGTTTCAAGTATGAGTATCTGAATACTTCCCCATAAAAAACAGGGAGATAAGGATAGTAAATAAATTAAATATACAGATGAATCCAGTTATCTGGACCTCAGTCAACACCCCAGCACTATTTAGTTGACTTGTTTTATGGGAGCTGCCAAATCTCTCTATGTCTTAGCATTTTCTCATCAGTTAGGTCAATTCTTTTATGTCACTGAATTCTCTTATCTGAAGCACAAACTACGGCAAAAGTTGCCGCTCAACATCGGTTACCCTTGATCCCTGAGACCAATTGTCTGTTAAAAAGACTATTTTATCATAAAATCCGGTACTTGTTTTTTATCTGACCACCAAAAAAATTTCTTCCTTTGTTTTGGTCTTAACTGTTGGCAACCCTGCGATTCTTAGGCTATTACTACTAGATGGCTATGGACTTCTTCCACTTACAACGATGAAGATTAAATAAATTAATATTATAATCATCAATCTAGTTAAATTAAGTTTTAATAATATTTATATCTATAATATGCCAAGGAGTCTTATTGTGGCGTTTATTTGGTTCTTTTAAAGATTTCTATAACCGCTCGATTTGTTGGGTTTTAGCACCGGTATTAAGATTGATGCGAAATGTAGGCTAAGAGTCAGGGTTTTGTGAGTGTAACCCATGCCAAATAAAAAAATAAATAATGACATTATATGACAATTTTATAATACATAAAGCAGAAAATTAAATTTTTTAAAGCCTACTTTCTTTCATTAATCATTTAGTTAGTTTTTAGTTTTTAATTGGGGTTTTTCTTGTCAAATGTCAATACAATAAATATAGTCAATTGTGTTACTTATTATTTATTTTATCACAGCATTAGACTGTAGTAGTCTAAGTATTGCGGGGTTGCCAACAGTTAATACCAAAATAATAAAGACATTTTTTTGGTGGTTTGATTAAAAACAAGTACAAAATTCTTATATTTTTGCACACGTTCAGTGTAGTAGACATCTTGACCTACATTTCCATTCTAAGTTCTTAAATTTCAGTTAACCCACAGTGTAAACATGAGTCACCATATTTATCGGCGTATAACACGCACCTTCATTTTAAGAGGGAAATTTCAGGGAAAAAACTCAACATTATATCGGGTATAACACATTTACATCATTTGCCCCCAATTTTTAGGGGAAATTAGTGCGTGTTATATGCCGATAAATACGGTAATTTATTCATTAGCTCCTGATGCATCTAATTGCGTCTTTATAGGGGTCCGTACAGATGCGTCTAAAGATGTCCGTTCATATAGTGACGCACTCTCACATTTTTAGTTAAAAATAGAATCAAAATCTGGCTCTCCTCAAGACTTCCGGCTATTGTGTGATTCTAGGAGATTTCAATAAAAATTACAGGATGTATTTATCTTGTTTCACTTTCAATCCATGTGTGATTTAGTTTGACACATCTTTATCAAGTATGTATTGACTTGAGCTGGCAAAAATCACATTAGCAGTCTTTAATCAAAATTTTTTCAGTGTAAGTTGTATTATTATTAAACTTAATTCATTTCTTGATGCATTAATCATTTTACTTTTTAAAATAAACCATTATCTTATGAAAAGAAAAGCAATTTTCTAATGGAATCAAAAGCTTCATAAAGTTGCTTCCTTTTGTCAGGAATATGAAATAGATACAGGAGTAGTCCTTCAGGATCTATTGAGTTAATAAGAAATTCAATATTTTTGTAATAATATCATTTTTCATCCTAAAAAGATCAACAAATGCTCCATTTTCTTTGAGCTAGGATATGTCAGTCACATTGTTACCTTATGTATGTAAGCGTATCATTTCAATAATCAAGATTCCGATCGGAGCTAGGATATGTCAGTCACATTGTTACCGTATGTATGTAAGGGTATCATTTCAATAATCCAGATTCAGATTGGAGCTGGGATATGTCAGTCACATTGTTACCTTATGTATGTAAGCGTATCATTTCAATAATCCAAATTAAGATTGGAGCTGGAGTGCACCCTACTTTAAAAGGGTGTCGACCCTGTCATGCAGCACTATCACTTTGACACTTATTATAAACTGTAGGATTTCCCTGTTGCCAAATGCTATTTTATTTACCACTTTTCCCAGAATGACACTGAGAATATTTTCTACCCCAATAAACTGCTGCTCATCTTTACTACCAGCCCCTGCTGTTTAAATCATCATCTACCCCAATAAAATGCTTCTAATCTTAACTACCCGTTCCCTGCTGTTTAAATCATCTTCTACCCCAATAAACTGCTGCTAATCTTAACTACCCGGTCCCTGCTGTTTAAATCATCTTCTACCCCAATAAAATGCTGCTAATCTTAACTACCCGGTCCCTGCTGTTAAAATCATCTTTAATTTCTCATTTTATTTTATTTTGTACACTTTTAAAAAAATTTAAGGATTGCTTTCATAATTTTAATTCTTTTCAACAATCTTTTAATGTCTTTATTTTTCCTAAGAAGGTTTTTTGACTAAGGTTTATTGAGCTTTTTTAAGTTTTCATCTATCTTTATTATTATTATTATTATATCCTTGTTGCTTAGTGTCTCTACCAATAAAATAAAAGAGTCAGAACTTACCCCACCATGAGAAAGCCAGGGAACAATGCAATAGAGACAAAGTAGAAGACGGAGCAGAAGACGGCCTGCATGGTGGTGATGATGAGTCCCCTGTGTATGACGAACTGGCTGAGTGAGGCAGATCTCTTGTAGCTGTTCCTGCCATGCACCAATAACAACCTGCCAATGTGGCTGAACTGTGTGATGGAGAAGTCTGCTGCTAGTGACGCTTGTTTGCCTTCCTGAATTGCGCAGGTCAAGAAATAATTCATACCAGTACAACAGAAGCAAAGTTGTTGTTTTTTTTAAATTAACATAAGTAAGGACAAAGCAACAAGTTTATTCTCAAAGTTTATTCTAGTTTAAAATAAACATTAATGATTCTATATACAAACACAAATGATTCTATATACAAACATTAATGATTCTATATACAAACACGAATGATTCTATATACAAACATTAATGATTCTATATACAAACATTAATGATTCTATATACAAACACGAATGATTCTATATACAAACACCAATGATTCTATATACAAACATGAATGGTACACAAGCAAATATTTAATTTTGTGAGATACTGCTAATTAAATTTTTCCACTCAAAAATAGAAATTACCTTAATTGTGAAAAATTTTAATTAAAAATCAAAGCCGATTAAAATAACAAACTTTTTAAACATTTGTTTATTTGTCAAAGAAAGTTAAAGAGTGCTTGTTTAATCCTACCTTGCCCACAATGCCAATCCCTGCGTCTGCTGCTTGTATCATGCTAACATCATTGCCACCGTCGCCTATGGCACTTGTCCTCTTGCCAGTGTGAGTCTTCAGCAGCTTGACAATGTCGGCCTTTTGTGTGGGAGAACATCGGCAGACAACCACTGCTGGACACTGACAGGCCAACTCAACAAACTCGTGCTCATAATACTTTAGGCATACCTGGACAGTAATATCTTATTATGGGTATGTAATCAGGGTATCCTTAATAGATAATAACGAAAAATTAAATCAAGATAATCAAAATAGAATTTTTTATTTTACCAATGAATTAAAAACACCATGAAAATTTTAAACAAATTTATGTTTTTAAAAAAACAACATTAGACAAAGAAAGAATATTAAAGTATTTAATCAGCATTTTTATTAGCCCCAGGATTGTAACTGAACATTTTTAAAATTTGAATATGTTTATTTTGATTAATTTAAAATTCATTTTCTATGAAGACTTTCTCGCCATAATAGTTTTAAAAAAATTTTTAATTTTTACAAATGAGTGGTGAAAGGAAATCCTTTTTTAACATTACTTTGTGTCCTAATATGTTTTTAATGTTAAGATAGAAAAAGATATTATAAAAGTCTTTAATCCGTAAATTTCAGTCTGGTATTTTTTTAACTACAACTTTATCTTAAAAAAGTAGATTATACATGACAGGTCTTTAGAAAGAGAAAAAGAAGAAATGACTTTCAGTCAACATATTGACAGCCTACCTGTAATGAGTCTTCAGTCAACATGTTGACAGCCTACCTGTAATGAGTCTTCAGTCAACATATTGACAGCCTACCTGTAATGAGTCTTCAGTCAACATGTTGACAGCCTACCTGTAATGAGTCTTCAGTCAACATGTTGACAGCCTACCTGTAATGTTTTTCAGTCAACATATTGACAGCTTACCTGTAATGAGTCCCCACTTATGATCAAAGCTGCTTCATTCTTTCGTCTGAGTGAGTTGAGTTCCAAGTGGGCCTCCCCTCTGTCAGTGACGGTCTGAAAGATGTAGGTCTCTTGTAGCTTGGACACCAGCATGGAACTCTTGGCAATACAGATGGCTGTCTCCAGCTTGTCTCCTGTCAGCATCCAAACCTACAACACACACATTTACAGATTAGTATGGAAAATGTTTTCAAGGGTTTGGCAATCATGCAATTTAGTTAATTAAGAAATTTGACTTGGGGGCCGTCCATAAAGTATGTCACGCTATTTTTGACCATTTTTAACTCCCTCCTCCCCCCTATCACAAAATGTCACAAATTTCAGACCCCCCCCCCCCAAAGCATGTCACACTTTTGTTCAAAAATATTTTTTTATTAACAAAATAATTAAAATTTAACATAAAACACTGTGACGTCACACATAGCCCGACACCCCCCCCTGTCACAAACTGTCACACTTTCTTACACCCCCTCCCACCCTCTGGAGCATGACGTACTTTATGGCAGCCCCTTGTGTGTTACCTCATTTTCAGGCTGGCTGTATGGTTAAAATAAAATCTGAAAGTCATGTGCTAGTACCACATGAAATTTGAATGAATCAGTATAAAAAAATATGTGCAAGTTTGAATTGAAAGAACGGGACAATAATGTTGCTGGTAAAAGCCATTGATAGCCGATATAACAAGACGAAAGAAAAGTTTATTCTAGCTATGAATAAATGAAAGTCAAAAACTGTTCAAATCAAAGTATTTATGAAGTAAGCCAAAGGAAGTAATGTTATTTACCCTGATACCTGCGTTCCTTAACATTTCTAACGTTGGTCTCACGCCATCCTGGAGTTTATCTTCAACTCCTGGAAAAGTTAAAAATTGGAAATCAACCTCAAGCCTTTGCTATAACTATAAGTAAATATTACATCAAACTCAAGCCTTTGTTATAAGTTAATATTAAATTCAACCGTAATGGGATACGGTGGTCGAGTGGCAATGCTAAGGCAAGGATTTGTTCCTGTGGCCTAAGGAGTTCCTGAGTCACCCAGCTCCGAATGGGTACCTAACTAACAATGGTTAGGCTGCTGGGTAATGCGTGGAACCCTAATAGCCGTGGCCTGTGACAACTGCATCACTTGCCAACAGATCATCTGTCATGGTCTGTGGACGCAATTATCTTCTGCATCTGTATATCTAAGATAAGATAACATCAAGCCTTTGCTATAAGTTAATCATCAGATAGTTAATAATGAAATCTAGTATATAAGGAAAAATATAAGCTGCCAGCTAACAAAAAAAAAAAAAAAACTTTATGATTTTAAAAGGAGACTTGTCTTAAAGACAAATAAAGACAGTAGCCAACCTGTGAGACACAGTAAGTGACAAAGACAGTAGCCAACCTGTGAGACACAGTAAGTGACAAAGACAGTAGCCAACCTGTGAGACACAGTAAGTGACAAAGATAGTGGCCAACCTGTGAGACACAGTAAGTGACAAAGACAGTAGCCAACCTGTGAGACACAGTAAGTGACAAAGACAGTAGCCAACCTGTGAGACACAGTAAGTAACAAAGATAGTAGCCAACCTGTGAGACACAGTAAGTGACAACTAAAGACAGTAGCCAACCTGTGAGACACAGTAAGTGACAACTAAAGACAGTAGCCAACCTGTGAGACACAGTAACTCCAAGTCCCGCTCCAAGCCTTCTATAACAGCTTGCATCTTACTGTTACGTTCCTGGATGCTCATTTTGGCTTGATGGTAACGAGACTGGGAACAAAGTTCAAAAACAGAGCAGGTTTAAAACTTACATAAATGAAAGGTAACAATCAATAAAATACCAAAATGAATTGTGCGATTAAAATGAATAAATTTAACATTTATTAATGACAAATACATATGTAAACATTTTGACAAATGTCTTTGTCAGTACAAATGAATAAAAACCAGTATTTAAATTAAATGTACGTAATGATATATTACCCACTATACCACATAAACAATAACTAACATTTGGTCTGTACTTGCTACAAAATTGTCGGACAATAAAGTTTTTATATTTTTTAACATGATATATTAATACATGGACCATAACCCATTAGCCACAAATTATTTTGTTCCCAAATAAGACTTATAGCCTAGTTATTCTAAGGTGGAGAGATGTCAAGAGAAATGTTTTTAAAATAAAAATATTGGTTCTATACAAGTAATACAACTAATGTTTCAACACATCCATGCCAACAACAATGCTCTACTCCACATGTATGACGCATCCATGCCAACAACAATGCTCTACTCCACATGTATGACACATCCATGCCAACAACAATGCTCTACTCCACATGTATGTAGGCCTGTCAACGGGTACCCGGGACCCGGGTACCCGTTGACGCGCAATTACCCGGGTAGTAAAATGGCGCCCGGGTACCCGTGAAAATGGTACTGCAATATCGTAACCACCAGTGTTTAAACTGTGGCTCTTATGTGTTCAAATTTCGGCTCAAGAATAAATTATCAAATTAAAATTTTTCGTTTGAAATAAATACTATGAATTACGTATTAACATGAAAATGCTTAAAATGAAATAAGTGTTAAAGGGAAATAAAACACGGTCTCGACAATAAACTACAAAGTATTTTGATATACTTTTTTTTCCAAAGACATGTTACAAAAATCATTTAAAACAAAAAGGTTTTTGTTCTTTGAATTGTTCAAGTAAGGAAAAAAAACACAACGCCGATAACTACTATTAACTAGGAAGGGCTCGAAATGAACTTCACATTGGCTTTGAAATACGCCGCTCATCGTTGATACCGACAGAGCGAGCCAAACCCCCCCCACCCCCACCAACCGACGCACACGTGTCTCCACTCCTATCTCCACCAAATACTTTTTAAAAAATGTTTCAATCGTTGAATGATTTTCACTATAATAACGAAAATAAATGGTGGGGGTGGGTCCATCCCCTCAGTATGACACAAAATAGGACACAAGAGCGATACCAATAACTAGGAATGGCTAGAAATGACCTTGACTTTGATATACGCCGCTCATCTATTTACCGATTGAGACGCGCCAATTTCTTTTATCTATCCCCCCCACACTAACATATGTCTCCAATCCCCAACATACTTAAAAAGAAATAAACACCTGGTATATTCTGGGGGGGGGGGGGGNATTTGAACAATCTGTACCGTATTACAAAAATAAATACTGGGGGATGGGTCCACTAAGTAAGGGCAAGTCCTGAAAAGTTTAGTTAATTAAAACAGTTGTCAGCTACAGCAATGAACTAGAAATAACCCGCCATGTCATCAGACCATTAGCACACCTCCCCCCCCACCGCTCAAAAAATCACCTTACCACCCCTCTGCTCACTGTTTTTACACCACTGTACTACAGTAGTATTTCAATGTCATCATTTTACAATCGTTGACTCATATCAAAATTTGCATTTCCTCAATAAACAAAGCAGTAAAAGGCTAATGGTAGTAATAGCGGGCATTTAAAAAATGACGAAAATTTTGAGGCATTTCGAACGGGTAACCCGGGTACCCGTTCAAATTTTGGACAGGTACCCGGGCAGCATTTTTCAACAATATTGACAGCCCTACATGTATGACACATCCATGCCAACAACAATGCTCTACTCCACATGTATGATACATTGTTGTAATAAAACAAGTATTCATACAATGAACTTCAGTACTCACTTCAAACTCCTGGTACTGTTCCTCTGTCAGGATTTTCTTAGCTACAACCAGCGTACGGAGACCCTCACGAGCCATGTTACCACACTAAATACAATTAAAAGATCATGACTAAATACAAATACATGACAATGACTAAACACAAATAAATGTCAATACTAAATACAAATAAAAGATGACTAAAAACAAATAAATGACAATGACTAAAGACAAATAAAAGACCATGACTAAATACAAATAAAAGACCATGACTAAATACAAATAAATGCCAGTGACTAAATACAAATACAATATGACTAGATACAAATACAATATGGCTAAATACAAATAAAAGATCATGACTAAATATTAATAAATATTAATGACTAAATACAAATAAAATATGACTAAATACAAATAAAAGATCATGAAAAATTACAAATAAAAGATCATGACTAAGTACAAATAAATGACAATGACTAAATTCCCAAAATTAAGTTATTTCTCAGGAAATGTTAAAGTTTTAAATAAATAAATCAATTAACATTCCCAGCACAAACCTCCTCCTCCAACCAGTCATTGTACTGGACGATACCCTGCATGACAACGTCTGCACCTTTGAGGTAGAAGGTGATCTCCCCTGTTTCAGTATCCTGTAGACACAATTATTAAAGACATGGGCACTAATCTCAAGCCAGGATCAGCTTCATAACAAACTCAGCTTAAAGATACAGGTATTTTAATGTTTACTCCAACTATTTTATGTTATTTTCCAAACTTTCATCAGTATGATTGACAATTAAAATGTATTGATGTCTACAGTTACACTCTATTGTTCAAGAACAAGTCTTTAATAATGGCAAGCTGCTAGTGGTCAGGGTTCCTAGTATTCAAACATCATTAGCTCTCACCCTGACAATGATCCCCATTCTTTTAGATTCAGAAGTAAAGGGGAAAATCTGTAAAATTGTGTAAGTAGCTACTGCACCCGTTGGTGTGCGGAGTTTGATGGAGTTCAAATCTCTTTTCACCAAGGCCAGGTTGACACTCTCTGCCCAACTGACCAGGGCAATCTGAGAGGAAACAAAACATCAGCCGTAAGGAAACACCAAGATTGTTTTTACACATTGTATCTATTGTGAAGGCAATATTCTCTTACTTAAATCTATCAAGTTCAGCAGATAGCCTATATTTTGGAAATTATTGTGATGGCAATATTCTCTTACTTAAATCTATCAAGTTCAGCAGATAGCCTATATTTTGGAAATAAACTAAAGGTACCAACAGTAGTACTTCACTTTCGATGAAGATTATTATATATACTAAAGATTTTTTACTATTTTGTTGGATTTTTTAGATGAACAATAAAAAAAATGTTAAATATTATTTTAGTTACTTTTTTTGTGGTAAAATAATATAAAGATAACTTCCTGAAAACTTATTTATAGGACATAAAATTAAAATAGACTTTGTATCGCCATGCAAATAAATGTATGAGCCTGTAAAGAACCAACAAGCCAGAATCTTCACAACCTGAGAATGTATACAGCTCTCTATTGGTTTACTTAATCTACAGCTATTGGCTGATACTATGTCTACAGCTATTGGCTGAGACTATGTATACAGCTATTGGCTGATACTATGTATACAGCTATTGGCTGATACTATATCTACAGCTATTGGCTGATACTATGTATACAGCAATTGGCTGATACTATATCTACAGCTATTGGCTGATACTATGTATACAGCTATTGGCTGATACTATATCTACAGCTATTGGCTGATACTACTATGTATACAGCTATTGGCTGATACTATATCTACAGCTATTGGCTGATACTATATCTACAGCTATTGGCTGATACTGTATCTACAGCTATTGGCTGATACTATGTATACAGCTATTGGCTGATACTATGTATACAGCTATTGGCTGAGACTATGTATACAGCTATTGGCTGATACTATGTATACAGCTCTCTATTGGTTTCTTTATCTACAGCTATTGGCTGATACTATGTATACATTGGCTGACCCTGTTTGTAACATGAATATAAATACTAATTACAATTTTCACATCTTATGGCAAGATGCTTGATCTTTACCCCTGTATATTCAAAGTGCTACTGTAATTGCGCTGCGATAGACTTGTAACTCATGGGGTACTTTACATATTAGAAAATTTACTGTAACTGAAAATCTTTATTCCCCAAGATGTGCATGAAACTTTGATAAGGCCAGTGAGTACCTCATCAGGGCTGGAAGCCTGGTAGGTGACCTTCTGTTTGAGTTGCTGGTCAGCCTCTGTATCATCATTCTTGACATCGCCATTGGCCGACTCCTCATACACAGGTGTGACATTGTGGCACAGGGCAATGGCACGCACAGCTTCAACAACACGCGTCAGCACATTACGTCTGACAGGCCCAGACGTGCGTGTTGGGGTGGCTGTTGTTGATGTCGCTGAGTAAGATACTTTTAGATGAGTGATGACCTAAGGAAAAAAAGAAATTTTCTTTCTTGTTATGTCAGTCGCTAACTGAATGTATAATTAAAACAAATATAAATGCTTGACTGCGAGTTAAATGCCTGGTCAAACAGAATAGAGTGATGAAGACACAATATAAAACTAGAACAATCTGAAATCTTGTTTGAATTTCAAGTCTTACAGGCCCTAAAAAATTTTTTATGTGGAATCCGTAAAGGATAATCAAATGAAAACATTACTCATTTGTGTAACTAAAGCAATTGTGCTCCCTAGGAGTTTCTTAGAATTAAAATCCTGAATGACTGACACATAAAATCTCAGCAGATGATAAAAGAGAATGTGATGACTTAAATGATGGGAATGAGATAAAATACTAAGATGTGTTTGAAATTTTGACTAATTGGACCATCTGAGTGAAACAAAAACCTGCAAAAACACAGCTGGTATGTCATTCATTAAAATAACTATCGCCATCTAAAATATGTTTTATTTACTCACTTCATCCATCGTCTCTGGGGTGAAAGACACTGTGCCCAAGTGAAGGCGTTTGAAAACCTGATAGTGAAACAAATGGCAAGTCATAGTATCATCTCGTAAAGTTTAACTGTCATGACACATCTATCACGGATCATTTCCTAATTACTTATTTATATTCTTACTTTTGGGTTTAAGATTTTAATACAGAACAATTTAATTAAAATAACATTTTATATAATTTTACATTTTTTTCTCTCATATTTATGGTATTTTGAGGGTAATTAGCAAGTACTGCCCAAAGCCAATGATATTTTCCATATATTATAGATATTTCTATTCAGCAGTGGATCTGCATAAATTTGGAAACTTTTAATGGTGTTAATTTGTCTCCCCTTTGCTTATTTGTTTTTATCCCATACCAAATCAACAAAATATAAACATAACATATATACTTGTTTTAAAGACAACTTTGTTTGGACCAAATCAAGGGGAAAAGGTTGGGAGGTCGGCTTACAAGCAGGTCATGGGTTATTTCTGCCCGTATATTGAATATCGGTGGTGTTATTGTAGATCACCAAGAAACAATGTCTACATTCCACAAGATTCGACCGCTCTACCAGAAGCTATAAAATATTATTAAACATCTGCATTTACCTTATTTATTCTTTTTATTTTTGTGAATGTTTTAATAAATTGTTTTACATATTTTGTTTTCAACAACGAATTTTAATTTATTTGCTTTCACCACTGTTTATCAAAGAAACACACAAAAAAGTCCCGGTAACTCTTGTCTACCAAAGAGCACAAAGACAAAGATAGGTACTACACAGTATCAGGAAATAAAAAGAAAAGTATTAAGAGTGGGTAGTACCTAAATATTGTCCCCAATTTAAAATACTTTTAAATAATAATATTCTGAACAATAAATTCGATTTAGCTTGTAGTTTCAAAAACATATACAATTTTGTTTACGCTATCCTATTATTTTGTGGGGTCGGCTTACGAGCGGGTTACACATTTTTAATACTATTCTCTTCCAAAAGGGGAAGGGGGTCAGCTTATGAACAGGGCTATAGACTGAGTATATACGGTAACTGCAATGGAATCAATGAAACCAACAATTCTGACCATCTCATTCTGTGTGAGTGTCCCTGTCTTGTCACTGAGCAGGTAAGTGATTCTCCCAAGTTCCTCCGGAATAGTTGTGCTCCTGGCAGTCATTCCTGGCATGTTCTTGTCTCGCTGCATCACCCATGAGTAGTACGCTTTACCCATATCTAGGTTCACTCGAAGACTAAATGAGAAAAGATTATGTATGAACAATCCAATATAAGTTCTTTTTTTACTTTGCTTAGAAGGAACATTGAATATGACTTAATTTGAATGTTTTCATTTGTTTCTTATCCCTTGTTACAATCAATTATCAATATACATAATTTGCTAAGTATGTCCGTTCGTAACTATACTAATTTTAGAAAGCAGTGCACCACTATAAAAATAAGCCTTGAAAAAAATTACTGCACAAAAAATAACTTTTCAAATGTCCGCATAAAATTGTTCAATATGGAAATATTATTTAATTTTTTCTCTTTGTCCCTTTATTTTTCTCATATACTGTCATTAGTCAGTGTTCTACTGTGTTTAAGTCAGTGTTCTACTGTCATTAGTCAGTGTTCTACTGTCATTAGTCAGTGTTCTACTGTCATTAGTCAGTGTTCTACTGTCATTAGTGTCAGTGTTCTACTGTCATTAGTCAGTGTTCTACTGTCATTAGTCAGTGTTCTACTGTCATTAGTCAGTGTTCTACTGTGTTTAAGTCAGTGTTCTACTGTCATTAGTCAGTGTTCTACAGTCATTAGTTAGTGTTCTACTGTGTTTAAGTCAGTGTTCTGCTGTGTTTAATTCACTGTTCTGAATCTGAAGTCAACTCACCTAATTGGGATGATGTATGAGAAGAGAAGCACAAATCTAAAGAAGTATCTGTACCATGGTCCACCAAAACCCTGTGAACACACACAACATTCAATTGGTAGGTTCAAAGGCTTGACATCCTCACTGTATCTAACAGAACTATCAACATTCACATATACCCACTCTATCTAACAGAACTATCAACATTCACATATACCCACTCTATCTAACAGAACTATCAACATTCACATATCCTCACTCTATATAACAGAACTATCAACATTCACATATCCTCACTCTATCTAACAGAACTATCAACATTCACATATACCCACTCTAACAGAACTATCAACATTCACATATCCTCACTCTATCTAACAGAACTATCAACATTCACATATCCTCACTACTATATCTAACAGAACTATCAACATTCACATATACCCACTCTATCTAACAGAACTATCAACATTCACATATCCTCACTATATCTAACAGAACTATCAACATTCACATATCCTCACTCTATCTAACAGAACTATCAACATTCACATATACCCACTCTATCTAACAGAACTATCAACATTCACATATACACACTCTATCTAACAGAACTATCAACATTCACATATACCCACTCTATCTAACAGAACTATCAACATTCACATAACCTCACTCTATCTAACAGTACTATCAACATTCACATATACTCACTGTATCAAACATTCT
>MUZC01004776.1:159237-176781 GCA_002072015.1 Radix auricularia
TGCTGGTGACGTCACAGCCCACTTGCGTTGAGACCTGTGTTGCTAACTTAAATCGCCAGTTTCAGAGATGTGTTGGAGAATAATAAAAGTTTTTATCGATAATCGACGTTGGTTTTTATTTTAAATTTGTAAATTTCTGCTGTCAGTTGGTGCACATATACCTTTTGTTGTTAGCAAACATGTATGTACAATTTTATAGCATGCCGATAGCTTCATCAAACAAATAACGGCAATGCTGTTGTGTTTAAAAAAAACTCCAAAAACACGTGCATGAACATTATCATTTATTAACGCTAGTGATGGGACGATACCAAAATCATAGGCTGCTTACTGTAAACAAGGCTCCCCAGATTTTAAAATATATAATATAACAGACTACAGACAGTTTACTCACCCCCACTCTCAATCTCCCACACCATTGTTGTTGGTTAGTCCTATTAGCATCAAGTTACCGAAGGAATTCTAAGCCCATTGATCGTATGGAATAATGGAATAATAAAATGTACCGTGTGCAGACTTGTTGTCATTGGCAACCATTCATCCTTCAACCTCATTTTGACTATTACATGTACTGTACTACTGCTTTGTTCTCATTGTTTCATTCATAAGAAGTGGCCGTGTGCAAAAGCCATTTAACTATTGGTTAGAATTAATTAAAATATGTCAAAGTTGAAGGTTCAAAAGGAGTACCTAATTTATTTGTGTACGTTTATATAAGAGAAGAGTTCGCTTTGTCATGAGTCATATATAGGTCACGATAGACCATTCCGAGTCCAGAAGAGAATGGTTCGGGGACAATGAGGGGATGTGTAGGTTACTTATTTGTGTAGCTTGTAAGGAAAATCAAGCAAGTGGCTTCGAAGGCACAGTATCGCTCAATCGTTCATTCCGGACACAGAGACATTCACACTGAAACTATCGAAGGACTGTGGATGCAAGTGAATTGTTACTTTGGTATCAGAGTGGTATAAGTCATACTCCGTTTGCAAGCTACTTCTCAGCCTTTCAGTAGTGTAACAGTCACAAACAGAACATATTCGGTAGCTTCAAATGCTGTGTGACAGTTACAATATTTAAAATAAATTACTTAGTATTTGATGACTGGTTATCTGACAATAAATATCACTTGTGTTGTGTTAATAGAACAAACCGTGTTCTAAAAAAAATAACATTCATTACTATACTTCCAGGATTCAATGGAATGCCTAGTCTTCATTAAAATTTTATTTTTTTAAATTTTAGGATCCTACTGACAACATCAGAGACTTAACATTTTTTGGCTCTCGGCAATAAATAGTCCGAACTTGATGCAACCATTTTGTTTATTTATCACCCTACTTGCCAGGTTGTCACAGTAAGATGCCAAAATATATATTGATCTTCTAAGAACATTAAAATAGATGAATGATACTTTTTTTTAAATAGGATGTTGCTAGTGTTACGACAAGTTTGTCATAGCAGCAGACGATCCGGCGGGATGTTGCTAGAGTTACGACAAGACAACTCGACTGGGTGTTGCTAGCGCTACGGCATACGCAACTTCTGCTACGACTAGCCTTAGTCCCTCTTTGCAGTACACGCTTGGAAAGAATTAAGTCGCTATAATATCTTAACAAACTCTTCTTTATATTGTATACGCATATATATTATAATATAATACGACATTAATAGATCCGGGCTATTTTGTGTGTGTATTAATTCTAAAAACTAAATTTTTAAAAATAAATTTATTAAATAGATTTAAAATTGGTCTACCGATTAAAATTATATCTGCCGATTTTGCTATACTATACTATACTTGTGTAAGTGATCCCGATGCCAAGTATTAAAATTTAGCATACCATAAAGTAAAGCCATAAATGAAAATCCTCAAGAAATGTAAAATAATTTGTTTTGTGTGGAATAATAAAATGTACCGTGTGCAGACTTGTCACTGGAAACCATTCCATTCATCATTCAACCTCATTTTCACTATTACTATTGGCATATTGCTTTCTTTTCATTGTTTCATTCATAAAGGTTGGTCGTGTGCAAAATTTTTTTCACGATTGGTTAAAATTAACAATTATTATTGTAAGTCAAAGCCGAAGTTTGTTGTGAGTCATAATTATTCAAATGTCTTAATGTTTATCATCTATGTAGGTCATGTTCTAGAACTTGTAACATATCAGTCTCAGTATAATTATGAGTATCAGAAACTTCGTTTTGGCAAAAATGAACATCGGTAGACCCCTAAGATTTAATCAACGTATCTGCTTTTCAGAATAATAACAAAAATTATCAGCACACTCATTGTGATTTTTTTTTTAAATTAATAATAAATGAATTTTTTTTTTAACTTGGCGGCAGCGGGATTCGATCCTGCTATCAATAGTGTCATATCATTTTCAAACTAACCCGACTATCACTTCGTCTAGCGAAGCTGATGTGTATCTACAATTTTTTTTTATTTACAAGTGTTTTTCATTTAATGGATTAATCTAGATTTTTTTTTTAACCTCTAAAATTCATTAATAGGTTAACCTAGTAATCATGATATTTTACTATGAGAACTATAGTTTAATATTAAAGTATTAGTATTAGCATAATTGAAATGCAGCAAATTGTTTACGACATGTCGTAACAGCAGACGATCCGGGGGGATGTTGCTGGCGTTAGGACATGTCGTAGCACCAGCAACATCCTGCCGGGTTGTCTGCCGTTACTTTGTCCTAGCAGCAGACATTTGGTTTTAAATATCTTTAGTCTGTAAATTTATTTTAGCATGGGTTGTTCCAGGTTAAAAAAATCTGGCTACCAGGATGGTGGTAATAAACAAAACGGATGTATCGTGACTGGATTAATATCATTCATGTCATAGCATAGTGTATAGAGAGCCGAAAAAATGGACTTTAGAAATTAATAAGACTTACAAATTAGCGCTGAAATAATAGCTAAAAAAATAATTTTAAAATACAACATATAATAATTCATTTAATAACTTAAAAACGCAAATTCTCACAAGAAAATTTAACTTCGCTGTGAAATAATATACAAGGGGTCAAGGGTCAATGGTAAAAGCGAAGTATGTCGACCGTGATGTCACGGTCATGGCAGCCTTCTTTGTTGTTATAGCACGTCCTTTAAAAAGCTTTAAAATTAAAATTCTATAGCTATACCTAACCCAAACCCTAAAACCTTCCATTTTTTATTATATTTTATAATCCTTTTAGAATTTATAGAACTTTCTTTTCCAGCAATCGGTAGCGCCGTGACATCACGGTCGACATACTTTGCTTCAGCCTATACAAGTAAAAACTGCAGGATTACCAAACTAATTTTACTTTTAAACTAATGACAATATTAATTTAATATTTTAAAATTTTAGATTTCATGTTAAGTTTAATTTTGATGACATTTGACTTTGAATTCACAAGATAAAAGCTTATAAACTGAAATCCAAAATTACTAACAACTCGGACAATTAATTAAAAATCCTACCTAGATTGTTTCAAAAGAATTCTATATTTAAAAGAATTACTCATAGGCATGTGTATGCATTTCGATTGTTCATTGTTGACTTTTCTGTGTTACACTTCCTACGACTTGTCACCATTGTTTCCTTGATCCTTAAGCAGTAAACAGTATGTTGTTTTAATGAAAATAATTAAGGAGTTTTAAATTATTAATTAATTGTATGTAATAATAAATTGTATTATTTATTAAAATTAATCCTTGAAATTTTATTTATGAATTTTAAAATATTTTAATGAAAATGATATTATTACCGTGCTAAACGGCAGGTCTTCAGATGAAACGGAAGTGGTGTCATGGAAGCATAAACATATAGTTGTAGGCCAAGAGCATAATTTTATTTTGAAAATTTGAAAAATAACTATGGAATATATTTAGAAATTAGTTATAACTTTTATATTTGGCCAGTTTATCATGGACAAGGAGTCCAGAAAGGTTAATAAATTTGATCATTTAATTTAATTAGAATCATTAGCACTAGTCACTAGTAGTAGTACTGTCTAGACTAGGCCTACTACTACTACTACAAGTCTACTACTACTACTTCTACAACTAGTTCTAGTACTACTAGCCCCTAACCCTAGCTCTAGCCCTAGTGAATGTGACTTGTAGAATTAGTAAGTAGAACTTTAAGAATTCCACTTAAGTAAAGACTAAGTAGTCGTAGTCATTAATCATCATTCATTAGTATTATTAATTATTCAATTTATTGGCAATCCTCCGAATCCCGGTCATGAAAAATAAATCATTTTTCGTGATTTATCGATTACTATTTAGTTAATCAGTATATAATTCAGCGTAATTTCATAAATAAAAACAAATTATGGCAGGTAGACCAGCCGCTCCGAAAAATATTACTATTCTCCCAATGTTTTACCTGCAGCGCAACTAGCAGAAATTGAACTCAAACTCAAACTATTGAAGGACTACAAGCCAAACCTAAACTCTGTATCAGAGTGGTCAGTGGTTCAAGTCAAGCTCTCTTTGCAAGCTACTTGTCCACCTTTCAGTGGCGCAACAGTCACAAACAGAATGTTTTCGGCAGCTATTTGGAAATGCTGTGTGACAATTACAATATTTGGCAATCCTCCGAAACCCCGTCCAAAATTATTTTTTGCTAATAAGGGGAAGTAACCAGATGGTACATGAAAGTATGTTGTTATTTATTGATAATAAATAGACAAGTGATACATATTGTCCGATAACCATTCATAAAATACTAAATATTGCAACTCAGGGGTTGGGAAACCATGGTTCATGAGCCAGATTTGGCTCTCTTGATGGTTGCATCTGGCTCTCAGACAAATGTTCGATTATTAAAAAAATGTTTATTCATACTCCTTTGATCTACATTCTACAAATTAATGCATATATTTAAAAAAAACGGCATAACAATGTTATTAAAAAGAATCCAGATACAAAATTATTGTACTTAAAGTGTTGAAATTTTACAAAATGCACACATTTACTTGAATTTTTAGTTTTAAACATAATGTATGGCTCTCAGACAATTACTTTTCAAAATATGTGGTTTTATGGTTCTCTTCTTACCTGTCACAGACGCTCTTTCTGTATAGAAGATTATTGCGTCCTACGTTTATCTATGGCTTGTGTCTAGTCCTGCACTCTTATTAGAGTTTTGAATGATGATAAGGTGTTGGCTTTTATAGTTTCCTCAGGCAACCCATTCCACGCCCGAATTCCGGACAGGAAGAAAGATAACTTGTATTTGTTTATTCTTACCTACGGAATAAGAAAGGTGTTTTTATCCTTATGTCTATCTGAGGGTTGTATTAAGTTTTCTCTGTGTTGTACTTCTAAATTAGAATTATTTGCTTTATATATAGTTTATTTACTCTTGGTTCTTCTAACCTCTAGTGTTTCAAAGTTTAATGGTTTAACTAATGGTGTTACTCTTGTTAGTTTTGAATATTCTCCAGTAATGAATCTTGCAGCTCTTTCAGACAAAAAGTTTCCCGACCCCTTGTCTAACATATAATTAATTATAATACAATAAAAAAAAATCTTTATATTTTTATTTTTAAAATGTCCTAACAACAATTATCTTATTATTTACCCTATCTTCCTTTATGAAAGAAAGAGTTGATATTTTTTAAGCTAAAGGATATCATGAGCTTGATGTAAGACATGAGAGAGAAAATGCTTGCCAATAAATTGCCAATAATATGGTCAATAAATTTTAGGGTGGTTGTTTTTGAATAAGGAGGCTACTTTGAACAGAGATTCATGTTAATAAAACATCTTATATAAAAATGAAACTTAGTTTACTGAGAGATAAAGAAATTCATAACTAGCAGTTACCTAGAAAACCTTGAACATGTCTAGACTTTGAAATATTTGTGGATCTTTCTATTTCACTATCCTTATTTCAGAAGCAGATTATCTGTGTCTGTGGCCATTGCAAATTTTTAAAGAATCATCAAGCATCTCAAAACAGAAACAAAAATTATTCCAACCTTTCTTCTGATAATGAGAGCATTGCATCTTCAACAGCTACTGACAGACAAGTTCGAAATTACAAAAAAGGAGCTAGGGTTCTCGTAAATTTAAATGGATCAGCTTATCATTCAAAACAAGCTACACCTATTCCAGGTGACTATAATTTAGGATAATCTTCTAATGATTTTCCAGTAAATGATCTCCTTCCAATCTATATCCCACTCTTGACTTACTGATGGGGATGCTATTTGCCACAGAACACAATTTTTAGGTTAATAAGTGCATAAATTTAACAAAAGAATTAGTATTCATTCATTTCAATGCATGAGTCTAAGTGCTAAGAGAGTACTAAAAAGGATTTCAGAGTCAGGGAAAGAGAGATGGCCAGTGAGCATGTTTGGCCACTTGCATGTCTTTAGTATATCTGTCTTGTAATCTATCCAATCAATCAGTAAACATACAGTAGGGCAAATGTTTATATCTTTAAAGTTTGCTGCAACAACTGATTATGTTTAAAAATATATTTACTTTTAAAAAAATGTTCTTTAACACCTCCATTAGTTCTCAAATGATCTTTTCTGTTCTTCTTCTTTTCAACGCGCAATCCTTTCAAACTTTACAATTAAACAACAAATAAAAATATGTCTAAAAACAATGTTTCCTAATAATTTTTTGGAGGGGAAACATATTGACCTTGACATTATTCTATGTTTATGCTACCTTTTATATCTATTGCTATCTATTAAAAAAATCAGTGCTTTTCTTCAGTGGGAACTCATGGGAACTGAGTTCCCATACCTTTTTTGGTCAGTTTCGTGTATATTTATATAAATAGTCAGCATTTTACTTACTGTCAGTCCTTTTTTACAGTGGGGATTCATGGGAATGACGTAAATTACAGTTTACAAATAAACAAACCAAGTGGCAAACGCTGTTATTCTACTAATATGATATCTATGGACCATAGATGTCATATTAGTTATTATTAGTAGAATACAAATAACAGTGTTTGACACTTGGCGTGGCCTATTTTTATTTCCGGAGGGGCTGATTTTAGTACAAACTTTGGTAAATAATTTTTCTGTCATTTTAAAGTCTAGAAATTAATAATAATTAAACAAGCAAAAAAAGCGTTGAAATGAAAAGAATCTCAAGCTCTATTTCTTAAATTAAAATTTGTGTTCAGTGGAAATTATAGACTATTATAGTATTTTCTGACATAAGTTAAAAAACAGATGTGAAATGAGTTCCCAAACATTTTTCACTAGAAAAAAAGCACTGAAAAAAATTGTTTGTCACCTAGTCTTTTAGTAAAAGTTGTGATATTCCAGTGGAATATATGTATAGGGTTTCCTCAGGTGTTGTACAGTATGTTGGCTTGTCAGATGATTTGTGCAAGGCCCCCAAGTCAAAGGTTGGAATTAGTCTCTATGAAAATGGTATGTTTAAGAAATTCCTCTTTTTTACAATTATTTTTTTTCTCAACTCTGTAAAGAGCCATTAATCAGTTAAACCAATGCTCAATTTATTGCTGAATAAAACCTCTTGGTCAATCAATGACTAAACACCATGTAAGCTACACTACAGATTTTTCTCCAACATATCTAAAGTAGGGAATTTATTTTATTTTCTAACAAAGATATTTTATTATTATTGATTGCCATTAATTTGTAATTTTTTTTAAAAAAGTCTACTCCACTCATAATGGAGTCTACAAAGGAAAAAGATATTTTTTCTGCCCTAGAGGCCATGGGGCAATGGTGAATCTTAAAGATATAAAACTTATAGAGCCCATGCCACCAACTCAGCCACTCTCTGGTAATTCAATGTTTCCAAGTTATATGGAGGTGACCAAAATACGAAAATTACGTCAGCAAAAGTAAGTTATTATTTCAACTGCAGCTCATATTATTTAAGCCTTTGAAAGTATTGCTATAAAATTAATGCACCTGCAATTTCTTTTTGTTTAACCCCACAAATGCTCTATGAGATGCGATTTAATTTTTAGTTTTATCATAAAATTTGTTTAAATGTTCAGGATTGAGGAAGCTGAAGAGAAACTACAATTAGAGCATCAAATGAAAAGAAGAGAACAAATGGAGAGATATTCAAGATCTGCCCCACAGCCTAGAATCTCTATTCACTTAAACAAGACCAGTAAATTAAGATCAGAAAAGACAGGACAAAGTGAAGATGACATAGCACAGGTCAGCAAAGTCTGCATACTTCTTTCTTGATTGAATATTTTCATACAAGTTTCATTTCAAAATGATCATAAATTTCCATTTTTAATATTTTAAAAATTTCTCAACTTTACCTCTGTAATTTTTTTTTATAATTTTATTAATTTCTGTAATTTAAAAAATCAACAGCACTATCAAGATGTTGAGAGACTTAATCACTTGAAGTTGGAAGAACAAGAAGCTTCAGAAAGACAATTACTGAGAAAAATGAAGAAAGTATTTGGAGGGGATGATAAAGCTGAAAGAATGGCCAAAACTTTACTTAAACTTCACCATGCATTTGAAGAAGGAAAATGTTTAGATAAAACAGATTAATTAGTTAGAATGTTTAGATAAAACAGATTAATTAGTTAAAATGTTTAGATAAAACAGATTAATTAGTTAAAATGTTTAGATAAAACAGATTAATTAGTTAAAATGTTTAGGTAAAACAGATTAATTAGTTAAAATGTTTAGATAAAACAGATTAATTAGTTAAAATGTTTAGATAAAACAGATTAATTAGTTAAAATGTTTAGATAAAACAGAGAAATTAGTTAAAATGTTTAGATAAAAGAGAGTAATTTGTTACCATGTTTCAGAACCTTGAATAGATTTGAATTAGGATTTAGCTAGAAATGTACAAAGCACTGATGCGCCCTCAACAAGCATGCTTTCAAGTTAATGATAATGGATTTTTAAAATAAAACAATCATTTTCACTTAGTAATTTGAATTTTTTAAAAATAATAACTGGAGTAAGGAAATACAATTATAGAAAATGTTTATCTTATTTGGTTGAATTAAATGATTGTTGTTTTTTATTTGACAAAGCATTTAGGGAAAGCATGAGTTTCAATCCATATCCTAACCTTTTGTGAGTTTAACAAAAAAAATCTTCTAACAAGACCAAATGGTCTGTGAGTTCTAATGAAAGAAAGTAAGATGCAGTAATCTTCTCTAGAAGTAGTGTCCTTAATGTATTTTTAAAAATCCCTCATATTAAAAAATTTAATGTAGAGGATTATGATATTTGTACCAATCATACTTTCCTAAGCATTAAATTGCAAAATTAAAAACCTGACTAACATCTATTTCTCAAAGTGTCCATATGCTTTCAGATAGGCTGGTCCAACCTGCTGCTCTAGCCAAAAAATGTCTTCAGAAATAAATTTTCATAGATTTTGATTTTTGAAAGTTAAGATATATTAGAAATATCACACCAGTTTAGCGTCAATTTTTTTCCCTTTCATTTCATAATGTGTATAACAAACAAAAGCACTATTTATTTTGTTAGATTGTAGCCATGCAGGTTGGCCATTCCTGCTTATCTAGTTTTAAAAATTATTTTTAAACTTACGTTATTATTAAATAGTTGCCATATAGCCATGTAAGAGACCAAAATCATAACTGTAACAAATGAAGTGTTGTTTAGCCCAACTTAGTAATAGGAACAACACAAACTATCAAATAGAAGGTTTTAAGATAATCATTGTTTTTTCTAGTCTTAGCTTCTATTATTGTAGAGCATTCATCTATACCCCACATGCTGCAGGGTTTAAGAATCAAGGTTTGAAAAAGTTTCCACTCCAACAAAATCATTTTTGTTAAGGTTCCACCCAGTTGGGGGTAGTTCTACCAATGCAAAATAATAAGGGTGTTATTGAGCGAGGCATGTTGATTTATAGTTAATGCTGTTGTTCCCTTTATTTTCTTATTTTGTTCATAAAAATTATATTAGGATATGTTGTCATCTCTTTGTTTGAAAGCTCAAATAAATACACTGTAACCATTAAAAAGCTCCTTAATAAGATTCATACAGTTGTACAATTGTGTCTGGAGCAAGATGATATATTTCTTGACAGTGATTTTGACAGATTACATCTTATAAAATAAAAAAATTGTCCTCGTATTTTTAAATGAATTCATGGACATTAAAATAATTGTTAATTTACTAATGCTTAAATGTGTTTTGAAATTTACATTAAACTGTAATTTTAAAAGTGTTCTCATTAATGCAAAAGTCAAAAACAAACTCACGAATGTTTAGAGAATACATTTTATCTGAGCATCTTAAAAACTGTGATATTGTTTATAAAAAAATGAAAAAAGAAATCAGCATTATTAAAATAAAATAGAGACAAGACAATGAATCTTGAATGCTGTGATAAAAAACATTCTAATTTTGTAAAGAAACTTTTTTGTGCGCATTTGTTGTAATAAAATACCAATGAAACTATTTATTTATTTTATTTTAATCTTTGTTTTCACCTGTCACTGACAACATAACTGTTACATTCTCTTTTAAGAAGCTGAGATCCGTGGCAATTATTTAACTAATTGAGCTAATCCCCATTAACCTTCTATAAAATCTGTAGGTAAATGCCATACAACAGTAATACAACTGAAGTTTGTGGAGATGGCTGAGCCAGTGGTTCATTTCTTGGATGGGGATGCCCAGTGGTTCAAAGACATTTACATTATTTAGATAAAATATATAGTCTATAAGCTACTAAGATTTTTTAAGGCACTTCAGTCATCCACATTCTTCACCTGTATGGCACCGCTCAGAAGCGGATCAAGATTGCATGGGGCCTCTGGCTGTCATCCCCCTGGGGCCCGGTCCAGCCACATTTATTATACAAGATAAGTTTGGGGCCTTTAAATCATCAGGGACCCATGGCTTTAGCCCAGTCACCACTCCCCTTAATCCGCCATTGGCACCGCTGATGGGGGAGATTGTATAGCACCGCTGATGGGTGAGATTGTATAGCACCGCTGATGGGTGAGATTGTATGGCACCGCTGATGGGTGAGATTGTATGGCAACGTTGCTGGGTGAGATTGTATGGCACCGCTGATGGGTGAGATTGTATAGCACCTCTGATGGGTGAGATTGTATGGCACCGCTGATGGGTGAGATTGTATGGCACCGCTGATGGGTGAGATTGTATAGCACTGCTGATGGGTGAGATTGTATAGCACTGATGACGGGTAAGATTGTATGGCACTGATGACGGGTGAGATTGTATAGCACCGCTGATGGGTGAGATTGTATAGCACTGTTGATGGGTGAGATTGTATAGCACTGTTGATGGGTGAGATTGTATAGCACTGATGACGGGTGAGATTGTATAGCACTGATGACGGGTGAGATTGTATGGCACTGTTGATGGTTGAAATTGATTGTTTTTCTATTCTTTTATATTAATTGAAGTTTTTCCTACTAATTAAATGAATGTGTAAATGACATAAGAAGCTCTTTCAAAAATCATACCAGTTGAAGTTTGTTATCTACTTGTTAATAAACAAGATGAAAATGTGAAAGTGGTTCAATCAGTTGTTTATTTCTATAACCTTTACCAACAAATAAAAGTATTAAGCTCAGCAACAAGAAGTATTTCAAACCTTGTTTGACAGAAACAAAAGAACAATATTTAAATTTAGTTTTAGAAAAACAGGCAACTTTAAGAAATCTCCTACCAGGCTCTTTTCTTTAACTATGATATGATCCTGTATGAGTTTTTTTGCCAGCAGGAAAATGTAGTAGCTACTGAGTCACAATCAGGTTAGGAACAATTTCTTTTTATCAATTTTATTGAGGAAAATCAAGACCTAATATTGAGATTTTGAATAAATATGATATTTTAGTTCTGCATTTTTATGTACAAGATTAGAAGAAATAAAAATCCCTTACAAGGTAAAACTTTGGGCCGATGTTTTATGCTGTGAGAGTATTTTCAAAAGGTCTTATGAGGCTCATGCTGACAACTTCTACAAATCTTTTCACACAGGAAGAAGTTATTAGAATGGATAAATTACAAAATTAGCTTAGAAATAATTGTTTCCTTTTTTATACAGTAATCTTTTCAATGAGATTTTTAATGATTTTTAATACTCTCAATTAGTATTAATGTCAAGACATTTAACATCTAAAAATATAAAGGAGTGGTTATATAAGTTATATGTAGATATATAGGTGTGTATATATATATATATATACAAAATATAGGTTAGTGAAATAAATAAGGTACATATTATACATATATCTTAAATCAGGGGTGAGCAACCTGCGGCTGTGGAAATCTGTTAAAATTATAATAACCTGCGGCTGTCAAATATTTGCAATTTCGCTATATAATTTAGAGAGTTGTAAAAAAAATATTGAATATTCTTGTTATTACGAAACAAATTACGACCCCAGCAGTTGTAGCATTAGCTGCAGTGTTTAGCGCTCATAGACATTGTAGCTAATGAGGGCAGGCCATCAAGTTTATTGAAGCGCGCCAAAACCATGTGATGCGCACATTCGCTGTATCGTGCTAGCTCTGTTTAACCATGTAACTTATCGGTCAACATCAGTAGCTGCTATAGTACACACAAATACCCAGATGCCTGTGTACATCACTCTTAGCTGGCAGCTGCAGCAGAAATCCAGAAAGATTTTTGACATAGCAGTGAATAAATATAACAGTATTAACAGTGAAAAAGCGTTTAATGAAAACGATTAATTGTATTATAGTTATACAGCTTGTATACTTAGTTACCGTATAATACTATCCGTTCTGCCTTAATACTCAAGTCAATAAAAAGAAAGAAAAACATTGGAAGAAGAGAATCTGAGCTTTAATGTAAAATGGGAGTTAGATTTCTTTATGACAGAGAACTATCAACATGTACAAGGTGATAAGCGTGGAAAATCTAAAGGGGAATGTTTGACAACAGACCTCGGTCATGTCTCCTTTGTTAAGACTTCCAATAAGGGCAATGAAGCTTCCTCTCGAGGGGCCTGTCGTCTCAGTTTCGCAGAAAAGCCTTTTACCGATAGAGAATTTGTGAAAAGTTGCATCATGGATGTTGTTAAAGTTAAATGCATTTATCCGGGAAAGGAAACGGATTATTCTTAAATTCCTCTCACCCGATTCCATGCAGCGCCGTCAGAGTAATATTGCTGAGCATCTGAAGCTCTCTATGCATGCAAAGATTACAAAGGAGGACAGCTTGTTAGCACTGTCTGTTGATGAATCTATGGACATTTCAGATTCAACACAGCTACTCATGTTAATTCGCTCCCTTACCCTATCCCCAACATTTGAATTGTGCGAGGATCTGCTCCCCACTGAGACAATCGTTACTCAAACTCGAGGAGTAGATATATTTTTGGCAGTTAAAAAAGCTTGCATTCGATTCACATGAAAACAAGGTCTGCTCACTGCAGAACCAGGCCTTCTGAATATCTCTAGCTTTCCTTGGCAAGGGAACAACAGTTTGCCTTATGCACAGAAGAGTACAGAATTTCTGTGACAAATGTCGTCTGCTACAAACTCAATGTGTATCATTTCCCAAAAACTCACTGTTCTAATCAAGATCCATGAAATAAGAAAAGATGAAATTTCGATTACGCTTTTTCAGGCGTCCTCGAAATGCTGTTAATAAAGGAAATCACAGAATGTTTTCAGAATTTCGACAAGATCTCAGAAAATATGAGACTCTTTGTTTCTCCACATTTGTTTGAGATAGAGTGTGCGCCATAGGATGTCCAAATGGAACTGATCGAACTAAAAAACAAAGCGCAGCTTATGAAGAAATTCGAGGACAAAAAAGATCTACTGGAGACATGGAAAGTAGCTGTGAAGTATTCAAGCTTCGCAAAATAGCAAGAAACGCTCTATTGTTGTTTGGAAGCACGTACATCTGCGAAGACTCATTTTCACGAATGAAATATCTCAAGAACAAATATGAAACAACTGGTGGACACCAATCTGGCGTCAGGAATACGACTGATGAAATCCAGCATTTGCCCGGACATAGCGCGACTCTCTGCAAACATCCAAGAGCATGGGAGCCACTAATTTCTAAACACTGGACTGCTAAGTTACATGGACAGTGTTAGTGAAGCACCTTATCATGTATTCAGTTATTCTGTTCTCAGTGCCACTTAAAAATATATACTCATACTGTGCGTGTGTTACTTGATGTTAGAACACTGTTGGGTTTATATAACAATGTTCAATATATTAGAAATATAAGATAATATCGATTGAAATGTTTTTGTTTTCAATTTAGGACTGTGTTTGCCTAAACTACATTACGATTATGTCATTATTATCTCGCGTTGACTTATACGAGAGGTAAATTTTGGTAGTTATCATTTCGTTTTACTGTGAAAATTTTTTTGCCGCCGTAGCAAAAGAAAATTTTTTTTATGCGCTGTCAACAGCCAAAAGGTTGTGCACCCCTGTCTTAAATCTTTCATAAATCACAACAATACATCCTTCTTAGTAGCAAATGTTAAGGAATTAATTGCAGACAGTTTATGCCACGGATTTTAAATTCTAAATCTGCAAATGAAAGTTTTAAATTGTTTTTTTTAAATGATAAAAACAAAGAAAAAAATAAACTTCTCCATGCGCTTTCCCCAACTGTTAAACCCTATAAATTACATCAAAAATATTTTTAGAATGGTTTAATGGAGCTCAACATTGTTATATTAAAATATATGATTGCAAACTTAACTTCACACAATAATAGAATTGACAACATAATATTCTAAAATATAATTAACATCAATAAGCCAATACTTGCCATTGAACATATTGTATCAATATGTTAACCTGAACACAGAATGTAGAATAGTTTTAAAAATAAAAAAATAAGAAATGGGAAGAAAAACAACATAGTATGGAAGAAAAAAACTAGTTTTATAATGTGAAAATAAACGTATAACACATTTAAAATTTAAAAAATTACAAGATAATTTAATGTTAAAATGAAAGAAATTATCCACTGGTGCAACCCTGTACAAATACTTAATAATGCACCCTAAAATATAAATTGCCATGATCATAAATAGCATCAAACATAAATGACATATGGCACCAAAAATATATTGTTTTTTTTTTGTGAGAGGTATAGATGTAAAGTGGGGGAGGGTGACAGCTCAAGACATGAATGCTAATCCTGACCATACCAAATAACTCATTGGAAGTCTTTTTTTATAGGTTTGCAACCTCAAAATGTGTTCACTTAAATTACCAGAAACTACTTTTTTGGGGTACATTAACGTTGTGTCATCTGTTACTGTTTGGATAGCTTTTCATTAAACAAGCCCATCAGCAGCCTTACAAATAAAATAAGTGCACAGATATTTCTATGAACAAATGTAAAAGAAACAAGTCATATTCAAGTGAACTAAATCAATATCTTGCACATGGTAATATCAGCGTACTAATCTTTGATTTGCAGCAACATTTAAAATACTGCTATATAGGTACTAAAAATAATAAATTTACATGAACACAGCCAAGATCTATATTTAGCCTTGTAAACTATACAGACAAAACCTTGTTATATTAAATGTTGGTGCACATCAGTATTACAAAGTATACTAGATTATTTGAAATGCACATTGAATAAAAGAAACTAGATGTTAAAGATATAGTTGTGTGGTGTGTTTGGGCTCTACCATGTCATAAAATAAACTTTTCTTGGCTCAGTACATTTGGGAAGGAGGTACATTTTTTGTATTTGTATTCCCCTCATCACCACACACACCTCAGATTTTCAACCAAAACAAATGATTAGGATAAGACATGATAAATAATAAATTCGTCCTCTCCAGATTGTATATAACATACATAGCAATAGAAGCCATAACAATCAATTTTTAAAGTAAATGATCACATTTTCATTTCACAACAAACAATAATTCATCTTTAAGACAGTTCTTTAGAAGATACAACATTTAAAAATTTCTCATAAAAGTGTGATCAGGAATTCTAGAAAAATGCATAGCATTGAATTAATGCACCCTAGTAATTAAATAAACCACCACAGAAAGAGTCTACCAACATTCCTGGCAGCTTCACCCCAGAGGCAAATCTTAACATATTGTCAAGTTCTAAATAACTTTATTTAGCATGTCACAGCTTATTTAATGAAATGTGCTGTATTTTTTTAAATAAGGTTTTTATCCATTACCAAGAAAATATCCATGTATTGAAATCTTACATTCTAGCCAATACAAAGTGATCCCAGCAACAGTGCTCTAGTCTGGTATGTAGCCAACATGCAATGATTAACTTTCTATTACTTTTTTTTTGTTCTTTGGTTGTATATTTTGTCATGAATGGTTGGTGGTTTCGTTATCAAAAATGTATGACATAAATTAAAGTTTTTAATATAATTAATTTTGTAAGTCAAAACCGTAATGACAGAACAGTTATGTTAAAAATAATTAAATGCATCATAGGTTACAGATACTGATTACAAATTTTGTAACTGATAAATTCACAGCTTGCTATAAAAAAAAAAACATTGTCATAGTTATATTACTGATTAGTAAACATTTCAGAACACAAATTACATACCAAAAGTTTTCATTTAAAATATAATACTTCTGAATAGGATTTGTAAAAAAAAATAAATGTGAGCATTTGAGCCAACATAAAGAAAAAAAAGCTTAGAGTTGAAAATGCATTAAACTGCAAAATACTTACCTGTTACATCTAATTTTCATATAAACTTAATATTGTATGTTTCAATACTGTTTGTTCAGTTATTTTCTAAAATTTTGAGTGTTGCCTTAGGTATAATTTGTATAATGAAAAAAATGTTGAAGAATCATTTATTTGTCTGCAATTTAAAATAATATTTATTGCATCTAAGATTGAAGATAATTGCATGGATACATGTGAGGAACTTATCACTTTTATCTTCCACAAATTTTTTTTTATATATATGTAGAGCTTTTAATTCCTACGACTTTACCACTGTCATATATGCACATCCTTAACTAAATATGTTTCATAAATAATATAGGTGATATTTACATTTTTAAGAGTCCTTAGAAAACTTTACTTGTTTATTATATATTTATATAGTGCACATAACAATAATTCTAAAAATGAAATCTTACAAATAGCTTTTGAAATGTTTTATAAAGTTAAAATGTAATGATTTTTAAAACTTGGTTCGCAGACAGCTAAATAGTTGGGGGTTCTTTGGTCATATAAATTGCATACATATAAAGAATCAGTTAATGCATGTAACAATAAATAACAATGTTTCATTTTCAATCCTATTCAGTGTTATAATGTTTCATGACAGGAATGATAGTTATTTGAATATTTTTTAAACATAAATTATATTTGCTGCAAGTTTATATAAATTCAATTTCCTAAGTTCATGGATTGTTTAAACATTTTAATTTTGTCAAAATGACAAATCTAACAAGCTGTCATGGGAATAATGTGAAATGGGATTAGGGAAATACTCGAAATAAAACTTATAAGAAGACCCCAACTCCCCCATGACTAGCCAGTGGCATAGCTAGGGCTTTGGGAGCGGGGG
>MUZC01004776.1:183134-202573 GCA_002072015.1 Radix auricularia
AGCTCCCTGGAATTCAGGCGTAGCAGGAACCAGGTAGACTGGTTAGATTGCCGGCTTTTCTCCTACAGTGATATGATCCTGTGGGGCGCTACTGTTTGATGTTTCGCCTTGTACAGTTTGGCAGTGAAAAAGAATGAACCTTGCGTTTTCTCTGGTTATATCTTTACTGGTCACGTGACTTTAAGAACTCTTGATTGGTTGGATGATGAACCATAGCCAATAGGATTAGGACTTCCTTGTTTCAGCCTCGTTGATGAAATTATGTATCATTTATTCTGCCCACATGTTAGATTCCCAGATGGGAGTTACCTCCCCTTATCTTCCCGGGTGGTCTAGTTGGTAGGGGTTACTTGGCCTTTAGAGTCCGACCCAAATTTCATCACAATTGTGCGCCACAAAATTAAATTATTCTGGCGAATTGACGATTGAAAAATAATATGGTTTTTAATAAATTCCATTTTATCATCATTGTTTACTCCGTAGCTTTATAATTTAATTATTATTATTAATTTTAATACGCGATTTGACTGAGCTGACCGGCATCACACACAAGAGAAGTAAACATGACGTCACAACGGACAGGGCGAGGCGTTGGTTTTTGAAACTAATGAAAAATACCTCGCTTACTTTAACGAACTATTGAACCGGTCCTCTTATTTAGACTGGTGAACTATGAGTCCTCAAAATAAAATATTTAAAAAGACAATTAACCATCACTGTTTAATTAATTCTTTGGAATTTTTTTTAAAAATGCGTTGAACTGAGGGCAATGCGGAAAGAGCTGAACGCAAGCGGGGGAAGCGGGCTTTGATGCCATCAGACGACGCCAAGCGACAACATTCTCTTGTTAGTTCTCAAAACATAAGGGATATAAGGACAAGCCGTTAACCGATAAACCGGTCTTTTTTTAACGGTTAGCCGGTCCTCAAAAACGAGCGGTCTTAACAACCTTAATTTTAACATAAACTACTTTTATGAAAGCATTTTGGTTGTCCTTTCTTCTTAAAATTTTATAAAAAACAAATAATTCTTAAATAAAAATTTATTTTAACAAACTTATGCAAAAGAATCCTGATTGATATTCATTAGCATAGTAATATATGCAGATGTTCATTTTTTATGGAAACCAGATAGTCATAAGAGACAAGGGCCATGTTTGATCATAGATATGTTACTATCAAATAAATAAACAAGTATTTGTGTAAAAATAAGACATCAAATTTATAACTAATGTCTACACTACACACTTTTATGTGGACAATTTGCCTCAAAATAGGACCCAAGTTTCCTAAACAATATTATAGTTAAAAGACATGGCTCTTACCAAGGTGAATGTGGCTGGCCATGGAGTGTGAAACTTTCTATGCAGCATAGTCATTATCCTAGGCATGTGTCCATTTCGACCAGCTGCAAAGATCATCCTAGATTGATAAACAGTAACAACCATCAATTACAGGTTAAAGTGCATTAAAGATGAACATTCAACTTCAGAATATATACTGATTTTTATAACATTTTAAAATAAAAAATTTAGTCAAAATAGTGAGTCAAAAGTAAGTCCAATAGTGAGTCAAAAGTGTTCTCAAATTATACATGAACCCTACAGTGGTCAAAACTGTGGATCACATAGCAGCTCACGAGCAATTTATGAAAAAATATGTTACTATGATTACTTGAACATTTCCAAGCCAGGTTTAGTGACTAATGCAGCTTTTATTAAATTTTTAAAATGGCTCTCAGTTACTAAAGGTCTGGCCAGCCTTGCCCTAACCTAACCACAGTCTTTAAATATATTTATTTGCTTTGTGTTTCATTGCTAAACAAGCATAGCGAATATGATGGAAGTGATGTGTGTGTGTGTCAAAGTTAAAATCACATAATTAAAAATATGACCTGTATCTTTAGTAAATCCTTTAAAGATTGTGAAGAGATGTTACGAGTTATGTAAATCATAACTGTGTGGTGAAGAGATATCATAAGTGGTGTATGCCCTAAAGGCAGTTGAGTAGAAGAAGATATATTTACTATATTTACTGAGCCCTTCCTTACAAACTGAACAAATTCATACAAAATGTTTTAAAAACTGCAAATGTGGAAAACCCAAGATTGACCCATGATCTTTGTGTGCTTAACATGTTCAATGTATCTACATAGCAGCTACAGATATATATTTTATTGATAAATATTCCAGTCATAAAATCAACTGAGAGAGATTAGTTGAGCTGCTCCTGCTAACACAGCTTACTTTCATCCTCACACTTAGACACAATGAAAAACAAATATCAGCTACTGCCAGGAAGGATTTACAGATAAAGCTTACTATGGAAACATTGAGTCTGTCACAAGACAAAAAATATTCAGTTCTAGTGTGGCTCACAGTAGTGAATTTCTGCACATTTAAAGTCAGCATTTCCTCTCTTTTATCATCCAGTAGATTTTCTTATCAAAAACACATCACAGCAAGTGTCATTAACAGTGAAATGTTTTTGACATAAAAGAATGGCACAAGGATTTATACAAGGTATCAGTGACTACAGTGCTGAGGTGACAATTGGAGGCCAGTGTATGCATGTAGTGTTAAATAGAATGACCCACCAATTATATCATGAATGGACAGCTTCTCCAACGATTCATGTTTATAAAAAGCATTGAAAATATACATCAAACACTTTTTAATATTCCATTCTCGATTTTAGAATACCGATGTTTCTTTGGAGTTGATTTTTAAAAAATATTTAATACAATTTAATCATCTAAAACCTAAAATAAAAGTGTATTGAATTCTTAAATTATATTTTATTGGATTTATATAAACACATCTAGCTAAGGGTTAACATAAACCATGAATAAGTGTAAGACGCAATAATCTTCTGTATAGAGGGAGCGTTTGTAGTAAATAAGATAAGATAGGAGATAAGATTAAGGAAAACATAAGTCTAACATCTCATCTGTAGTTTTCAACTTAAGTTTAGAATGATGCAAAACTAAAAATCATATACATACTAAATTGCATCAAGCTTTTTACAATTATTATAATCAAACCTTGAGTAAGCTGCTGAAATCCACAATAATGTTAAAGTTTAATTAAAATATTCAAGAGGTATAATTCTATTTAAATTTAAATGTGTATAGTGGAAAAGGTAATGGTGTCATGTTGTAACAAACATGATTTATCTTATCTTAGATATACAGACGCTCCTTCTATGCAGAAGATAATTGCGTCCACAGACCATGAGAGATGATCTGTTGGCAAGTGATGCAGCGGTCACAGGCCACGGCTATAGGGGTTCCACGCATTACCCCAGCCGCCTAACTATTGTCTAGTTAGGTACCCATTCGGAGCTGGGTGACTCGGGGACTCCTCAGGCCGCGAGAACAAATCCTCACCTTCGTGTGGATTCGAACCCGTGACCATCGGTATGACAGTCGAGAGCGCTACCTCTCGACCACCACGTCCCATGTACATCACACATTTAACCATATGAGGTGTATGTCATGTGATCAAACATTTACTAGCAGTCCAAGAGAATCTGACAAAATCAGTTCACTATTCCCACTATTCTGTAAATGATTTTTTTTTTTTATAGTTATTTCTCAATTAATATGATGAGGACCATTAGTTATTAAGAAATTAAATGCTCAATTATTTGCCAGATTAAAAAGTGTGAAGTTGAAATTTCAACAATTTATAAAATGGTGAAAGTTGAAAAAAAAAATCACATCAGCCATTTTTACTTATTCTCTGTATTGATTAGCAGATTGGACAATATTTGCCATTCATTTTCTTGCTTTCCTCTCTACAGCCATGAATGTATACATTTATGATAATGTTGATACCTGAGTATCTCATTCCTGACATTATTTGGTGCTAATGAGAACATCACTTTTGTTGGTTTATGTGTAAGATAAATGAAGGCTGTTAAATTATTCCAACACCTGGCCCATTATCTCTCTCCATGAATAACAACCACAAACAGATGGGACGTAATTAGTAAACTTTTCAATGCAACTGTCAGAATGGTATTCTTGTTTAAAGCAAAGGATTACAAGCATTTATTAACTGAATAGAACAAATGTTTGTATTTTATTTACCTTTACAATAAAACTTTCATACCAAAGAACATTTTCAAAAAGGAGGTGAATCTTGAGAACTTTAAATATATCATAATTTGATCAATAATGAAAGTCACTCCATGCAAATAAGTATTTAAATGTTAAAATATTCAATGCACGCTGACATGAGAATTAAGGAAATAAGACAATACTTTCAAACACATTTGTAAATTTGAAGCTTTAAGATATAAACATTATATTTCTTATAAATCTTTGTTGATTTACCATGATTTAATTAAAATTTTTAACCCAAGCGAATTTGAATTTTAGAAATTTAAACCAACTTACATTAAGTTTTGCTGTGGATTTTTAAAAAAAAATAATGATTTTTCCCTACCTAGGCTGCCCTAAGATGAGAACATTGAGAGTTCCGATGGAGCACAAACATACAAGGATGGAAATAACAACTGGCATGGCCGGGTGGATCATTTGACCAAACAACTGAAAATGAAAGGCACAATAAAAAAAACTTTTTTAATTAGTATGTATGATCCGATTAATGGTTGCACTATCAACATTCAAAATTCTAATAAAAATGCAAGACTAGACACAAACCACGTATAAGGGTGGGACATGATAATCTTTTATGAAGAAGGAGCGTCATTAATGTTTAAGTATATTGGTGTGATTTTTATAACCCTCTGTAAATACTGGAGAAAACCTGAATAAAATTGAGGAGTTTTTATAAAAGTACAACTTTTTTAAATAACAAATATTCATGCTCTAAGCTTCCTAATTAAGTTTGAATGGATAAAACTATTCTTAAATACTGGCTGAAAAGCTTTCTGGATTATTGCATTCTGATTTATTTTAGACCACCATGTCCCCTATTTTAGACCACTGTGTCCCCCTATTTATATAACATCTCCATAGTAATGTGGTGCCTCCCAGTGGCAGCAGTAACAGCATCGTACTGGGTAGAGAAAGGAGTAATATGTAATTGGACAATAGAGGACGTGATGTTCTTGGCAGGGAAAAAGGTCTTGTGATACTGTGCAGTAGAAGATAAAAATGGCGGAGGAGATAATGGGAGTCTGATAGAATTTAAAATACAACTGTATTTGGCTATTATTGTGATGATGCATGTTTAAATAGACTATTGGAGAACATGACAACATTCCTTTGTTTTGAAGAGGGGGGCAGTTGGGGAAGAGGTTATGAAAGCTGGACAGCTGGTGTTGATCTACTTCCTTAAAGCTTATTTATTTTCAATAATAAAAAAAAAAGTAATTACTTTTTCAGTAACATAAATGTTTTATTGATTTTTTGGAAAGGCCTTTCCTCTGGCCTTTAAGGGAATATTTTAAAAATTAATAAACACACAAATTTACTAGAAAATACTTATAGATTACCATGGCAACAGCATCTGATCTTAGAGCTTCCTCCTTGGATAACACAGTGTAATAGGCAAAGTTGGTGGCCACCATTGTTGTGATCAGTACAACAAAGCTGAAAGCCAAGCCTCTAGGCAAATTTCTGTAAACAATTTTACACATCATTATTTTAAGGAAATTTTTTAGTACTTTTCCTTTTCAGATGCAAAATTTTTCAGGGATATTTTATGTTTCAGATCTAAAAATAAAATAAAATCCATCCAGTCAAATTGACAAAGGTTTGTTTAGTCTCAATAACGTCTTTGTTTTATTGACTTATGTGAACTTGTAGTCTTCCTCAACCAAGAAGTAGTGAGAAACTTAAAAGTAGTCCGGATATTTTTGTTAAGGTTTCTTAACTCCCAAACAAAAACCAAGAGTTTAAAACTGATATTTTTAAAGTGATCCTTGTACCCAAGAGTTATTTAAGTTCTCATAAATCTAACGGTAGGAATATTTTGTTAAAATTGTGCAGAGGATAATGTGAAGCAGAATAACATTTCTGTTTTTGATTAATTCGTTTCTTGACAGTAATCAGCATTAAGTTCTGCTTAATTTGTAGGTTAGTGTTATTAGCCCATGTCAGATTTATACCCCTTGATAAATCAAAGGAATCAGTCAAAAGTAAGAGTTTTATAAGCTTTAACTCATAGAATTTAGTTTCCTTTTATTTGAAGATATTGTTGTTGTTTGTTTAAATCTTGCACACTGTTCAAATAAAATACATGTACTTATAAATATTTTTAATTTGAAGATACCCATACACTAATTTATTCATGATGTCATTATTTAGTTTCAATAAATAATTCAATATTTTTGTGCAGGTGGGTGTGAAAAAGAAAGTCTTCAACTATCAGGGGTACTAAACTCATAACAATAAATTGAATAGTGTTTAATAAAGAACTAAAAATTACAAGAATAAGTGAGGTTAAAAAAATTAAAAAATCTTCCGTCTTCTACGATGAGCTGACAATCTATAATAAAAGAAACAATGCCTTTGTTTTTAAGAATACAGAGGTGATAAATGATCCTGACCATGAATGTCCCTGTTGATATAAGGTGAAAGTAAGCAGGGGTGCTGCAGGGTTTTAGCGTTCCTCTTTTTTAGTAATATATGTCTTTTCAATACATTAATAGATTCAATAATATTATCTACTAAAGATAAGTCCTATATATTGCATACATGAGTTTTTTTTTATGAGTATCCTGAAACACACTTTTCATTTTAAATATTAGTCACAATTTGTTCAATAAAATAAAAAGGAAGTTAATTCTTCTAATCTCCTGGTTATGATGATTATATTTGAGGGAAATAAAGAGGAAAGAAAGCAGTGAATGTTCTTGACCCACAGTGATAGAATTAATATTAGTATCTTTTTAAAGAATTCATAGTGACATAAAATGGACAATTATTTGATAACAGATAAAAACAACAGAAAAAACATACAAAAAGTAGTACAAGCAAAGATTAGGTTACAACAATGACATGCTGGTTGTTAAGAACAGATAACTAACTCCTCTCTCACAGGCACAAGGAGACCTTTGCCATGGGTGCATCTGAGGAATTCTGCTTCATTTTTTTCTTTTTTAACAATCTGTTTTGTTGTTTTTAACAATCTTCTTTTTGTTTTTTAACAATCGCTTTTTTTTTTTTTAAAATCTCAATTTCTCTTTTCAGCTTATTATTTATTCAACAAATACTAAATTCTTTATTTGAAATTCTATTATTTAAAAAAAAATAACAAAAAACTGATTCAAATAAAATCAAGTCAAAAGAATTAATTGAAATTTTAAAATCATTATCTTTTTTTATTTAGAAAGAAATAACTCAAGATTTAAAGAGTTTACAGTAACAAGTACTTACAGATTTTCAAAGCTGGGTCACCTGTCTAGGTAGTATATAAATAAATAATCTTTCATGTTTGAGATAAGTACCACTTTTTTGTAATATATTAATTTATTATGCATATAATATAAGTTCAAATAAATTCAATAGGGCTTAATAAAATGACCGCAACAGCATATTAACGATGAATTTCTTACTGAAAAGTCTATTAAAATAAAAGCTTACAGACTGACCCTTGATATACTTGCTACAAAAAATGTTTAGGAAATGGATCCTTATATTGAGGACATGGATCAATAGACAGCACCAACAAATGCTGATAAAGAGTGAGAAAATATTTTGAACTTAAGTCAGACTATCAAAATGACAGAGTGGGAAATAGAAGGAAGAAAATCTTTTGTCAGGGGAAATTTGTGAGGGATAAATGTTGATTCACTTACTTGATTATATTCTAAATAATATCCTTACGAAACCTGTGGTTGAGTCAAACGTCGACCAAATTAAGTCAAACATAGAGAATAATAAATAACAAGTCCATGTCGACATTGACATACAATTTTAAAATATAACAATTTTACAATGCACAGTTCATGGAAAAACCACATGATGAATAAATAGATAATTTGATAAAGAAATGCAAACTTTATATTTATTTGAAAACATCTTATTTGAGACTCACTTTTCTGGTTGCTTTACCTCCTCAGTTAAGATGGTGATGATTGGCCTGTATTAAAGTAGAAGGTTAAGTTTTAACAAAGGAGTTCAAAGGAGTCCACAAATTTAATGAAGCTGTTTTCTACAAATTTTATAAGCATTAAACTAGGTGTGTTTTAGGATTGGTAAAACATAAACAAATGAGATATTGAGAACTTACCAACCACCAAAGGCATAGAAAGCAGCAAATAAAGCTAGAGCAATTTGCCCCACTTGGGAGCTTGTTCCATCCATAAAATGAGAAATATGTTCCTGACCTATATCTTTTGACAGAAGAACCAAACTTTTAACATTCTATGTAACTTTTAACATTCTATATAACTTTTAACATGATATGTAACTTTCCATTGTCTATTCAAATGTGGTACTTTTTATTTAAGGACAAAGTTAAAGATCCTTACTTAAAAGTGACTCAGTCTGAGAGTGTGTTATAAATTGCAAAAAAGTTTATCCATTTGCCTCACTAAATGAGGTATGGCCAAATCAACAAAAAAAAATTATCAGGAAGAACTAAGATTGTGATACTGTTCTGCCAATGTACAATTAGTCACCTCAATGATTCACATACCATACATTGTAAAGAATTTTGCCCAGTTTGCTATTCTTTATAAAAAATATTTTTAATCTGCTTTAATTTCTCTACTTGAATTAAGTTGGAAGTCAGTTTTTTTTTCAGTAAATTTGAGTTTTATAAACATTATTTAAGAGCTCCCAGAGTGGAAAAGTGAAAGCTGTCCAACTTCAAACTATTCTGTTTAACAACAAAATTGGTCATACCCTAAGACCATTTGATTGTCCTCCCACATTAGACCACTTATCAGAATCATAAAGACTTCTTATGAATCCAAACTGTCCTAAAGTTTCATTTCCTAAGTATCAGTTACATGAAATTATATTTCAATATTAATTTGATGTATGAAGACCAAATAATAATTTTAAAACTTTGCATAAGAAAATTTTAAAAAAGGATAGAGCTACGTACTAAGAGAGAGAGCATATGTCGCCACCACACAGTAAACAAAATGTAACTCTATATGTGGCAGTGTGCCCGCTCCACAACCGTTGTTTATTTTTGGTGTCGAAACGCATCGCATATTCTCCACTAATAACTTTATTATGTTATATGTTTATGATTTGAGACGTAACAAAATGCTTACGTACCCTGGAAATCAAGCAGAAGAATATGAATTGGATGTGAAAGGTCTCAATGATGTTAAATTTGGGAAGGATATAAAAAGCAAAGAATTTCTCTTGAACCCTGATGTTGCATTTTTAAATCATGGCAGCTATGGCATTGTACCGCAGAGATTTTTCAACATGCAAATCAAGTACAACCTTGAGAGAGAAAGACACCCTGATTTTTTGGTTTCGGTTGAATTGCAAGTACTATCTGGATAAAAGTCGAAAGACTGTTGCAGATTTCATTGGAGCTGATGTGGATAATTTATTGTTTGTGGATAATGCAACAACAGCATTAAAAACAGCAGTAAAATCTTACCCCTTCAAGGCAGGAGATGCACTGTTAGACACTGACCAGACTTATGGGTCTGTCAAAAATTTGTGTGAGGATTTCACATCAAGACTAAGGCCAGATCATATCACCAGTCCTACATCCATTGTGATGCCAGTCAAGCGACTTGTTACCCTATGTCACAGCAAAGGGGCATTAGTCTTTAAAGATGGAGCCCATTCCATTGGCCAGGTGCCCATTGACGTGAAGGATATAGGAGGATACATTTATACCACTAATGTTCACAAATGGGGCCCTTTGTTTGGGTGCGTGGCGAGGGGGGAGCAGTTGGGGCGCGGTTGTGGCGCGGGCACACGGCCACATCTCCCCCATGCTTTTGAAATCCAGCGCCCTCGCTGGAGCCATTTAAGACCATAACTAATATAGTGTAGAATAATTGTATTGATGAGAATTTCTACGACAAAATAGCAATACAAAAATGTATAAAATTCAAGACAATAAATGTTATCCATTTGTCATTTGATAAGAGTAGTACCTAGAGACATAATTAATATTTGTATGAAATCATAGGTTAAGGTGCACCATACTATATGATATGCTACTTACTTACATATGAAAACATAGTTGAAAAATATATAAATATACAAATTGAAGACATATCTAACAGTCAATGTTATGATGCCGTTAGGGTGTCATCACATCCTTGTTTAAAGACTGCAGCATACGGGATCTTCGTGGCTTGGCTTGAGGAGGCTGCCTTATCTCGGCTGTGACCTGTCCATCTGTTACGTGGTCAGTGTCATAGCCAAGGTCTTCTGGTGGCCCCGTGCCGTCTGGTTTGTTGCTTAACTGAAGAATGATCGTGTGCTTGGGCGCGTGGTCATGGTGTGTTGTGGTCACACCCGTTTGACCTTTGGGTACGTGCCCCAAATCTTCTAGGGTTTGACCCCGTTCGGTCGTGACAGGCTCTTTCCACACTGAGCTGGCTGGTGTAGAGCTTTTGTCTATTTTCTTAGCAGTCACTGGATTTTTTGTAGGCCGGTATCGATGTCTCCCAGGTCGGATAGGGCCTGTGTGAGAATCTCTGTAGCTTTCTCTTACGTTGACAGCTGATGGTGCAGGCACATGCTTGGCCATGTAGCCCTCCCCTGTAGGGAATCGTCGCTGAAAGCCATCAGCCCGATTTGTTTGTCTTGTTGCGTAGTGGGATCTCTTGAAATTGAGATCCACTGTTAAAATCCTGACGAGTCAAATGGTTACGGCGCTTGATTGGCCGTTCTTTGAACTCGCCACGGCCGACAGTAGCAGAGGGCGTGTACTCACTGAACCTCGTTGAATTAGATGACCTGTTGCTGTTCACAAGAAGTTGCTTCCGTGTGATATTGTTGAGGTTTAAGTCAGGTGTGTTGTACCTGGTCGACAGGTCCTTGCCGTGTTTGGGAGTCGAACAAGTTGACGATATCTGGGCCACTGTTTCCTGGTAACCAGGTTGACCTGGGGTTGTCAGGAAGGGAGCTGAGTCGTGTTGGCGAGCGAGGTATTTCCTCTTAGCACGGCACTCAACCTCAACATGACCCTTTCTGTCGCACCACAGACATACCTGTTGTCTGTGACGGGATCTCCGCTTGTTGGACTTGGGATGTCTGGGTGTTGGTGGACAGTTGGCGACGTGGGCGTCCATGTCCTCTTGGTGCTGGCGTATAGACTGATGGAGCCTATCGGCTACAGCTGCTAGCTGCTGGTCTATGTGGGCCATTAGTTGTAGTGTTACCTGTGACAGCTGCTAGCTACTGGTCTATGTGGGCCATTAGTTGTTGTGTTACCTGTGACCTGTCAGGGAGAGGTTGGGCTGAGAGCTGTGCAGTGGCTGCGACATCAGAAAAGTCTTCTCTCATCCAGCGTTGAGGCTCTTTAATGACATCGTCAAAAGTGCTGCTGATGTTTAGCCTGACGTAAGCTTTTACATCACGTCGCAGGGCTGCCGGCTGTAGACCTTGGACAAATGTATCCCGCAGTATGTCAGATGCAAGGATACCTGTCCGGGCTGTGTTTGCTAATGCAAAGAGACTACGCATATTAGCCGCGTAGTCCTCTACCGTCTCACCCAAGCCTTGCTGCCGTTTGAAGAAAGCAGAGGCCAGGGTGATGCCATCACGTTGATCTCCCCAGTTTGTCACTATAATGTGCAGCAGTTTTTCTGGGGTGTTGATCTCTGACGGCGCCCGATCTAAGATGTCCTGTCGGGCACGCCCCTCCAAGGCGCCCAGGATCCAGGTGACAGCTGAGGCTGGAGGCACAGGCTGTAGCTGTAGTAGCAGACGTACCTCTTTAACGAACTGCTCAGCTGTCACCTGTGAACCCTGGTAGCTTGGGTAGTCTTGTGAACTGTAACTGTTCTACTTGTTCCATACCCATGGCTTAAGAATTTCAAACACTTCACTATTTAGCACAAACTATCCTCACTGTATCCTGCCGACGACGCCAAAACTGTAGCCGAGTGGTGACTATAATTGGTAGTTCGAATAAACTAATAACACAATGCAGATAAGTCGAGGACTATAGTTGTATAATGATAGTGTTTTTATTCCACTTCTTTCTCTCGGGCTAACTGTCACTCTCACTCTACTTCCTTTCTCATCCTCTGTGCATCACGGTGCGGCGCGGTGTGGGTGTGCAGGTGACGCATTGTGATTAAACTACACATAAACATATAACATAATAAAGTTATTAGTGGAGAATATGCGATGCGTTTCAACACCAAAAATAAACAACGGTTGTGGCGCGGGCACACTGCTACATCTCCCCCATGCTTTTGAAATCCAGCGCCCTCGCTGGTGTAATTTACAAATGGGGCCCTTTATTTGGGTGCGAGGCGAGGGGGGGAGCAGTTGGGGCGCGGTTGTGGCACGGGCACACGGCCACATATAAACTATTAAAACATGTTTTTTCACTAAATGAAACTTCCCGCCACACAAGATTTTTAGAGACTTTCCCTGGGATCTAAGTCTCAACAATCAATCAGAACAAATCTTGTGGGCATAAACTGACTCCATAAATATCCAATACATCAAAGTCAATGTTCTGTCCCTTGCTCCTGTTTATTGCCATTTCAATAAACTATTCAAATGAGAAAATTGTTTTATAAAAAGCTGGATTGGGAAAATTATTTATGCATTTGTCATGTGAGGTCTTTCAAAAAGACATCCTTTAAAGGCCTAACTCCATCAGATACTGAAATTAAGATAGTTGCCAATCATGCACATATTTACATGTATTGTCACCGCGTCACTCTACTTAAGTTGGAAGGAAGAGCAATTTGATGGTTGTAGAAAAAGGATATTTGACTCCAAAACAATCCAGTTATTTTTATTGTATTTTTTTATTAAATGAGTAAAATTGTTTCAAACTGTTATTGCTAGTGACTTCAATATGAATTTCATTTTATTTATGACATATATAACTCTTCACTAGCATCCTTAATATAAGGGTAATCAGAGATTTCAAATGTTAGATGCTTTTTTTAAAAAACTTTCATACCCCAAGAATAACATGTTTATCATTGTTTGTGACCAAGATGCAGTAGTCACGATCTCACATACAAAATACAAAGACTCCCTAGTTTCTAATACATATTTTGATTGATGATTGAACAGTACATCAACTATAAATCCCATATAGTTGATAATTTTAAACTAAAACCTTCTATAAATCCCATATAATTGATAATTTTAGACTAAAACCTTCTATAAACCCCATATAATTGATAATTTTAAACTAAAACCTTCTATAAACCCCATATAATTGATAATTTTAAACTAAAACCTTCTACAAACCCCATATAATTGATAATTTTAAACTAAAACCTTCTATAAACCCCATATAATTGATAATTTTAAACTAAAACCTATAAACCACATATAATTGATAATTTTAAACTAAAACCTTCTATAAACCCCATATAATTGATTATTTTAAACTAAAACCTTAGGACCTGTCATTCACACAAGATTTTTAAAATTATTAATCAGCTTAGGGAAATCAAATTACATTTATAAACAAATGAAGGGATCGTTGCAGGCAGGAAATAAATTGTATTAAAGAAAGATATACTATATGAATACTAAAACAATAAATAAAGATATGACAGTATATTTATATCTGTAATACAGGACATGTTCTAATCAATATTTGGTCTCTTTAAAAATGTAATTCCTTAGATTAATAAGTTACCTGTTGGAACATGTATTAAACCAAGAATGATGATGATGATGAGAGCAATAACCTTACAGGAAGTCAGGAATTTCTGGATCAAAGTGATGACTTTCATGTGTGTGCAGTTTATAGCAATCACAGAAACTGAGGATGAAAAATCATGTATATATATAATAAGAGGTCTTGGGGGGTTAGAAATAAAAATAACCTAAAAAAGGAAAAAAATAACAAACTTCTCTAAAGCATGATCTCAATATCAAACTGGAAACATGTAATGAACTGTACAAGGACAAAATAGAGAGCATGTAAAAGACCCCTGTGACAGAAAAAATTTAATAATTACTTCTTGATTAGTTTAAGAATTTCTTTAATCAAATTTAAAAGCGTCAAAATATCAATGAGCGATAGACAAAATTATTAACATTTTAGCAATTTTTAAAACATACGTGAATACTTACTCATAATCCAAGCAGCTAATAATTTAACAGCTCCATCTGGAGGAGGGCAGTCTTTGAAGACAAGTGTCAAACTATATAGGCTTGTAGTGTAAGCACCCAAGGCCCATGAAGGTGCAGCAATGAATATTAAATAACCCCACATAAACACAAAGCCTGGGAGATCTCCAAATGTTTGGTAAATAAAGAAATATGGACCACCTGCCTTGTTGAACATGAGAGCCACTTCCATGACACACAAAGCCATGCTAGCTTGCATAATTCCACCCGCTGTCCACATTATCATTGCTAGGCCAGGAGATCCTGAGAAACTTAAAATTGTAGTTGGGGCTATGAAAATACCAGTTCCTCCTATATTTGCTATAAGTATATCAACAATTCCAAAAAATGTTATTGTCCGTTTCAATTCTACTTTAATCGATTTATTTGCCACTGCTTCCATTTTCTTAACTTCGTCTATCCGCTGAATAGTATCAATGCTGGTATGCATGCCATTTGCCATTTTATCTTCTATCCTTTCTGCTCCTTTGATCATTATCTTTTAGAATTTGTAGTGATTTAAATTTTTTTTGTGTTACTTCTAAGTAAGTTTTTCTGAAATATAAAAATAAAAGAAAATGAAATTTTGTTTTAAACCTAAGGGATGCTTAAAATTTAAAATTAGTGTGGCATGAAACTATAAGGCAACGGATACAAATTTTAAGCATAATGCAGCTGTTTTTAAATTGAAAAATATCTTTACAGTCAAAAACATCCAATAAACTATAACTATAAAATGGCAGTCAAAAGTAACAAGAAAAAAAATGACTGAGTCTAGTCATTTTGAGAATATTAATATTCATCATAAATAATTACCTAATTAATATTAAATTATAAAGGTAATGAGCTAATTCGACTAATCTAAAGTGAAATAAAATTATTTATACAATGTTACTAACTACCAATTACTTATCAAATTACCCCCCCCCCCCACTACATCATACATGTCCTTACAACTTACTGCCAAAAATACTACTTCCCCTTCTACTTATTATAACTAATATTCTATATTGATAACATCAACAAACTCAGACCCAGACACTGCACAAAGTTTAGGTCAAGTTCAAGTACTACCAGTCCCAAGTGACAGTGAGGGTCAATCAAATCTACTATTAACACAACTGACTGATAAATATACTGGCCTTTGCTTATAGTTTATATTATTGATATTATGCTTTGGTTACTCACTAATTGTGTCACTAATAGTAGCATAATTAACATATAAATAATAACATAATAATTTCAAAGTATATACATATTGTCATTTTTTATATGTCAGTGACAATATTGTCATAGTCATATAATAGTAATAACTTTCATTTAGTTTCATTAAGAATAGATTTAACTTAGCCCTATGAATCATAATAAAGCTTTAAAATAAATAAAAAATTTAAAAAGAAAAAGAAATGTATTCAAAATATTAAAAATTAAAGAGAGAAGGGGATGACAGGGAGGGAGGGAGAAATAATTATAAAGAAAGTGAGGGATGAAAAAAATGCCAAGAAGAAATGAAGGAGAGTTAAAGACAAGTACTCAATTGTTCATTTCACTCAATTGATCATTGAAATTCTTTTTAAATGGATGACACAAATAGTATATTCAAATATATATTAACACTAGTGTATTATCCGTCAAAAATGATGAAAGTTTTCAAAATAGATATATTTCAGTTTTTGTTATTTGCCCTTTTGCCTGAAAGCCGCATAGTTATTAATAATCAGAAAAGATAGAATAATTAAACTCATTTCCATATTGAAACATTTTATGCAGACACTTGAAAATTGTTTGTTTTTTTTTAATTTTTTTTTTTTTGGAAGTATTTTTTTCGAGGCTATTTTTTAAACGGTGCGCTTCCTAAAATCTAGCGTTACCAACGGACATAGCAAATTATATATTTTGATTATATATACAAATATATGTGTAATGAGAAAACCTCCAAAATTAGGCTTTGAGATATATAATTTTGCATGAATAATGATATAATCATGATTAAAGTGCAAGCATAATGAAATACACACAGTATAAAGTGATACTGGAGCAAAGAAGTTTGAAGTATTCACAAATATTGCTGAGCAGTCAGTCGGACGTTTACTTGCGGCATTGAAATGAGCTCACCAATTATGACTGCACCAATAATACAGCACAGTGTGTTAAAAGTAAATGATGTGACTGTAATGTGATTCCCATTAAACACATCCGTGATTTAAAGCCGTTTAAGTTTCATTTATGATTATGACTTGTCAGTTAATTCGACCATTTTTCCATACATTATTATCACAACATTACCAAAACATGTAAATAATAAAATGTAATTTGTTACACCTGTTAATGACAAAGAACTATTTATTTTGCATGAAACATAGTAAGCAAAGTTATAAAATCATATTTACAATTTAATATACACGTGTTAGTAATTAACATAAATGTTTTCATTATTGTCAGGTCTGCACCCCATCCAGTTATATATTAAAGGCAAAGTTTTTAAAATTCAAAATTAGTCTAAGACGCATTAAAATATTACATGTAAATAACAATCAAACAAAAACTAAGGTGGGGAAGAGTCCGATTTTTAAATATGTTATTTTTTAAACATAAAAAAATATGCAATCTCAAAGGGTATAAGAGAAAACAAAACACTAAACTAAAGCATAAGGTGACACATTTTATTTGCAGTAATAGATAATGGCTTTGTAGTTCAAAACGCATCGAAACTTGACAACTTGATGTAGGAAATTAAATTTATAATTGTACGATAATACTGACATGCACACACACATAAAAACGGACATTTAATACAAAAAAAAAATAATAATAATAACAATACATTCACATGGAATAAACCATGGCTCTTTTTTTCATTCCCTTTACACATTAATAAAAGCTCAAATAATGATGTCACAATATTTTATGGCGAGATTAACTCTACTAGAGTTAATCTCAAAACCAACATTTAAAAAATAATTTTACCTCTATATTTTAATTTTTTTTAAATCAGGAATTACCTCACATAGTGTCATGGACTGAATGGGCAGAGGGGACATACATTGTAAATTATGTATATTGATTATATACTATAAATAACTATATTTTAATTTAAGCTATAGACAGCGTATACACTATTGTCTATAGTCATCTATACTTAGTCTTTTTTTTTTTTTTTTTTTTTTTTTTTTTTAGTCCCATAACCTCTTTTTATCGAGGTCGTAGAGGATCCTAATGTTTCCATTAGAATATTCTCGGGCTTAATAGACACTGGCGGCGCCCATCCCTCTCCAGGTCAGCGGAGGACTTTCTAAGCGTTAGTCATTGCACAACATTTTTATAGTGGCTTTTTTGTGGTCTTGAACCCACGCCCCTCAGCTTGTGAGGCTAGCGCACTATTGACTTCGCTACCCAGCCGCCTAACTTAGTCTTAGTGACTATATTTTATATCATTAGTTAATGTCATTAGTCCAAAATTTTCAAAATAAAGATATTGCTTTAAGATCCAGTTGGTTAGAAAGGGTTTGAAAAATGCCATTTATTTATACCAAATTAATTGTTTTAGGTTGAATATTTCTAAAGAAAGTTATGATTTTTTTAGTGAATTATATTGGTATAACTCTGCTAATTGAAACATATAAGAAAATATAAAATGGACTAAGTGAAAACTTGGCAGTAAGACTAAGACAGCTGTTTAAAATAGCAGTTAATTAAAGTTATTTCAGAAATGACTGAAGATAACCATAACAAACCATATATTTCCGTGTTCGTCATATTATTGCCCAAACAAGCATCCTAAAATTAATTCTGATGAATTCAAACCGGCTCATTAATATTCAAAATAGCCGTCCAATTTGCATATGTCATATTTTAAATTGAGCACAACTTAAAAATAATTTTCCAAAATATTAAGCCAAGCCAAACTGTTAGTGTTAAAAAGAAGAACAATAATTGAAAATAATACTTATTTAAAACTGGTTGATGTAGTCAAGTGTCCCAAAAACATTACATTTTTTTGATATCTCGGAAAATTTACAAATATGCATATGAAATATCTATTTATTAATTTATACTGCTTGTTAGTTAGTCTGTTATACCTTTATTAACTAAAAATAGTGTTATTAATATTTTCAAGCCGTTAGATTAGATCAAGATTCAAATTTGAATATTAAAAAAAAAACATGTGGTGATTGTTTTTAAAAAAATATTAAAAAAACGTTTTGTGGACGTTTTAATTTTACTAAATTCAGGCTTCAGCACACACAAAATTGGAGAACATATAACTTATAACATTAATGATAATGTAACATGATATAGACATAGTAATGATACATTTATTATTATTTAGTAACTTAGTAAGAAATGTTCAGCATCCAATTATTAATTATCTTTAAATTTAAAATGAAATAAATATCCGAAATCCAATTTCAAGTTCATGAAGTATGAAGAAATTACACAGAAAAATGCAATTATTCATTATTCTTACACTACACTCTACACTACGACTACACACGACACATACTCATGATCATACTAATTACTATACACAACATAGTTAAAAATGATTTAACTATAGGATGTGGCTAGCGCTACGACAAGGCAGACGACCCGGTCGGATGTTGCTAGCGTTACGAAATGTCGTAGCGCTAGTCAGGAAACTAGTGCTACGACATGTCGTAACAGCAGACGATCCGGTCGGATGTTGCTAGCGTTACGACAAGTTTGTCGTAACAGCAGACGAACCGGTCGGATGTTGCTAAAATAGCGCTAGTCAGGAAACTAGTGCTACGACATACGCAACTTCTGCTACGACTAGTTTTAGTCACTCTTTGCAGTAAACACCTGGAACAGGAAAGAATTAAATCTTAAGAAACTCTTCTGTAAATTGTAAACGCATAAATATATTAAAATACGACATTATTTGTGTGTGTATTAATTCTAAAATCTAAATTTATTTAAATAATTTATTTTTTTTTAATAGATTTTGATTTAATTTTAGTATTGGTCTACAGATTACAAGTATATCAGCCGATTTTGCTATACTATTGTATACTTGTGTAAGTGATGCCGATAAATTAAAATTTAGAGTATACCGTAAAGCCTAAAGCCGTAAATGAAAATCCGCAAGCAACTGATTCGCGCACGATCGCAAGAATGTAGGCCTAAAATAATTCGTTTCGTGTGGAATAATAAAATGTGCCGTGTGCAGACTTTTCACAGGAAACCATTCCATT
>MUZC01004776.1:216751-248266 GCA_002072015.1 Radix auricularia
ATTCTGGAACCGTTTCTGGACACTATCAATTTTATCAAGTATGATGTTTCAGAAATGTTTAAAATCTAGGAAGTTAAAGTTTTATATACCTACCAGCAAAGCTTCTGCATCACTTCTGGTGTCAGGCGTCATATTTGTATGTTCTGATAATTTTTCCAACAGCCCTGCTATGTCATCTAGTCCTTCATAAATTGCTATAACAGCTTCTGATTGTGCACTCCAACGTGTTTCAGACTCCCTCTTCATTGTGGTTGGCCCAACTCTTTTTTATTTTTCCCAACGAGTTGTTGAAAGGGAGAAAACATAAATTTATACTTTCAACTGTTCAAAAAAAACGTGATAACAACTGGATCATGTTTAGTAGAGTGTACTTTTGCTAAGTTTAAGCTGTGGTTGCCACAGTTGATGAACAATGCTCTGTGATTTTTAGCACATTTTCGCTGTTGAAGGCCGGATACATTCCCGGTCACTACAGCAGCATTATCATAACATCGTGACCGACAGTCGGATAGTTGTATGCTATTAGATTCCAGTTTCTCTATGATAACTATTTCAAGGCTTGTTGCGTCTTTGGGATGTATCTGTGCAAAATCTGAAAATGATTCTTTGATAGTTACTTTTTAGTTTGTAAATCCACATCCACAAATCTGATGACTTGAGAAAGCTTTTCCGGTGTCCTAGATCGATTGGAGTCAAGTAAGATACCGTAGTACTTGTGTTTTCTGATTTCACTCAACAGCTGATACCTTACAGTCGATGTAAGTAGCTGGATAAATTCTTTTTGGATTTCCGGTGATAAATAAAATACTGAACCTAGATTTTCTCGGGCATTTTGTTGGTGTTTTTCTTTCTAACAGTGGATCCTACTGAGCAACAAGTTTGATCACAGATGGACAGGAAAGAGAGGCGGTGTCTGATGTTTCATATGAAAGGAATCCAACGTGCTTTGACAAACCGATACAAGCCCGTGAGATGAGAGACCTTCCCTCCCCTCTCCCACTTTACTCTCTCCACATGAGGATTGGGGAAGTACTATTTATCTTTTTAAAGATTCACAGCATGCAGCAAAGGGACGCGAATTAACCATTCTGTTAGCTAGTGGTTCTCAACCTTTTGAGATTCCAGGACCACTTGAAAAATATGTGTCTTAGCTACGGGCCACTACTAAAAATTGTGCTACTGTCGTACTGAAAAGTTAGATATAATTATGCTGTGTATATAGATAGCTATAAGTAGTAAACAAAACATGTTAGTTAGTAAAACGGTACTAATATGCTACGATTTGTGTGCTCCTTATACAATACTCTTTCTTTTGTAACAAACAAATGTCATTTATATTATTCTCATAGTCTTCTTATTTAAGTCTACTTGCTAACTATAAAAAAATAACTTTAAGTCATAAACAGTAGTTCATATTTAAAAGCCTGCTATATTACTTTATTTAGTACGAACGATGTTTTGTTTTATTGTAAGCACTGCAGACAAACCCCTTTCACAAAGTTGGAAAGGGTAAAAGTATTTTTAAAGCTTTCTGAGACAGTTCGGAGTACTCCAAATTTCATTAACCCAACTTTCTGATGCAACATATTCGAAGTGTTATCACTAGTCAGTTCAATTAATTGGTTTAATTACGATGTTGGTAATTTCATCTTCATTGTGTTCGAGATTAGGACTGGAAACCCACGATAAATATCAAAATAGAAGAAATAAAATTGGCCCCGCATTTATTGAATATGACAAGAAATCGAATTAATCAACAGTGGTTTATTTATTTATTTCTGCATTTTCTGGTTTTTCGGTGATTTCGTACGATTTATCAAACATCTCAAAGTTGCCTTGACATAATCTTCTTTTTCAAAGATCAAGCTTTTTCGTAAAAGCAGACATTTTGTCACTGAGAGTCATGTAATGTATCTGCTTTCCTTGCCAAGATGAATTAAGTTTATTGAGTTTTTCAAAAATTTCAGCCAAGTAAGCCAGAACAGCAACCCATTAGCCATGGTTCAAATGATCAACAACCTCTAAGTTATTTCTACATGAAACTCTCTTACGTCATCACGTAATTCAAACAGTCTGATAACCAGCGAACTTCAGTATACATTAGTAACTGTTAATGTTCTAGATTCATATTCGAGCATAAGAAATCAAAGAGACGAGAATTTAATTGACGAGCTTAATAAAATTAAAAACCATTATGGCCAGATCAGAAATATATTTAAGTCTGCGTTAATTCTTTTACTTGCTAGTCTATCTCGATGAATCCTACAGTGCGTAAATTTCATGCTTTGCTCGTGAACCACCTGGCAAATCTTCGCGTACCACAAGTGGTCCGTGGATCACAGGGTGAGAACCACTGCTTTAAGCCACTCCTTTTTCTTGTCTTGGTCATTTTGATTGCTTTTAGTGTCGTCTCTGGTAGCTCTATTAAAAGAATCGTATTGGTCTCTTACTGCTCACTCCCATCAACTGACAGTTATTTTAATTTAAAAAACCACATCAGCAATCCTACATTGTGGATGTGTCATTTATTTATCAGTAGAACGGCGCCCCTTAACGCTCAATGGGGGCGCCAAAATCATGTTTACCAACTGTTTTCTAATAAAGATATTTTCGGAGCTCCAATATTAAATCTTGCAAACGTATTTGGGATACATTAGTTAACAAAAAAATTAAATTAAATACGGAGTCTTAATACTCATTTTGGCGCCCCCTAACGTGGCGCCCGGGGACATTTGCCCCCCCTCGCTACGCCACTGGATCTATATTAATTAAAGGCGTGCAAGCATATATATGCATTTTTTTTATAGATTGATATTACGCGTTATTCCGTATTTTTAATGTGTCTTTTATCAAAAACACATGTTGTTGTAGTTTTTTTAAATGAGGTAACGAATCATTTTCTCTATTCAAAATTTTAAAAAAGTCATGAAGTATTTATTATTATTATTTCAACCTATAACATTTGTTTGCGAATTTTTCTCAATGCGAATTTGTAAATTAAGTCAGTAAAGCTAAGTAAGCTTACAATAGTTCCTTTTAAATGGTCATTAGAGAGGGCATATTAGTTTTGGTTGTTCCATACAAATTCTAACACATTTTTATATTCTTTTCAACTTTATAAATGATCGCTCTCTGCTGCAGTTTGATGCCATCATTGAGAGATAGATGCGAAGTGCGATGTTACATTCGTAAAGGAGTGTGTAAAATTTAGCTCATTCAAAAGAAGCAACATTTTTAGCTCTGTGAGTTTCGCATCAGTGGCGTAGCAAAGGGGGCAAATGCCCCGGGCGGCACTTTGCCAGGGGCGGCAAATTCGTGATCGTTAATTAATTTCTAAGAAAAAATATATAAGAAAGCCGAGCTTTTATCGAAATAAAAGATAAACCAAATAAAAAAATAATAACAGAAATAATGGAACTATTCTAAGGCATGTGAACTTTTCATCCGTCAAAACTTCAAACTCCTTATTGGATATAAATTCTTCTCATACTAATGTTTGTTACTGAAAAGTACTTAAGTAGTATGATAATGTAAACCGAAGTAGTGGTAGCTTAAATGATTCTTAAAATTTGACAGCAACTCCTGTTGACCAACTTCCCCATCGTCACACTTCGTCACAAAATCGTAGACCCCCCCCCCCCCTCCAAGTGATATTTTCTAATTGAAAATTAGCATGTTTCAAATCACTTTATTGTCATTTTAGTATGTATTTAGTTTAATGCTTCATTCTAACATCGTAGCACGCGGGAATCCATGTTAAATGTCATGAAAAAATAGTACGAAATAGAATATGTAAGTGGAACTTTGAGTTTAAGTATCATGTTTTAACGTGACATCACAATTCTTAACCCCCTCACTTCTTCATACATCGTCACAAATGTGGGACTCTCCTCCCCTCCCCTTTTTTTAGGTGCGTGACGTCATTTTTGGACTGATCCTGTTTGTTTGTTTTTTTGTTGTTTTTTTTGTTGTTGTTTTTTTTTGTTATAGAAAGGACAATACTGTTGCAAATAAAGGCAATATTCCGAACCAATGCATTTGTTTGCCATTGTGGAGACCTCATCCTTTTAATCGAATTTTCAACTCAAAGTACGAGCAGGGCCGGCCTAATGGAACTGGAGGTCCTAGGCGAAGTGACTTTGGTGGCCCAAAATGTAATTGTAATATAAAAATAATAATTAAATATGGAAATATTTTTGTTCGAGGCCCCCATTAATGATGAGACTAATAGGAGGCCATAGGCGGCTTCCTGGTTTGCATATGCCTAAAGCCACCCTGGTACGAGAGAGTACATTTTTGGTTATCCAAAATATATATTAATTTTATTAAGGAAAAAAATTGAGAAGAAAGCTTTATTATTCATAAGATGAGATTACTGTAGAAATTCATTTGAGATTTTGGCAGGAATGGAGAATTTAGAAAACAATCCAGCAATCTACTGAACTTTGAAATTTTGCCTTTACTTTAAATTCGAGCATTCAAATGACATTGTCAAGCAAAGATTATTTCTTTGAATTTTCATAATGAAAAAAAAATATTATTCACAATTTTATCTTTTTATATTAAACATTGTGCGCATACCCTGACAGTGGCGTCATTAAAGAGGGGTGCGGTGGAGCGTGTCACATCTTTTCATTGTGTCAACCGGGGCGGCACGCTCCCCTGCCCCCGGTTGACACAATGAAAGGATGTGACACCAAAATTTAAAGTACTAAATTTTCCCGTTACTTGGCACTGGAAAACTCGGAGGAGTTCTCTATGAGGTAAGACGTGAGTATACGACACCATGAGCTACCGCCCCGGGTGACACCAACCCTAATGACGTCTCTGCCCCCAAATCATTTAATATTTTCCACGGACCCCCTGAAAGGTTCCAGGGATCCCCGGAGGTCCGTACGGACCACTCTCGGAACCACTGGATTATAGAAAGAGCGTCTGTTTCTAGTTTGATATTGTTAATTGTCTTAATGCAGGGATGCCCAAACTTTTTGCATGCCGGGCCATATTCCTTTATCCAAAGATATTCGCGGGCCGGATTAAAATAATATTATAAAAATGACATAGTATGGTGAGTTTTTATTGTAAAAATTTTAATGTGAATTGTGAAACTGAGATATTTGAATACAGTAAATAGGTGAGGTCAGGCTCAATGACATGGTTTTGATGTACATGATATCACGTAGTTGAGAGTCACTTATTCTCGTCCTCACACAGATCTTGTTAAAATTCATAACTGAAAATGTCTGCTTACACAAGTATGTCGAGCCAAACAAACTAAGCATTTTTTTAAAAACAAATGTTCGAATTCCTTTTAATCTCTCTTTAACCATGAAGCTTACTCTAAAAGTCAAAGAGAAGAAATTGTCTGCTGCGACACTCAGCATCAGTTTGCAGCTCAGTGATTTCCAGCCGCAGATTGCCGCAGTATTCTCAAAATCTACAGAGAAATATGAAGATTTAACAAAAACAACCATGTTTATCTTTTCAATAGTTATTAAGTCATGAAAGCGTCTTTGAAATTCATCAGCCAAGGATGTGATATCTGCATCATACCTATGCATTTGCCAATTGAAGCTTCTTTCTGGTAAACTTGTCATGATTTCCTGCAGTGAGGGGATATGTGAGGTATTAGGCTGCATTTGAAAAAGTTGCCTTTGAAAAAGTTTCAGATTGTTCCCAAAGTCCTTGATATGTGAATATAATTGGCTTACTACTGCATTGTGCCCTAGGAGAATTGTGTTAAGAAGGTTTATGTGTCTTTTCACATCAACCGAAAATGCAAACTATGCAAGACAAGCAGCATCAGATAGTTCTGGAAATGTTTTTCCTTATCTTCCATGTACTGCCCAATTTCTTTTTTAATGTGTAGACGCGCTGAAGTGCTGTCCCACGACTAAACCATCTTATATCATTGTCATACATAACATATTTGTATTCTCTCTGGATGTCAAGAAGACACTGCTAAAACTGGCTGTGAAACAGGGTTTTAGAGCAAATAGAGATCATTTCCTTAATCACTTGCTTAAGGAAACGATCACATGAAAGGTGTTTAGCACAAAGAACTTCTTTATGAATGATACAGTGAAGTTTTAAAACTTTGCCAGCCTGACTAAGCTGACTTTGTTACAGACAAGTTTTGCTAGTTAACTGTGCTCACGAGTCATGGCGATAGCCATCAGCAATTAATAAATAAATATATCGTTTACTTGGTTATTTAACGCAAAAATCTTCTGTACAGAAGGAGCGTCTGTAACATATAAGATAACGTCTCAGACAGCAGAACAAACAGAACCAAATACATTTGTTCCCCTTGTCAGTCTTTAAGACTGAAATCTAGTAATTGGTAAACAATACAATGTTATCGACTTTTGCCATCCTTTGACGTTATCAAAACGGTAAAATTTGTCGAATTTTCTTATATTTAATGTTGCTAAAAAATAATACGTTAGTTAATTAATTATTTCAGATGAGGTCGCGGCAGTGGCGTAGCTAGCACATTTGCCACCCGGGGCGGTCTCCAAATTTTCCGCCCTTCAGTGGCCAACCATAAAAGACGTCAAGTGGGGGAGTGGGGGGATTCCCACATTTTTGACGAGGGGGGATGTTTAATAAATCTGACGTCACATCAAAAACGCGTAACTTTAAATAAAAGCTCAACTTTAATATTTGATTAATGACTCTTTATTTAATGACGTTTTACATGTCTTCCCGTGAGTTAGATATAGTGCAGGCCTACACTAAAAACATACTCAATTGATAAGCAATTGATTTTAAACATGCTCATTTTCAAATAGAAAATACGTTTTAATGGGAGCGGGATTGCCAAAGTTTTGTGACGCAATATGGAAAAACGGGTCTAAGTTTTTATGACGACGTGTGACGAGGGGGTTCAAAATATGCCAAAATAGCGTGATGTCATTGATTGACGGTCCTTAAGTCGATCATTTAAAGGATTTTTATAAATTAATAAACATGAACAAATAATTGTAATTGAAACGAAGAAAAGTTGGGAAACATTTTCCCATATCATTGATCATGCCATATTTATGTAATAAGCAGTAATAAAAGAGGCTGCATGACATGATATACCAATAAATACACACTTATAAATATACAAGATAATTTTTTTAGGCCACAAGAAAGTTACGGAGGTCGATGTTTCACCCCCACCCCATGAGGCAACACATATTAAAAAAAAAAACAACATTACCAATTAACATGCTTTAGTTTTGTATTTATAGATAAATGATTTTTTTTTAAAGAAATTGTATACATTAGAATTTAAACATATTTATACATTTACTTTACAAACTTTCCGAGTTGAAAAATCGTGTATTATGCTATCAAAATTTCAAATTATTTGTTAAATCTTGTTCCATGGTCAATATTGCTAGATGTTATGGTCTTAAATCATTCATTGTAGATGGAAGATATATTTTTTAATCAACTTCGGTTAGCAGAAGATCCTTTCACAACTAGCAACACTGATAGCAATTGTTGAGAAAATTCTTAGCAAAATTACAATTTTTCTGTTGGGTGCATAATTTTCCATTCTATAGATCTACTGTTGAATAATTTTAATTAATAAAAAGGTCTTTCCCCTCGTTTTTCCAACGTAGGCTAATGCCTCTTCTAGTAGTGTAGGTACAGCTATAAAAACCGGGATCCTTTTTCTTTCAATATTGAAATTTTCTTTATCAATGTTAAACTAGTAATTATTATTTATTTGTTGTGCAAATTCTTCATTTAGTAGGTTACATTGTATATAAGGTATTATATACGAATATTTTCTTGCAAGGATATGCACCTGGAACCTGATCAAAGCTTTCTTTTATTTTCTTTTACATTCTATCCATTGATAAAAACAATTCTTGTTGCACTTCTTGTCTAAAGATATAACCACGTCTTCTGAATTTTCACCACTTATATTTCTTCACAAATTGTTATGGCTGATATAACCGCGTTTTGTATTAGCGTATCGCTTTGTTCCATGAAATGGGTTTGTATTAATTTAAAAAACAAAACAAAACAATAAAAAAGAACAACAACACAAAAAAGAAAAGAGTTCCCATTAACTGAGATAACATAAAACATACAAAAGAAAAAGGTTGCATTGAATCAAGTAGAGTTCCAGCATCTCATATCGTTTTACTAGTTACTTCTTCAGATTAAAATTTTAAATATTTATACATATTTTGGCTTTAATTAAAGGAGAAATTTGAATATTTTCATATGCTTGTCATAATTGAAATTATTTGCATATTACTTCAATAGGATAGGCGCAACATTTTAATAAAACCATATTTTAATTTGTTCTACTTTAATGCAATAAAAACTACATAAATTTAATTTTTAATTATCCCCTTACAATACTTTTATAAAAACTGAAACATAAATTACTACTTGCAATTTAAACACAATATTTTAACCATCCATTTCATATATCTTATTCACGAATCGTTTTGCCCATGTGGAAATCGACACAAAAGCTGCCGTGGCGATATAAATAGCACTTATTTTTCGGCCTAGTGGTGATGTGTTTTTGTGTGTAGTTTTCATATATCTGTTATGTACACCGATTGATTTTAAAACAAATCGATACCATTTTTGAGCTATCTAAATTTTTTTAACGGGTTTGCGTTAAACAGCCAATATGTAATCAAACAAATACTGTGCAACCCGTTAATTAAGATTCGAAAATATGACTATGTTTGTTTCACCTTCGTTTTACCTTTCAAAATATTGAATGGTGGTTGTTGGAAATGGCTGTTTCTTTCAACTGGCCACAAATGCCGCCCTCAAAATGTCTGCCACCCGGGGCGGACCGCCCCCACCGCCCCCCTCTAGCTACGACACTGGGTCGTGGGCCAGTAAAAATTGCTTCGCGTGCCGGTTTTGGCCCGCGGGCCGGACTTTGTGCATCCCTGTCTAAATGGATAAAATAAGTTTTATTTTGACGTGGTAAAGGTGTTTCTTCAAAACTTTAGCATTTATTATTTATAAATTTTCCGGTATACCCGCTAAATCGATTGGATTTATTTTTTAAAAAGATTTTTGTCTGTTAAAATATGCACACACACACAAATTAATAATAAAATGAAAGAGGAATTTTCAAGGTACCTTAAATTTGTTTTTCTTGTCTATTTAACAGCCAATCAAATGATAGGGCCTGTCATAACTGCTGCTCTACAATTAATGTCGCCATTGTTATTTCCGTAAACTCTTCAAAGAACAACTCCGTCAGACGTTTAATTTAAAACACCTTGTGAGTTCTAACATTTTATTGATACGTTCCCAACAGATTAAGATGAAATTAACTAAATGTGTTTCAATATATTTTAAAACAGAGACATCTTGTTTATTTGCTTTTGTTAATGTTAGTTAATGAAAAATCATTAATATATGAGTTTTCAGTTTTCTTAACTAAAACTTAGACTTATACTTATGAGTACTTAGAGTAGACTTAGTCTTAGTCTTTACTTTAACTTTAGTCTTTAGTGTAGTGTACTTAGTACTAAACTAACTTAACTAGCAGTAGTCAGTAGCAGTATTTATTAGTACTACTACTACTAGCACAAAATTGAAAAATGGGTATACCTAAGCCTAAAGATTAAAGTTAAAGATGAAGGCTTAAGCTTAGACTTAGACTACTTAGAGTTGGAGTATATGCCTTAGCCTTATTTTTAGCCTTAGTAAATTAGTTATTTGTAGTATGAAGTTGAAGTCATGTGTTTTGTAAGTTTTGTTTTACAAGTCATTAAATTAGTACCATTATCATTACTATTAGTATTAGAATTAGACTATTAGTATATTAGTCACTATTTATTAATTAGATAATTAGTATTAACTTAAGGTTGTTAACGGTTATCCGGTCCTCTGACTCTGATCAGAACCGGTCCCATTTAATCAGGACCGCTTAACCGCTAATTCAATAAGCCCGTATAAGCTTATTACCAGACTTCGTTTTTGTTGTGTTACGGTTAAGATGCAGGGCAGCATACAAGGCTAATAACGCGAGCGACAGTGACTTCAAATCGCTTTCTCCATTCAGTATATAAATAATATACACGTTATCACTACTAATTAAATTCGGCTACGACTAAAAAATATTTTAAAAATTTTATTTGCTTAGTTGTCAAGGCACTGTACGAGAGCTAGCACACAGTGCACGTTTGATGTGAATAACAGAAAAGGTCGCAGACGGGTACTATTTACATTACATGACAATCAGTTAAATGAAAAGACTTTATCAAGAAAAAAAAAGTAATATGATAAAACTTATAGTTGGTAAAAGAAAATGATTATTTTCTACTACAAACACAAAATACAGTACTTTTCAATAAAAAATTCGAAATCGCAATGAATGGCAATGATAGTAGTCCATGTGCTCACAAAATAGACAGCAATGTAATTATTCTAATTATAGTCTGGCTATTATAAAGACCAGGAAAGCTATAAAAGCATATGACCCCGTGATCTATCAGCATTCTCTAGTCATCAGTTTATAGTCTGTTTCCAGCATCCAAAAAAACCCAGAATTTTTTTAAAGGGTTAACCAGTCCTCACAAACGCACTGACCTGACAACATTTGATAACACGTCGTTTTAATACTTTTAATACATAAAATTAATTATTAACTCTTAATGTGCCGTAAGCGATAACACTAGTGAGGGAAACTGCCGCCATTGTCGGAAGTTGAATACACCTTTTTTCACGCACTGAAGAGTTTTTATTTTCTATACAGTGGTACCTCGCTATACGATCTTAATCAGTTCCTGGATCGTGTCGTGAAAAAATCGTATAATGAACAAGGTAATCTTATGTAATTTAATTAATTCGTGCAAAGCCCCATATATAAACACCAAAATCGTCTATACGTAATAATAATTAGTCACAAAATAGTATATTATGTACCTCATACACACAATAAACATTTAAACTACATTTATAAATTAAAATAATCTTATAAATAATAAAAAGTACAAAGAAAAATTAATTTCACTTACCGTAAAGTACTGTACAGTCAGTGAGGGTAAGCGAGGCAACGGAGCAGAGCTCAGTGGGGATGGTGAGGAGTGGTGGTAGATAGCTACGTGAGGGTTGGTTGGTGGTGGTTATAACAGCACCCACACACAGCTGATGATACGTTCATATGTACGTACAGTACGGGTTAATAGTTTTTATTACGACACTGATAAATTGCGCGGTATTTTACGATGTCGTGATGCCGACCAATAGAACAGGATTTATAGAGAAAGGAAGATGACGTCACGTCGACCAATAGCAGAACAGCTTGAATAGTGGCGTATTGAGGCTTGCTTAGTGACGCGTGAGGTTTGCCCGTAGCGCACCAACTTCAAAACGATTTCAAGCGGCAAGAGATATTAGGATCGTATCGCGAAAAACGTATCATTTCATGAGCACGAATATTTGCGATATTTCACTTTGTATCTTGAACACATCGTATCGTGAACCCATCTTATCGCGAGGTTCTACTGTAATTTTGTTTCTAAAGAGAGTTCTATCGAGGCGCGCTTTGAAAATAACAAGAGGCATGCATTACCGCTTTAACACATTAAGAGTTAAATATAGATTTAGATTAATTTATTATTTTTACAAAGTACTTTAACTCAAATAATATCATAGCACATCGCTGCTCATGGCACATTGTATCGTTGCTGTACATATTAATTATGATTAATACTAGGACTCTTTTGGTTCTTGCAATACTGTATTGGGATCAATATATTAATTTGTTGAGATATTTATAAATCTAAAAGATAATTTTTTTCCCCTGCATTTTTTGTGTCAAAATGTCATTTATTATGAAATATCGCTGAAGTCAATATCAGGACCTATAAATGCTACCGATATCAGGGGCTGGCCAATATATCGGTAGTCCCCTAATCTAAAGTAACTGTTCTGCTGTTGAAGTGCTTGATGTTGATGTTATAAGCCCTTGTTAATCATTCTCTCTGCCAGATTACCATCAACTCACCGTGATTGTAAAGAAATGCTAATAATAACATACTAATTCACCATTTAAACAGACAAAGAAAATGCAGTTTTCCACTTAGCGTTTAATCACACAGGAATTGGTCTGTTTTCTGTATTGGTAAATAGTGATTATTTTGTTATTGTAACTGCATTGACAAGTCACCAAAACCATGTTGAGGGTAACTGGAGCTGGAGTGGACGATACCTGTGTGATTCAGTCATTCGTATTAAAAATATTATTTATATTATTTTATAATGGCTTTGGTGAGCCTTGGCACAAAAAAGGTTGGGAAATACTGATTTCAGTTCCTATAAATTAAATAATCTTCAATCATGTACACACAGTTTTTGGTTGTTGAAAATTTCACTATTTTCAAGCTCGATTATTATAAATTTAAATATTTGAGCTTTTGTATAATTTTAACATTGTTTTTAATTGTGGGCTTTTGCATTGACCAAGTAATTCTTCTTTACATATAAAATTCTGTGTTAAAATTTTGTTTGATTTAAGTAAGCTTTAGCTAATCTTTTGCCCATGAATCATGTAAATTACAGAGCTATTAAAATAAAAAAATCACAATAATTTATTTTGTTTTCCAGATGTACTCATTAAGGTTGAAGGAAATTATTAAGTAACCCACTTTCCTGATGTTGTTGACTTAAAATTAAAGGTAAGCTCTTTGAAGTCATTTTTTAAGATGAAACAAAATTCTCTGTTGCATTATGACCTATAAATAAGTAAAGATAATTAAATTCACAAAGGGTTGTTAACTGATATGATCGGTGTTATTTTTATGTTACGGCAGAATACCAGAGCCAATACGCGAGGGACCGTGACATCAAAGTGTTTTCTTAATATTCCGGTATTTATTATTTACATAATATGAAAATACACGTCATCACTCTTAGTTTTAGTAAAGCCAGTGAATGATTTTTTTTTTAAAAAACGCTTAGTAGGCGAAGCAGAGTAAGAGAACTAAAAAAAAGCGGGCGGTGACATCACATGTTCTTTGAAGTTACCATCAGAGGCGCAAGGTTACCATTTCATATACACTCTTTTTTTTTTTGGTTCTAAAAAAAAAATAAGGAAAACTGTCTTTTTTTTAATGGTTAACCAGTCCTCACTAACGAATTGACTTAATAACACGCCGTTTTAATACTTTCAAAACATAAAATTTAAACAAGAATATTACGGTAATCATTACGGTTCAGACGATTTAAAAAAAAAATATTTTTAATTACCTGTAGTTTTTTATTTTTTGTTTTATTCGCTGTTGTTTTTACAGTAGCTTGGCAGAGGTGAACTCTAGCGTCAGTACGTAACAGGTGCTTGGATGTCAAATCAGACGACACAATGCATTCTCTTGTTTACTTGTTTGTTCACAAAACATAATAAAATTATGGATCGACGGTTAATCTGTCTTTTCTTGAAAGGTTATCCGGTCCTCAAAAACAAGCGGTCTTAACAACCTTAGTTATCATATTGCTATAGTGGCACAAAACATTCTTAATAAACCTCAAAATTTATTGACAGTTAAATTTAAATAAATGATTAATCAGCTGCGTTGTGAAACATTTATTTTTTTGAATTTGGCAATATTCTAAATTCTTCTTTAAATAAAATAATGCCCCTTTTAAAAAAATGTTTACAAGGATATTAATACCAAAAAATAGTTTTTCTAAAATTGATAATTTAAAATCTTTTGAGCAAAAAAAAAGGGTTATGTTCAGTTTGGAAGTTTTTTTTCTTTCAGTTTTAACAACCAACACGTGGGGGACCACTGCAATTTTCACAATCAAGGTAATGAAATTTGTCTCATCTTCCAATTATGAATAAAAACTGATATCAAAATACACAGGAAAGATTTTTTTTTTTATATTTCAGAATGTTATGAATTTTAATTAATTAAAATTTATTGCTACATTTATACTACATGAAAAATATGTGTGTGTCATGTATGCTCAAATGTTTGATTGTCATTTTTTCAATACTAAATTTCATATGCATAAGGAGAAACTTATGATAATTGTTCTTATAAAAATGAAGCCTTTATTATCATTTGCTTCAAAAATTTTATTTAGTGAATCAATCAAATACAAGCAAATAGTGAATGAAATCTATACTAAAAAAAAAACTTTTTAAAACCATTAAACCAATTAATAAGAATTTTTAAGTTTCATAAATAATTTGATTTTAAACATTAGATTAAATTTTTAAAACATTTTCCACAGTTCCCACAGATCATAAACCACAATGTACTACGCAGGTCTGCCAGCTAATGGCAGTCCCAATATTGCCGGACAAGGAGCAGACAAACCTGGAATTTATATGCCAGCTCCAAGTCCCTATGGTCCTACTCCCACTGGTTATCCCCCTAGCCAACCTGGACTTCCTCCAGGATTAGCTCCTCGTTATGCTGCAGCCCCTCAAGCCTATGCAGTTGTATCTAATACAAGTCCTACTGGTTATACCACAATCTCACCTGCTTATCATTCACTGCCATACTCCAGCCTACAAGGTATTCCTACTTCCACTCACGCCTACATATCTGCTGCACAATATCCAGGAATGAGTTACCAGACAGCCATGGGCCCCCGATCAGCACCACCTTCCCACTACCCAGTCCAAGCTGGGGCCCCTCTCATCGCTGGCTATTCCCCCATGCCTGGGGCTATGCCAGCACCCACTGCCAGATCCTACCCAGTAGGTCACATGGCTGCCTATCCCCCAGGCTACCCACTTCCTGCTGGATCTGCCCCGATACCGTATCATGGAGCCACAGCTTTTGGACCACCCTATTAGCCAACCATTTCTCATGTGAATTGAGGTCTTAAGAGCAAAGTTACAAGAAGTGGTAGCAGTCAGGTGCAAATAAGAAGTGCTATAGAAGCATTGCACACTAGTGGGTGTTATGTTAATATTCTTTTTGGCAATGAATTGCTCATTTGTTAAAAGTTTGTTCCTGTAAAGGTAGTTCCTATAATCTCATTCATTTGACCAAATTATTTATGCATTGCCCATGTAAATAAAACAAAATAAGCAAACAGGGACTTCCAGAGTTAAGAGGAAATAAAGATCCCACTACTTTTATTTTTATATTATGCATAGCATTTTGTTCTATAAGATATAAAGACCAAGACCGTTACCTGCTAAAATTTTCATGCCTTTTTTTTCCCCATTCCCACCACTTAAAATAAAACACCAAAAGTTCACAGCTAAAGAAAATATTTTTTTCTTATCTATTTATCACTCAGTTAAGGTATTTGAAAATGTTTTTAACATCAGCATTGATTTCCTGAGCTGTGACTGTTACATTTATTTCTCTGTTATACTGTCATGCATTTGATACTAAGGAGCAACGTATCTCTTCCTTGCCTTGTATGAACATTCCCTTTAACTAAGTTTCACAACTTTAAACAAGACTCAACTTCTACACAGATTGTATTCATATTCCTTTGGAAAATTTGAAATAAATCATCTAGATAGAAAGCAAAACAAATGTATCACTACGATATCTTTTTATTCATAGCCCCAACTTGTGGCAGATTTTATTTGCCATGGCAGATCTGTTTAGTGTGTGTGCTCATGAAGTGCTTCTGCTATATACCTGAACTGAGAGCATGTTATGTTAGATTAGCAAATGTAGTTGATTGTGAAGTGCTAGATTTTTTATATAATTTGTAAGGGAGTTTTTTTTTTATATTGTATGGTATGTTATGCCTTCAATGAACATAGTTTTCAAGTGTTCCTTCTTGTTAAAGATTGGGAGAGAATAGGAAGAAAAATAAAAACACAAAATTCTTAACAAATTAGATATGTAATTTAATATCCAACATTTGATTTACGATTTTTTTTTTTAAAGATACTGTTAATTATTAGAATTAATGAGAATAATTCGTTGTTTAATAATTTTTATCCATAAAGCTTGTGTTTTTAGTTGGAAAAAGCCAGTAATTGCGAAAATATTATTTAAAAAATACAGATATACATGTTAATGGCATTTTGTAATAATTAGTTACTTAGGCTTAATGTATCTTAAATACAGTTTTGATTGTTTAAGCTAATGTCCATACAAGCACAATAACATACTTTTTTTTGTAACTCACTGTTTTTGTAACCTGACATTATGTTTATTATTTTAATTGGGAGGGGAATTTATTTACAAGGTGCAATGTTATTTAAAATTCAAAAGCAACTGAAAATGATTTTGTTTTTTTCAAAACTTAAGATAAACAGATGAGGGATTTTTCTCTTTGTTAAAAAAAATACTGTGTTGTTATTGAACTTCAATTTCAATCATTCAGCCTATAAAAATGTATCTATACTAAAAAAAATGGAAGCTTGATGCTAAACTAAATATGAATACACGTGTATCAATCAACTTACTAGAAATGTGATGATGCCAAGCGTATATTATGTTTTTAAAAAAAAGTCAATATGTAATATTGTGAGGTATTTTTGTGTGATGTTTGTTGATTGACTTTGTAACAAATCTTGTTTCTTGGATAAAGTTGTATCTTTTGTTACACTAACTACAGATATAAAAGTGGATGCAAAGAAACTGAGCTTTTGCTCTAACTTTTAGGTGCTGTGTGTTATTTGGATTTCATAAGAAAGTAAAATAAAATATTTTTTAAAGTAATTTGAACAAAAAACAAAATTGCTTTCTTCATGAGATTTTAAATTATTTCTGGGATCTGTTGTAGCCTACTTACCATTTGATTTTTAAGTAGAATTTTGTTTTCTTAAAGCACTAATCTTATATTTGTAACAACTAAATTTTTATAATTTGATTTTAACCTAAAGCAAACCTTGTCCTATGGTCAGACGATGTTTTAATTTGTTACTGCTCATTTAAATGTGACCATCGATTTTTGTATCTTAAACTAAACTATTTACTTCTTTATTAGTATCATTTTTCCAGTAGTCTGAGGTGTGTAATTTATTATCACCCCAGATAGTTTCTAAGATGGATTCAGAGTCAGATAGTTATGAAAATGAAATCTGAATTTTTCAAATATAATTTTAATCATACTAAGATTTGTCTTGATCAAGATCTGTTTATTTACATGAGTAGACATGGTTTTCTACTTTACTCTTGTCTATGATCTCTATTTTATTGTAACTTATTAGAATTTTTTTAACATCTAAAATTGATGTTTACCTAAATTCCTAACTATACTATTTCTATTGAAATTATAACATAGCTAATGTTATAATAAAGAATGTATTCAACTGTTAAATCAACACTGATAATGATCTTTGATTGATTTTTCCTAGTGGTTGTGCTAAGTTATCAGCCGGTTGCAAAGTGCTGCTCTAGTTTTATATGCTGGGGTAATTAAAAAATACTTGCCATTCCACATTTGGGGCTCTAGATAAAATATGACTGGTCCTTTAACTTTTAAAGGCAATCATTTATCACTTCAACGTTGGTCATCTAAACGTTTTTTTGTTTGATTTTTGTAAGTGATTGAGCAGAGAATGGAAGAGCATTTCAGGCGGACTAGAACTATTTGGGAATTATAGGGTTTTAAAATAAAATTACCACAACCTACTTTTATTTTTAACATCTTAATATATATTCTTTTAAATGGCTTGATTTAATTAAGGACACATTTTGCAGTAATACTAATGTTAATGACAGAGGGCTTAAACTACATTATTATTTTTAAAAATTAACATAATTTTAGATATTAATATTTAGAAGTTTCTATTTACTGAAGTTCTTAGCAGCTCGTTTTACTATTTTCTACTTCCAAACTTGTATCACTGGCATAATTAGTATTTTTAATAATGTATTATGTTGTAATTTTTGGCATTCAAAAGTCTTTTAATTAAATATAACAAAAACATATTTGTATTGATAAAATTTAAGTAAAGATTATTAAGGATCCAAATAAAATAAGAGGGTTTAATATCCCCAGTTTATAATTTTTTTACTAATTGATTTTATTGGCAAATACACATGAAATTATTGTCAAGGGTGTATAACTTGTTATAGTTTACTTTGAGAGTTTCTGTTATACTCATTAATGAACTTACTATCTCAAATCTTTGATAATATGAATAACCACATTGCTAAAATGATAATGTTTCTGGTAATATTGGAAATTATTTTCAGCTGTATTCAAATCCTCAGAAATAAGAAAATGGGTGATGGTTCTTTATCTTATCCCTGTGTTGTGTGAATTTTGAACTCTATCAAATTGGATATTTTTAGATGATTTTATCTAGTACAAGCTAAAACTTTTATTTGCCACGTCCATTCTTTAAAAAAATTGAAAAAAATAACACTGGGGAATGGTATATGCTTTTTTTTTTAAATCTATTTTTTTACTTAGTGGATTTTAAGGATAATACAGAATCAAATTTGAAAAATAGGTGAGACTTTAAAAGGCTGTTTTATATTTGAAATGCACTTTTGTTTTATCTGTTAATTACAAGTGTACATTTAGTATCTAAAGTCTTGTGTGAGTGTTGTCAGTCTTACCCTCACCTATAAGCTGAATCTTTTGAGCCATAGTACTGTGTATTTCTTGCCTGTTTACACTGTTATTTAACAGGGATCATACCTTGATCAAATAATAAAGCTTTTAAACTAGATTTACAATTTGTTTGTTACTTTTTCTAGCGAATATGGTGCAGAGTTGGTGTTAGAACTCTTTGCCCACCACTTTCAAAGGTGTGATTTTTCAGCATATGTATACATCTTTTATGTTTTACAATAAGGGAATTCCACATCGCTACTGTTGAATGCCTTTACAAAAAATGTGTATGTGCCCCTGGAATCAATGAATTGATGTTAAGTATCATGTAATACTATTAAATTATTGCAGTAAGTCTTTTAAATCTGCAAAAAGTATATTGGATGCCCTTTGACTATTGAAATGTCACCCATAGCCCTAATATTACTAATAATTATGTAAGGGTTCCATGAAGCTTTATCACTATTCGAAAACCTAGTATGATTGAGAAGTTAGTAATTAATTCTGTTTGTCCTTAGTAGTTGACGATGACCACTCTAGTCATATTAGTATGTGACCTGTGCTGGCCAACATTTGAGTCCTCTGGTGGCTTATTAACCCTATTCTAGCATGAAATTTGCATCCGCATGTCGGACAACAGATGGATGGGATCCCTTCAGGAGGGTTTTGGCTACAATTCTTCCTGGCTGGAAATTTTGTCTTGGTGTCTGTTGTCTATTACCCTCACAGACGTAACATAGAGCGCCAGTGGGCTTGGTTACTGGCCGCTGCCTCCCAGGACTAATTTCTAAGGCCTTTAGAGCAGTTCTAAGTGTATCTTTGTAGCACTTACGTGGACATCTGCGTGCTCTATGCCCTTCAGTAAACCCAATACAGAAGCGCTTTTGGGGAGGCGATGGTCAGGCATGTACCGTACATGCCTTGTCCAGCATATGTGACACTGCATGAGGCTAGTGTGGATGGTGGGTAGTCCTGAGCTTTTCTTATATTTCCATGTCTGGAACTTTTTCCTGCAATTTTATATTAATAATTTTTCTTAGGCTTTTGGTGTGGAAGTGTTTCAGCAACCTCCCATGGCATTGGTATACAGTCAATGTTTCACTTGCATATAATAAGGTGTGGAGCACTACAGGTCCATGTACTTTTAGTTTTGTTTGGGTGCTGATTCCCCTTCTGTTCCAGACACTGTCATGCAATCCGCCAAATGCTGGGCTGGCTTTGGATATTCTCGCATTCACCTTGTTATCAATGTTGGCCTTGTGAGACAGCGTGCTGCCAGGATAAGTAAAGCGGCTCACTGCGTTGATTTTGTTGATGATTATATTAGGCTCAGTAAAGATTTTCCTGGGGCAGGCGGATATAAGACTTCTGTCTCCTTTGTGCTGATAGTGAGTCCAAAGTTAGAGCATGCACGGGGTGTGCTTCAGCCCACATTAAGGGCACGGTCATCAGCAATAGAAGGTCCAGGATATTGTCATTATCTGATTTGATCTTTGTTTTTGCTTTAACTTTAAGTTAGCCTCCTGAGGTTGAATTAATGACATCAGTGCAGATATCTAATGACCAGTCCATTATTGCTATTCCTGAAGGCCACTATAAGCATGGCTGAGTGCATGAGGCTGAACAATGTTGGGGCTAGAACACAGTCTTGCTTAACAGCATTTGTGACAGGGAATAGCTTAGAGGCCTCTCTGTGTTCTTGGACTTGAGCCTGCATGCCATCATGGAATTGCTCTAAAATGGCTATGTTCTTATTTGGATGCCCATTACAGGCAATAAACCTCCATAGACCCTCAGCAGACTGTGTCAAAGGCTTTTGTCTTGTCAGGTCTGTATAATATAAATGGAAAATAGGTCCATACTCTGCTCTTGATACTTTTTCTGCAACTGCCTTGATGCAAAGATCATGTTGATGGTCCCATGTTCTTTCAGGAAACCACTTTGTCTTTCTGGTAATAGACCCTGATGATATTAATTCTAGTTCTAGTATTTTCTAGTGATGGGATGATACCAAAATTTTTTAAGATTCCGATTCTACCAAAAATTATCTTGATTCCTGGCCATTGTTACATATTAAAATATAAAAGTTGAGAAAAGTTATTAACCTGACTTGCTATTGAAGATTTACAATATGCTTGATAACAATGTATTGAAAAGGTTTTATATAAGCACATCTATCAATAATTCCATTTTAATAACGCAAAGATGTAGTATTGAGTTTGAAATAAAAAATAAATTTTATAAATAATTCCATTTTAATGAGAAAAACTTCAATCAGTTGATAGTAAGAATATACATTTAAACATAGTCAAATTGAAGCACTCGCAAATTATAGTTCAAAAACATAAGCATCTCTCCAGTTGTTGGTTCTTAATGGTTTCTCTTTGGCGGGTATATGTTGTCACCAACACTAAAAATTATCTCGCTCTATACTGTAGAAGGCGGAGCACATAAATACTTTCTTGAGAGGAGAGCCTAACTTAGAAGTTCTTCTTTGTTTGCTTTCCACCAGCTAAAAGGATTCTCATTGTTTGCCATCAGTTTAAATGTTAGGTACTTTGATATTTCTGTTCTAATTTTAATACTTCCTGCTGAAATCTGAAAATTGACTCTTTGTTGTAGCATTTGAATTGCTTGTTTCTTGATCGGCTTTCTTTTTCATATCAACAAAGAATCTTTTTGGTATCAGAATCGAGGTCTGAATTATTCAGCTTCAATACTGATTCCCAAAGCTTTAGATAAATTTTGACATTTCGATTAATCGTCCTATCAATAATTAAGTCAATTATGCTGATAAATAAGTTACTTTAACAAAATCTTATAGTTATAGCTTTCCTTAATTTGAAAAATCAATATTTAAATTGAATGGAACCATAATAGAAATGTGATTAACTGCATGCTGACCAGGGAAAAGTAAGATCTCAACCTCTCTTCCCTGTTCTTAGAGATGGTCAAATCAGGAGTTTGGTATTCAGGTGTTGCCACCATGTTTATTCCCAGAGCTAACAGTCACCTTTGTCCCTGTCCGGTAATTGCGTTTGAAAATAATTGATGTGAATTCGGCCTGAAAGTGTTTTTTGCAATTAGGTAGACTAAAAATCCTTCTTTCCTCCTCCACAGTGCTTATATTTATAATATAATAAAAGGATGCCTACTGTTGTAAAAAGTTGTGGTTAAATTATTTATTTTTATTTTTTAAAAACAGAGCACCAAAGTGAAAACGTTCAATGTAATATAATGAAATGAGATTTTCATTTCATAAATGATACAGAATAGGACTGCATAAAGCTTTTTTATAAAAAAACAAATTACACAAACTATTTGTGTAAGGAAACAATAAATTAAAGCTTTATTATCAACTAATACAAATAATCGTCGTCTTGGAGATCGGTTTAGAGAACACCTGTACAATATAAATAAACAGGCTCAGTGTCCTGTGTCTAAACATTTTAACAGTGTTGACCACAATGGCATTTTGGATATTGTAGTTACTGGTATTCTATATGCAACCAATACCCATGATAGAGTCCGCATGGAAAATAGACTCATAAAACGATTTGGTACGTTGGCTCCATATGGAATTAACCAAATCCACAATTTTACCTGATTGCAAAATCATTTTCCCGTTGTGGTTTTCACTGTTACTTTAGATACTTCAACTTCCTCCTTTTTCTTATATTCTATATCCGTGTTTATTTTTGTTTTTCTTTTCTTTTCATTTTATCACATAGACTTTAATATGTTTTAATTTTAAGATATATGTAAGTAAATGTTTTTGTACTGATGAAGGCATGAGCCGAAACGTCTACCATTATTTGTATTAGTTGATAATAAAGCTTTAATTTATTGTTTCCTTACACAAATAGTTTGTGTAATTTGCTATTTCATAAATGATGTATCATTATTTGGATCAATAAATAAAATAGAAAAGTGGCATACCGGAGCGCTTTAAAAAAAAATTAAAAAATCAGTAATGAACTAAACAGTTGTGATTAATTATATGTATAATTTATACAGACAACTTTAAAAAAAAAAAAAAAAAGCAAAGTCTATTGATATTAATCAAAATTTGTATTTATTTTTAAAAAGTAACACTTGAGGACAATAATTAGTCATTGAAAAAGTACATACAAATAACAATAATTCTACACTTTTGGGAATGATGCATTCTTTGAATGAAATAATATGCTTGTCGAAACAAATTTTGTTAAAAACATTCAGGTTACTAATAGTAAAATTATCAAGGTTCTTACAATTAAGAAATATTTCATATTTATTTTTTCACTGAATTGCTATTTACTTAGCCACTTTACACAGATATTATTTAAGAATAACATTTTCTTTAATGCATTACAACATGACAAATTTAGCGTTCAATCATTAATGCATGCAATCAAAATGTTGCTATTTCAGACTACCTCAATTTTAGACAGTCTGTTATGCATGTTGAGTGAGCTCCTACAATATTCAAAAATATTGTTTAAAGAGCAACTACAAATTATCAAGTATATTCTTTTCAAATGAGCCATACAAAAACATAATGAAGTATTTACAGTGTCTGGAGATGAAAACAGCGGCTTCTTGCATTATGGGATAGATTCTACCGCCTCCCACCTCTTGGTCCACCACCACGTCCGCCACCACCACCACCTCCCCCTCTAGGTCCACCCCTGCCCCGGCCTCTAGGGCCACCACGGCCACGTCCTCTTCCTCCTATTGGCGCTGTTGAAAAAAATTGTAGTGCATTAGTATATTTTAAGTGTGAGTGAAATACAGAAATTTAATATATAAAAATATTATAATTATTACAATTAAAGCCACAATCAGGATTTCAATTTAACTCTTATATTATTTTTTATTTCTTAAAATTAAAAGAAGGCCAATAATTTTCTGTCAACCCATAAAATTCTATTTCTATTAACTGGACAAAACAAAAATCCGGTGTTTCTCCATTTAAATAATATATATAAAGGGGCAGTGTAAATCAGCAACTTTTTGTAGTAGGAATTATTAAGGATATTACACAATAATTAGGGGAAAAATATTTTCAGTAAAAAGGCATTAGAGCAAAAAAATAACATGCGCAGTGTATTTTCTGCATATGAAAGTTGTATTTAGTATTGAGATTGCACTTGGATTAACATTGTTATGTTTTTAACTGTTCAGGTGTAAAACATATAATATGACACTAAAAATTGCACAAATATATTTTGAACTTACGTTTACCTCCCTCCCTTTTGCCTCTGGCTTTTGAGCGAGGTGCATCATCGATAAGTAGTGTGTCAAGAGGCAAACTGTCTGGCAGGATATAATAGCGAATATTGTTGCCTCTAATACTAAGAGAGTCTAACTGTTGGGGATCCTTATTCTTCACTGTCATTTTAACTGCTTTCAAATGTGTATTCATACTGACGTCAACTCCTAAAACAAACAAAAATTTTAGCTATTATATGGAGCATATTTCAAATCTCTTACTTAAGGGTTAAAGGGATCGGCCATCTTTAAGGTACATCTCCAATCTTAACAAAACATCAGGCTTTTCTCAAAACATTACATATCATAGTTCATTAACTCTGCTTTCCTATTTTGAAGAATAAAATTTCTTCATATATCTAAGGATAATTTTTATTTTATTTTAGGTTCCAAGTCTTAAGTTCATGAGGTTATCTTAAGTTCATATCCATTTTGAAGTTTAAAAAAAACCTTGTGTGCAAAGTTGCACAGCATCCATGTTTTTGCAATATTTTACAAAATTTGATGCACAATAATCTAAACTGCTGCAAAACATCAGTCAGTTAGATACCTATGTGGCATCACAGGTGAAAGCAAACATTGAGTTGTACCCATGTTGAGCCAAAGCACAAGGACAAGATTTTTTTCAAAAGAAAATTTGATAGCCATTAGCCTGGTATATAGTGTAAGACCTATTCGACCATACTTGTATGCATTACGTTAATTTACAATTATCTTTCATAAACATTAAAGGGCAATGATTTCAAATTAAATTTACCTGTAACAGTTCCATGGACCTGAGTTCCATTTTTTAACTCGATTGTGACTGTTTCATGACTGAGCTTCATAAGAAACCTAATATTACAGATAGAAAAAGAAAATTGAATTAAAATATTAGAAAAAAAATGATGACAAAAAAGTAGTTCAACTAGTCTCACAGTCTCACACTTAACCAATTTTACTCTTTTGAGATGACTGATGGAATTTACTAATGCAGGCATGACTGGTGAAAAATAAAAAAAAGCTGAAAATGTGACCCAAAAAATACAAGTTTCAAGATTTGCAGACAGGACTTTGACTTTGTACCAGGTACAAATTCTGTCACATCTCACCATTTTCATGGGAGATTCAACAATGTACAATTAACAATGTTCTGTCATTTTTAAGGATAATTTTGTGTGGTCACTAACGCTTAAAAAAAATTTTTTTTTTTCAAAACTGAAATCTATTGTGCATTAAGATTTCCTACTCTCTCTACACCACAATAGGTGTAGTATCATGTTATTAACTCCAATATAGACGTCAAGACATCATGAATGTCATTATATATTTTTAAAAATAAATGTTTTATGTTAATTTAATGTTTAATGCCCCAAAGCGTGGTACTCTGCACCTTGTTTCTAATTTTTTTCGGCTCTCAGAAATAAATATTTCGAACGTGATGCAACCATTTTGTTCATTTATCACCTCACTTGCTGGGTTGTCACAATAAGAAAAATTAAATTTTCTTTAAAATATTCATTGACCTTCTAAGGAGTGGTAAAAAATATGGCTAGCAAGGTGCTTGCTAGTACTGCCAGATACACAAAATGGATGTGTCATGACCGGATTATGTATCACATAGAGCAGAAAAAATGCCTTAGAAATTAATAAGACTTGCAAATTAGCACTACAATAGCTAAAATACAACATAATAATTCATGGCAATCCAGCATTTGCTACACCTATATTATTTCACAGTGAAGTTTAATTTTATCTGTACAGATGCTCCTTCTATTCAGAAGATTATTGCGTCCAAAATGTATCTATGCTTTGTGTCTAGTCATGCACTCTTATTTGAGTTTTAAATGATGATTAAGTGTTGGCAATCCAGGTTTCCTCCGGCAACCCATTCCACGCCCTAATTCCGGATGGGAAAAAAGAAAACTTGTATGTGTTTGTTCTTGCAAACGGAATAAGAAAGGTGTTTTTATCCTTATGTCTATCTAAGGGCTGTATTAAGTTTTTCCTGATTGCATTTCTAAATAAGAATTAATCACTTTGTGTATTATTGCTAATTTACTCTTGGTTCTTCTATCCTCTAGTGTTTCAAGGTTTAATGATTTAACTCTTAATGTGGTAAATCGCGATAATGCTTGCCTCATCATTATTACCAAAGCGTGGTAAGGTGCAACTCTCTTTAGAAACGAAATTACAGAAAATAAAAACTCTTCAGTGTGTGAAAGACGATGTATTTGATTTCCGGCAAAGGCAGCCGTTTCCCTTGCTAGTGTTATCGCACGATTCGCGAAGTTTTTTAAAAGATTTTACGGGGGTTCTTTTTTTTTTGAAGATCTGTTTTTGCTATACTTTATTACTAAAATAATGGTACTGAACTACAGGTAAATAGTTTTTAACTTAATATGGTCTAGTTTATCAATGTTTTCTTTGGTGGATGGGTCCTATAGGTCTCACCAGGATGAGGTAGCATTTTAGTTTTATATCTTTATTACATTTTTGTTCAAATATCTTCATTGACATGGGGATTACATGATAGTTTCTCCTTTATTATGACTCCTAAGTATTTTGCATCTTTAGTTTGGGTAAGTAATTAGTTCTTTTCCATGAATGAAATATTTTGAATTTATTTGTTTCTTTTTCTTCGTTACTCTTAGCAATTGACACTTTTCTGGGTGGAAAAACATACTCCAGTTAGTTTCCCATTTTATTAATTTATCTAAGTCTTTTTGACAATTTTTGCTATCTTGTTCTAAAGATTATACAATCATCAGCAAATAACCTAAATTTTGTTCCTGTTGAGATGTTGTTGTGTAAATCATTAATATTAATTAAAAGAGTAAGGGACTTAGGACAGTTCCTTGTGGAACTCCTGAGATAACCTTTATTGGTTCAGATTTAGATCCTTTAATTATTACTGTTTGCTCTTTACCCAAAAGGAAGTCTTGGATCCAGTAATGTAAGGGACCTAAGATTCCAACGTAATTGAGTTGTTTTTTTCAAAAATAAAATAAGGTTGTGAACTTTGTCAAATAGCGAGAACTTACGTTTTTAATTTATTAAATACATTATTAAGACTTACTAATTAGCGCTGTAATAGCTAAAATACTATATATAATAATGCATTTAATAAATTAAAAACTAAGTTCTCGTGACAACATTAAATTTCGCTGTGAACCTGTAGAAACTGCAGGATTACCTAATTCAGAGGTAAAGCGTACCTCGATAGAACTCTCTTTAGAAAAGAAGTTACAGAAAATAAAAACTCTTCAGTGCGTGAAAAAAGGTGTATTTGACTTCCAGCGATGGCAGACGTTTCCCTCGCTAGTGTTATCGCTCGATTCGCGAAGTTTTTCACTGGTTTTTTTAAAGATGTGATTTTGCTATACTTTATTATTAAAATAATAGTACTAAGCTACAGGTATAAATGTTGTTTGTTCATCTGTCGAGTCGACCGAGGGTTGCAGGTAAAAATAGTTTTAAACTCAATACAGCCTTATAGATACATAAAATAACCCTTTTTATCTTAAAAGATGAAATCAGTATGACAATAATAATAATATTATTATAAAATAAATCAAATGGATTTTATGCAATTTTTTAAATTTCTTAACCTATAGTATTGATAACAATTCGGGAAATTCTTACAGGACTGAGGCGGAAGTTTTCTGATGACCTAATGGCACATTAAAGAGTTAACAATGCATTTGAGATGATTTGCGCTGTGAAATGATACATGTGTAGTGTAGAAACTGCAGGATCACCAAAAATTGTTATGTATGCGGCGGCCTAAATTTTTAAATTTCTTAACCTGTTGATAACAATTCGGGAAATTCTTACAGCAGACCTGAATGTAAGCCTTAACCAGATTGTCTGAACTTTATTTTCTGATGGAGATGACAGACGTACGCGCGGTCACGCGCCGGAGGCGCGAAACACTAGTGGGGGTCCGGGAGCATGCCCCCCCCCCCCGGAATTTTTTTTGAATTAACAGATTAAAACACCCAATTTAGAGGTATCCTGAAAAAACAATGCAGATTAATTTATATCAATAAATGACATCATGCTTCCATTGTTAACATCAAACAAAGAGAAATAAAGGGAAAACATGAAAATGACTGATCTAAGTCATAGGGCTATATACTGAAAAATAATAATGTATATTTAGTTGAACCATGGAATGACACCATCCTGCATCATTATTTAAAAGATGCACACAAAAAAAGTTAATGTGAAGTAGTAAAAAGAAAAATTCCATATCCCATACGGCCACAGGGCTTAGTTGGAAGGATCAAATGCTTGAAATGTAACATAAATAAGAGCAGATGAAGACAATGTGAACACTTACCACCCAGTCCCTGTCAAGCAATGTACCCCCCCCCCAAGTAGCTATAGTTCTAGGCTGTTTTTTTCCTCTTAGCAGGGCTGGCAACGCCTGAGTACTAATGATACTATTTCTATTTGATGTGTGCGCAACAGACTGTGCGTGTCTTTTTATGAAGGATTTGCCTTTCTTGTTATAATCAAGTCTACAATCACAGTAAACACAAACAACTACACCGGGTTTATTTAATTTTCGCACATATTTTGATAGATAATCTCCATTACTGTCTTTTTCTTCGAGCCAGTCCCATCGAAACTTATTCCTTAATCCATTTTTGATCGCTTTAAGATCTGATTTACGATCGATAACCGTAAAGGCATCCATCTTGAAACGAATATGCGCCAGTTTGTCACTTTCCGTATTCGCATTATTTTATTAATGCCGACAATCATTGTCGGCAAGCCGACGTCGGCAGTTATCGAAGTCTGGGGCCAACATAAATTTCCGACACTGATTGTCGGCAGACGAGTCGCGCTAGAAAGGTCACATTAAATCATCATGGAGATTATTCTGGCGCTGTTATGGGTTGTTAAGCAGGTTATTTATGAAAAAAAAAAGTATTACATTTGTTAATATATTTTTCGCAGATTATTTATATTTTTAAAAAATAAATTTCCCGTCCTTGTCGGCATTCCGACTATTGTCGGCAGAAATGCAGGTCTGTTACAGGACTGAGGCGGAAGTTTTCTGATGACCTTATGGCACATTAAGAGTTAACAACAATGCATTTGAGATGATTTGCGCTGTGACATGATACATGTGTAGTGTAGAAACTGCAGGATCACCAAAAATTGTTGTGTATGTCATTTTCATTTATCATTAATTTATAAAAATTAAAAGTTAAATCTTAATCTGAAGTTTAGTTAACTCATTCTTTGCTTTACTTTAAAATTTAGAAGGCTAGTACAAGTACAACGATACTATGACGACCATGATCATGAGTACTAGTACTACTAATACTTCTATGACACTATGCCTATGAGTTATGAGAACTATGACTATGACAGTATCAGTATGAGTATGAGAGTATGACTAGACCCTGGCTGGCTAGGCGGCTAGGCCTATCTCAAATTGACTTATTCTGCTAACTACTTTGACGTACTAAACTAGATCTTAAACAGTTCGTACAAGTACATTCAAAACAGAAAGGGAATAAATATAAAAGGTAGTTAGTAACACGATATTTCATGTAATAAAAATTCAGCTTACTTTCTTGAATAAAATGTAAACAAATCAAAAATTTATTTTAACCGGTTAACCAATTATCGATAACTTAAATAGACTTAGAAAATACTAATATTTAAGAAAAGAATATTCTTTTTAAAGCATTTAAAAGTGTATAATACCCTCGGATTACCTCACAAGTTTCATGATGGCTCAGATTGTTAAAAGATTTATTAATAAAATTGTTGTATCAATGGCGGCAAACGTATCGTATACAAAATTTCCGGAAGTTGTGAGTCGATGCATTAGGGTAGGTAATCCAATATTTTATTGTATGAAAAAGAATTAAAATTCAATTGTAAATTCCCCTTGACCCACCATGAGTTTTAGCATAGTTAATTAACATAGCACATTTTTATTATCATTCGGATTTTTAAGATCAGGATGAAATAGTTCTACCACACCAACTTCGATTTTTTTCTCATTATCTGTTCAATAAAATTTGATATTCATGCATACACATTAAATTAACGAAATTAAATTAGTGGGGAAAACACACTCTAATGATATGGAAAGTGACCTAACCTGAAAAAAAATTATGTTGATAACTTAAGGCCTGATAAAGCTTATAATTATTCATTATCTTAGATGACTTCACTTCACAAAAAATAAAATTAAACATGTATAAACTATAAACATATCAAACAATCCACGCAAATCGTAATTAGCCGATGGGTCTCAAACCCTCAGTGATCTAGGTAGTCTACCTTTGCACGTGAAGCAGTGTTGCGAACTCAAGGTGCCAACTTTACCCAGGCAGGTGCAAAAGAAATAATAAAATCCCAAACTGGACCAAAAATGCCCACATGCATTAAATTCCTTAAATCCTGTTGTCAAAGCGAGGAAAAAACCTAGCCAACTCGTTTAAAAAAATAAAATAAAATAAAATAAAAAAAAACCTAGATCCGAAATATAAACCTAGACAGGCTAAAAATAACAAATATCTTGTCACAAAGCCAACCCTACCACTACCACCCTTTAAAAAACGTATTTCTTATTTGAAAATGAGCATGTTTCAAATTGTTTTTGTTATTTTATTGTCATTCAAGTGTGTATTTAATGTTTAAAATTTGTCAATCTCAAATGTTCCAATAATCCCAGATTCCCAATTCTATAAATTTGGCTAAAAAATTCCCACGATTTGGGAAATTTCCCAGGAGTTCGTGAAGACTGGCCGGAGCGGAGAAACCACTAGATGGTCAACAGTCAAAAAGGCGAGCCTCAGCAAAGTATGGTGGAACGCTAAGGGCATGACAAGACACACAGGACATCATGGCCATCCACTGCACCCGTCTCCATCACCTGCCGTCTCGACTCCGTCCTGCTGCTGGATCATGATGGTCTCGGGCGAGAGAGTGAGATCGACGAAATGCGCAACTCTTTCTCACTTAAATCCAAGTCATCGCGCAAGTCACTTTTGTCATCCATCCCATCCTATAACAGTGGTATTGACCAATGCAGACCTCCCCAGCATCTTCACCCTCCTAATGCAGTCACAGCATCGCTGGGAAGGTCACCTGGCCCAAATACCAGACGAGAGACTCTTCTACTTCTATGGCGAGCTCCATCATGGCCAGCGGTCCCATGGTAGACAAAAGAAACGCTTCAAAGACACATTGAAAGCCTTTCTGAAGGCGTTTGCCATCAATCCAGACACGTGGGAAAGAGCTGCAATGACCGGTCCACCTGGCGCCAATCCATACACGAAGGTGCCAGGACATGCGGGCAAACAGGATCAACTCCGCAGAAAAGAAGAGGCAAGCCGGAAAGGCCATTGCTGCCGACCCACCAAGAGACAACCCACTCGTCCCATGTCCTTTCTGTTTCCGAACCTTTCGTGCCAGGATTGGTCTCGTCAGCCATCTGCGCACACATAGGCCAAACAGTCCCAGCAACCCTCGGATGACTAGAGTGGTCCAACCCTCGGATGACTAGAGTGGTCCAACCCTCGGATGACTAGAGTGGTACAACCCTCGGATGACTAGAGTGGTCCAACCCTCGGATGACTAGAGTGGTCCAACGCTCGGATGACTAGAGTGGTCCAACCCTTGGATGACTAGAGTAGTCCAAACCTCGGATGATAAGAGTGGTCCAACCCTCGGATGACTAGAGTGGTCCAACCCTCGGATGACTAGAGTGGTCCAACCCTCGGATGACTAGAGAGGTCCAACCCTCGGATGACTAGAGTGGTC
>MUZC01004776.1:251284-262097 GCA_002072015.1 Radix auricularia
TGACTAGAGTGGTCCAACCCTCGGGTGACTAGAGTGGTCCTCGTCGACTCGATGGACGAACACATAACAAGCTATTATACAAAAATATGTGTCATAACAAAGATGGCACAAACAAGCTAATTTTATCAGACATGAGACAGACATATGGACCCAGGAAGCTCCCCCTCGATGACAAACTCTATGGTCGACTGGACCCACTGACAGCCACAGCGCAGTTCATCACAAATATAGGACTTGCTGTCTTAATCCTCTTTCAAAAGATTTTGAGAACGAAGAAGAAGAATCAGACATGACACGTTGTCCGTCCTTTACAACATAAGTTTGAGTTCAATATTTAAAGGCATGTTAACAGTAACAGAGTATCAGTGCTAAATTTACCTTTAAGCTATAGCTTAGGGCCCCTATTTCTTATCTTATCTTAGATATACAGACGCTCCTATGCAGAAGATAATTGCGTCCACAGACCATGAGAGATGATCTGTTGGCAAGTGATGCAGCGGTCACAGGCCACGGCTATAGGGGTTCCACGCATTACCCCAGCCGCCTAACTATTGTCTAGTTAGGTACCCATTTGGAGCTGGGTGACTCGGGGACTCCTCAGGCCCCGAGAACAAATCCTCACTTTCGTGTGGATTCGAACTCGTGACCATCAGTATGACAGTCGAGAGCGCTACCTCTCGACCACCACGTCCCACCCCCCACAAAAAATATGTTTGAGTGAGCGGTTATCATAACTTATCTGTTGCAGACGCTCCTCCTATACAGCAGATTATTGCGTCCTACGATTATCTAATATGGTTTGTGTTTATCTACACTTAAATAATTTCTCATTGGATCAATACCTATTTTGTTCAAAGTCATATGAACACTCTGTAGACCATAGAACAGCTTCGTAAAATATCTCAAAAGTAAATGTTGATCAACAATTGTTTTCATCCTCTACACATAGATTTGCAGTGTTGGCAGTAACGCTTATATTCAGTGGCGTCGCTAGGGGGGTGCGGAGGGGGCGGGCCGCCCCGGGTGACACCATCAGGGGGGTGACACCAGACTGTACAATTCTATATATTCCCGTTATTTGGCACTGGAAAACTCGGAGGAGTTCTATGGGTTAAATCGTGAGGGGGTGACACCATGAGCTACCGCCTCGGGTGACACCATGAACTACCGCCCCGGGTGACACCAACCCTAGTGACGCCTTTGCTTATATTTTTAAAAGAAGCTTTCCGCGATGAAAAGTAAAAGCAATTCTGAGATTGCGTCTTAATATAATGTTTGCAAATTAATCCGAAGATCGTTTTCTCAGCATAAAAAAAATACAAAATGATTTTACAACAACAACTTGTCAATTAAATTATGTTTCCTTAGTCTCTTGTGAATAGAAAGTGACAAACTATGCAGTTTATCATTTGATGATAGGGGCTGTTAATTAAGAGAACCTATGATGAAAGTTTGGCGCCGATCGAACATCACGTGATCTCTTTAAAATTGGGACACAAGAGATAAACCACGTGGTCTTTTACTGTTTAAAGTTCACGTTTATCCTTAAAATCACACTTCAATTATCGCGATCTTTATATGATCCCAAATCTACAGACCACTAATAATAAAACTTACTTAAATAAGGAGACATCCACGAGAAAGGGGTGACAAAATCAATTTCTCTAGTGGAAAACAACCCACGCTACGCCACTGAACACATACCTACAAATATAATAATATAGATATTAAATTTATTACCCCCTGTTATAAATTGATAACCGGGTTAGATATGTAAGAACACTAGAGCTCATGGAGAGAAATATACTTCAGTTAGGTTTAATGGGCAGTCCAAACCCATGAAGACACCCAATTACACAACACTTTGTAAGTTACGCTATTAACAGTGGCGTAGCTGGGGGTGGGGGCGGTCCGCATTGGGAGGCACACATTTAGGGGGGTGTCATTTGTGAAGATTTGAAAAGTACAACCATTTTCGACAACCGCCTTTTTTCTTTTGAAGGGGGAAAACCCGGGTGAAACAAAAATAATCGTAATTTCGAATCTTAATTAACTGTTTCGTACAACATTTGTATGATTACATAGGCCTACTGATCGTTATAACTAACGCATAACCGTTAACAAATTTTAAATAGCTCAAAATAATCATGTATCGATTTTTTGGAAAATTAAGCAGAGTATACATCAAGGATGACGCTTATATAAGACAGTTACACACAATTTTTATTCGGTCACGGGTTCAAACCCCGGTTCTGGCACCCCTACGGGTAGATGATGCTCGTTAAAACCTTGGCTGGTAGTTCATCTAGGAGAAGGAAACTCCGAATACAAATCCTCCGCTGCCTTGCGGCTATACCTGCCTTGCGGGAAAGGCTAAGGGAGTAAACCCTGAAAGAAAATCAGGAATTGGAGCACCTACAGGCGGTCTATACATAAGACTTATGTACATACCGGCAGCTCCTGCGACGCCAATGGCAGCCAAGCTGCATCGACGCAAGTCGTTCCCTTGGTTACACCATTGACGTGGAGAGGGGGGATATGCTGTATGGGCAGCAGCTAATTCTCCATAATACCCGCCCAGGCTTGCATCACCTCTGGAGAGGACACTCCAGCGTCGCCGCAAGGTGTCGACAAAACACGGGAAGCAGCAGTTACCGGTTATAAGCCAAAGCTCAATTGACGTAGAGCTAGGCGCCAGGGGCTGCTTCCGACGGTGGGAGAGACTACCAATGTCTCACTGGACAGCTACCGCCCGCCTCAAACTGGGCAGCCCCCAGTCAAATAGGTGCTATCCCGTCATGGCCTGCCTTCTCCACTGGGTGCGTGGAGATTAGAGTACCACTCAACAAGTGGGCCACTAAGCCCTGCACCAAGAAATACAAAAAAGAAAAAGAAGACCCCAGCTCTTCGAATCGCTAGCTGGAACGTGAGGACTATGTGTCCCGGCATCACTGATGATCTGCAGTCCATAAACGACACACGGAAGACAGGAATAATCGATAGAGAACTTAAAAGGCTAAAGATTGACATAGCATGCCTTCAGGAGACCAGGCTCCCAGACAACGGTTCACTCAAAGAGGCCAATTACACCTTCTTCTGGCAAGGCAGACCGAAAGACGAACCTAGACAGCATGGTGTGGGTTTCGCTGTTAAAAACACTCTTCTACCATCCATTGAACCACCGTCATCAGGCACGGAGAGGATCCTCACTCTAAGACTCAGAACAACTGCGGGCCCAGCAAACATTCTTAGTGTGTATGCCCCAACACTCTATTCAACTCCGGAAGAGAAGGACCAGTTCTATGGAGCGTTAGACCAGGCAATAGCCGGCATCCACAAAGACGAGGCAATCTATCTCCTAGGAGATTTCAATGCTAGAGTGGGGAGCGACCACGAAGCCTGGCCCACCTGCCTTGGACTATTTGGAAGAGGAAAGTTAAATGAAAATGGACAAAGGCTTCTGGAATTGTGCTGCTCACGAGGCTTGTGTGTGACCAACACTTTCTTCAAGTGCAAGGATATACATCAAGTATCTTGGAGACACCCTCGATCCCACCAATGGCACCAGCTGGACCTCATTATCACCAGGCGTGCACAACTAGCTAGCGTCCTACTCACTCGCAGCTATCACAGTGCCGACTGTGACACGGATCATTCCCTTGTCGCCAGCAAAGTACGAATAATGAGGAAAAACTCGTACCACACAAAGAAAAAGGGAAGTCCACGCATCAATACCTCCTGCATGAAAGACCCTGCGATAGCGCAGCTGTTCAAAGACAAGGTGAAGGAAAGTCTCTCAAAGATGTCCCCATGCGTCACCATTGACTCCAAATGGACGCAACTGAGAGACACAATCTATACATCCGCAATACAAGCCTTTGGCAAAAAATCTCACAAAAACACGGACTGGTTTGATGAACATTGGGACGAGATGAAACCCGTCACTGAAGCAAAAAGGAAAGCTCTTATGGCTTACAAGGAAAAGCCTACACCTGACAATTTGCATGCTTTAAAAACAGCTAAGTCACTTGCCCAAAAGGTTGCACGTAAATGTGTCAATACCTACTGGCTTAAGCTCTGTTCCAGTATACAATCAGCTGCAGACATGGGCAATGCAAAAGTCATGTACGAAAACATCAAAAAGGCAACGGGCCCCTTGACGTCAAAAGCTGCTCCCCTAAAGTCCAAAAATGGAGAAATTATTCAAGACCAGGCAGCACAGCTAAAACGGTGGGTTGAGCATTATCTGGAATTGTATTCAACAGTTACCACAGTCTCCAGCACCGCTCTAGATGACATCCCAGATATGCCACTCATGGAAGAACTTGATGTCGTGCCCACACAGGAAGAGCTGAGCAAAGCAATTGACAGTCTAGCTTGTGGAAAAGCGCCTGGGAATGATGGAATACCACCAGAGGTTCTAAAGAGTGGCAAGACAGCTTTACTCCAACCATTGCACGAGATTCTGTCCCTCTGCTGGGAACAGGGCTACATCCCCCAAGACCTAAAGGATGCAAATATAGTGACACTATATAAAAACAAAGGTGATAGGAGTGATTGCAATAATTATCGCGGCATTTCACTCCTTAGTATTGTAGGAAAGACCTTTGCCCGCGTTATACTAAAACGTTTACAAAGCCTAGCATCCCGCGTCTATCCAGAATCTCAGTGTGGTTTCCGGTCCGGTCGGTCTACCATAGACATGGTGTTCTCCATACGACAGCTCCAGGAAAAATGCAGAGAGCAGCAGATGCCACTATACATTGCATTTGTGGACCTTACAAAAGCCTTCGACTTAGTCAGTCGCAACGGGCTATTCCAAATACTGGCAAAAATTGGATGTCCCCCTCACCTACTTGCCATCATCAGACAGTTCCATGAAAATATGCTTGGCACAGTACAGTTCGATGGAGCTAAGTCAGAGGCCTTCCCTGTCAGCAGCGGAGTTAAACAAGGTTGTGTACTCGCACCAACACTCTTCGCAATATTCTTCTCTGTACTTCTTCGATACGCATTCAAGGATAGCAGTGAGGGAATCTGGTTACATACCAGAGCTGATGGAGGACTTTTCAACACTGCCCGCCTCCGAGCCAAGACCAAAACGACGGATGTCCTAATTCGAGAGCTACTATTTGCGGATGATGCGGCACTAACAGCACATACAGAATCTGGTTTGCAACAACTCGTGTCAAGCTTCTCCAATGCCTGCAAAGAATTTGGTCTGCAAATCAGCTTGAAAAAGACAAACATCCTGGCCCAAGACACTGGACCTCCTCCTACCATAAATATCGATAATGAAAACTTGGAGGTTGTGGACAGCTTCACCTACTTGGGATCCAAGGTCTCCAATACACTGTCCATTGAAGAAGAAATAAACAGCAGAATTGGCAAGGCAGCCGCAACAATGGCTAAACTAAATAAGCGGGTCTGGCAAAACACCAAGCTAACGGAGAAAACCAAACTGTGCGTCTATCGAGCCTGTGTCATCAGTACACTACTATATGGGAGCGAGACATGGACCACTTATACATCACAAGAGCGTAAGCTTAACAGCTTCCATTTGAGATGCTTGCGCCGCATCCTTGGTATTAAATGGCAAGAAAAAGTGCCTAATAATGAGGTACTAACGCGTGCCAATACCCAAAGCATGTTCTCAATTCTTAGTGAAAGACGCCTGAGGTGGCTAGGACATGTCAAAAGAATGAGCCCCGGCCGCATCCCGAAGGACCTCCTATATGGTGAACTTGCTTCAGGAAAGAGGAAAACAGGTCGCCCACGCTTTCGATTTAAAGATGTCTGTCAAAGGGACATGAAAGCAGCCAAAATACATACAAGTGACTGGGAGTGTAAGGCAGAAGACCGATCTACGTGGCGCACAGTTGTCAAAGAGGGCGTCATAGTAGCCGAGAAGCGAAGAATGGAGGAGGCTGCAGACAGAAGAGCTAGGAGAAAGGCCAAAACATTTGGAAGCACAGAAATCGTGTGTAAAAACTGTGGCAAAGACTGTCACTCAAGGATAGGACTGCACAGTCACTCGAGGAAATGCAACCCAACCCAACGGTGATGCACCATCGTCTCGCGAGACGGAAGGATGCCAGGATGCCAGGATGTACACACAAGACACATCACCTCTCGGCCGAATAATAGATCTATGTGCTTCCATACTTCGTACAGTCAAATTTTTCGTTTATTTTGAACATGCACAAAATGATGCGCGAGCAAGTATCTACGGCATGGTGGTGCAAGTATTGTGTTAAACTTGCAAGTAGTCATTTATTATTACTGTTTGAGTTTCACAAAATTATTTTAAGGTAAGTTATTGAACTTAAAAATTATTTTGTTTTTACTGCATTAAAGTAGCACAAATTATTTGTGTTTTTCATGAAAATACGGTTATTCATTAAAATGCTAAGCCTAACCAATTACGGGGGGGGGGGGGGGGGGGGGGGNNNNGGGGGTCATGACTCATGACATAAAATAATTGAGAAGCACTGATTTAGTGTAAGGCTGCACGTTAACATCGTACCATGTCTGAAGCCATGTAAAACGTCATGAGATTAAGTTTCAGTAATGAAATATTTAAGTCTAACTTTTATCTAAAGTTACGAGTTTTGGTGTTACGACTTAAGTTACGACACATTTCTTTAACAGCCTTCCCCCTTGTCACACATTGCCACAAATGTGTGATCCCCTCCCTCCTAGGTGCGTGACGTCATTTATGGATGGCCCTTAAAAAGAGTGGTTCATTGGAGTCCGCCCCGGGCGGCAAAAGCTCTAGCTACTGTTCTGCGTGTATTACGGTAATCAAAACCATCGCGGTGAACATAAAACACTATCTACCATTAGGAGACAACCATGAAGGGTGGGGTGGGAAAGAGGCGCTTTTGAACAAGTTGTGTAGTGAATCCGAAACAAAGGAAACACACTTTTCAAGGTTTTATTTTTAATGGTTCACAGACAAAAGAGGGCCAACAAACGAGCTCCAACAAAACGGCCCAGAACTAATAAATGGGCTAATACAGTGGTTCCCAAAGTGGTACGGGCGGGCCCCCAGGGGTCCGCGGAACCGTCCAGGGGGTCCGTGGAAACTTAAAATCGATTTGGGGGTCCCTGAACAATGTCAGGGGGTCAGCGGAAGGTTTAGTATGAAAATAATAAAATTATCTGTTAAAAATCAATTATTACGGAAATCAAAATAAAGAAAAATGAATACTGTAGTAGCGGTTTTTAGTAAAAAATAATGTTGTTTGACCTACAAAAAGAAAAAAACTACGATATTTCCACAGCTGTAACCAATCAAAATGCTTGGTTAATTGAAAGGTATGTCAAGTTTGGTGCGTGAGAAAGGCGGAGACCCTATATGTAGGTCATAAAAATACAATCTTTTTACGGAAATGACGATGATTGCAGGGTTGGGTAAATTTTGACGTGTCGATAAGTCGTATTTATCTAATGTAGCTTTCCATTGATACCACATTTTTTATGATTGGATGATCCTAAAACACTTCTTTTATTCAAAATTTGACCAAACACATATTTAGAGAGTTTGAAAAATAATATTGAATTTTTAAAATATAATTAACAAAAAAATAAATTTAAAAAATTCCTTAGAATCCTAATAAATTGAAACATAAAAATCTCACGCTCTGCCCCCCCCCCCTCCTTTTTTTTCAAAGTTTAAGATGGCGCAGTGTGAGGCATACTACCGAAAATAGCTTTATACAGCAACGCTATTATGCTGCTACTTGCATAACTTGCCTACATTATAAAGTCTCAAAGAGTCGTACATGAAACCAACAATTTAGTGTTACGTAGCTGATGTACTACGTATTGTCATTTATGTAGTTAGTATGATATGAATGTTTATTTAATTAATATATGTAGTGTTGTCTCCATGTAAAGCGCCGTGAGCCCGGCTCCTGGCTGGGATACAGCGCTATATAAATTATCATTTTATAATTATTATTATTATTATTATTATTATATAGTTGAATTTTGTATTGATTATCCAGATAGAATACTTTTGAACGTAAGTGTAAGTATGTACTAATATTTGAATACAATTTATATATTTTGAAAACAATATGTTTCACATTTTCAAAATAGTAATACCTTAAGATTTATTTTGAAAAAAATTAAAACTCACAAAGAGATCGTACGTTTTTTTTTTAAAAATTAAATAGAATTGTATCCTTACGTCTTATCTTATCTTAGATATACAGACGCTCCTTCTATGCAGAAGATAATTGCGTCCACAGACCATGAGAGATGATCTGTTGGCAAGTGATGCAGCGGTCACAGGCCACGGCTATAGGGGTTCCACGCATTACCCCAGCCGCCTAACTATTGTCTAGTTAGGTACCCATTCGGAGCTGGGTGACTCGGGGACTCCTCAGGCCCCGAGAACAAATCCTCACTTTCGTGTGGATTCGAACTCGTGACCATCGGTATGACAGTCGAGAGCGCCACATCTCGACCACCACGTCCCACGTTAAATAATTCTAAAGGATTTTTAATTTAGCATTCCATTGAAAAATTTAAGAATTAATAGTTTATTAACGATTTCAAATAAAACATTTTATATACAATTTTTCTTATAATGTTGTGCCCTTTTTAACAGATGAGTGATCCAAAGAAAAAATATAGACAGTACAGTAATGAATTTTTGCAGTATGGCTTTATTTCGTTACTAGGAAATATAGTATTTGACCAATGCGTCTTCTGCCACTTCGTGTAATAGAACTTTGTCGAATGATTCTACGAAACCTTCCAAGCTTAAGGAAGATTTAAACAAAATCCATAGTGATAAAAAAATAAAGATTTAACCCTTTTTTTTGTTTGAAGCAGTCTAAAAAAATATTTGAAAACACCATCACTTCAACAGCTCTTAGGGACAACATCAAAGCGAGATGACGATGGGCTGCGTGCGTCTATTAATATTTCTTTATTGATGCAAAGTCTGGAAAGCCCCACACGATTGGTAATGAACTTATTTTACTAGCTGCAAGTGAGGCGATACACACTGTTGCACAAATCAACTTTCGACATCACAAAAAGAATTCAACTGTGCAATAATTCAGTCCAAAGAAGGATTGACAAAATAGCTCAGTGTGTTGAAAATTCTTTATGTAAGTACTTATAAACATCTGAATTTTCTCTAGAGTTTGACGAGTCCACTTTACAAGGAAACGAGGCTTTACTTTTAGCTAATGAAAGATTTGTAAAAGAAGAGCTATTTTGACAAGAACTGTTGTTTGCTAAATGTTTGGAAACAGATACGACAGGTGAAACGATATTTACTGAATTAAAAAGATTGTACGATGAAAAAGCTATAATCTTGACTACTAACATTTCTGTTGTTATGGACGGAGCTCCGGCAATGTTAGGAAGATACCAAGGCTTTTTGGTATATTTAAAACAAGCTGTACCACAATGTATGCTCAGTGCAGTGTGTCATTCATCGACATTATTTAGTTGCAAAAATATTAGTGAACGTTTGAATGGATCACTAGATTAGGTCATTAGAGCAGTTAATAAAATCAAAAGGAATGTCTTCAATGAGATATTGTTTGCTAAACTTTGATGGAAAATGATGAAGACAATTATTGTTTACTACTTCACACAGAAGTACGTTGGTTATCTAAAAGTGCATGTTTAAATCGATTTTATGCTCTCTTTGATTCAGTGCTTGAATTCCTGGAAGGGAAAGACAAAATTTAATGTACTCCCCCCCAAAAAATGACATAGCCTTTATGACAGATTTGTTTGCCAAATTTAACGAAACTGATTTGAAACTAAAAGGTGACCAATTAAATTAAATCAAAACTAAAAGCGTAATATCTGTGTTTGTTGCAAAACATTTTCTGTTAAACAAAAATTTGGGAAAGGGAGAATGTTTTCAGATTCAAAATCTCTCGAAATTTCAAAATAGAGATGAAGACTTGCTTGCCTACTACTGTCAACACTAAACGGCTCTTCATGCATACCTGAATCAAAGATTTGAAAACATTCTTCTCTTGGATATTTCTGACTGGGTGTTGAACCCTTTTTCTCGAGGACAAACTAAGATAACAGACATAGATGAATCCATACTAATACAGGTGCAACCTATTGATATTGAATTATCCACAAAAGAGGAACTTTAACCAATGTTTGAACAAGGGTACCACAAATTCTAGTTACAAATAAATATCTCAATTTATATCCTGCGTTATTGGTTATTGTACAAATGTTGTTGACTGCTTACCCGTCTTCCTATTCGGTATAACATGGATTCAGTGCAGTTTTGAACCTCATCAGGAACAAAAGAAACCGGCTTGACATTATTGCTAATAGGGATTTGCGTTAGCTACTCACAAACTTTGAGCCGGACATAAATACACTCATAAAATTATAAAAATCTCATCAAGTTCATCCAAGTCATTAATTTAAGAAAAGAAATTTAACAAAAGCTAATTTCAAATTACGGACGGTTGGCAACCCTGGGGTGGCCTCAATTAGCCCTCTCAATCGCATAAAAATCCCCCTACCCCCCAAAAAAACCCAACAAAAAACAAAAAAACAAAACAAAAAAACAAACAAACAAACAAACAATGTGTAGCATTTTATAACCGTCTGTTCTACATTATATACAAAACTGGGAAACTATATGTTTTTTCAACATAAACGTTCTTTTTGAAATAAGCAATTTTAGAGCATTAAATTTAGTGAGTAAAACATCTCCCCCCCCCCCGCCACCATTTGGGCCGTCCATAAAGTATGTCACGCTATTTTTGACCCCCTTCCCCGTCACTAACTGTAACAAATATTGCCC
>MUZC01004776.1:274217-288458 GCA_002072015.1 Radix auricularia
GGGGGGTAAAGAATGCAATACTTCATTCAACTCCTCATCGCCAAGCACAAATAATTGTGTTGAAATTCGTCAACCACATTAGCTGTTATATTACATTTTAAATTCATTTTTCCACATTATCGCTTCATATAATTGATGTGCAGATATTTAAAGTTCTTGTGACATTGAGTAATGAAATAAACTAAATCCCGAAAGTGATGTAATGTCATAGCTAACAGACTCATTGTTCTTCCTGCTGTCCGTTAAAAATAATCGTGACTCAGCCTCAAATATTCTAGAAGGCTGAGGTTGGTCACTAACCAGAACAAACAAAGACCAACGGAGGGTCAAGTTTTTGGCAAACAGAAGTCGTTAATGTACAGCTTCCCCCCTCCTCCCCACCCCCGTCGATGTTTACAGTCCATTATATGTACCATGTCACTCACAAGGTAAGGTCCCCAAGGCTGTATATATACCAAGCACAATCCAGCACGCGATCTTTTCAACGAGATTCAAGTCTGGGATTTTTAGGACGTCTCCTAGTCCCATTAAACTGAACTCCTGGTCCCGGAGAGATTTTTTACTTTACTCAGCAAAGTTGATTTGAAATCACAAAGGTAATTTTTTATGAGGATATGCTTGTTTATTGTAAAGGTTATTCAACTAGATATTTTTTGTAAATTTTGCCGCACGTCATTGCCTCCTAAAAGCCGAACTTGAACTAAGTAAAAATGGTGGACAGCGATTTAGGCATTAAAATATTATGTACACGTGATACTTGTTTCCCTGTATTGGAGTTTGATGAATTTTTAGTGAGTCTAAAACAAACTCAAAAAATCTATTTTTACCGCAAAGTCCCCTGGTAATGAAGTTAATTTGGCATAGACTTCAAATGGTCAAGGACTTCTTTTTTTTCTACAAAAATACTTAAAATAAGCGATGGATGAAATCTCAAGAAAATAAGCTGGCTGAAAAAGATTTCGAGTTATAGTTAGTTTAGTAGGTAGCTCAGTCGAAAACATTGAATGCGCATTTCTGTGACTAGCGGTTTGTAAGCAGTTGGTGAAGATGTGAAAGTTGGATTCATGAGTAGATGAAGTGCGTCACTTCAATGGTTATTACAGGGCATGATGTCTAATCAAGAGGAGATATAGAAATAAAAACTTTAGGAAATTTAATAAATGCTCTGACAGTAGATCTTTCACTTTGCTAGCCAGAATTCTTAAATATGAATTGCCAAATACCATTCACTCAATCAGTCATGAATCGCGAGATTTTAAGAACTCCAAGCCATATAAAAGAGCAGCATTCAGTAGAAATTTCTCATACGCTCAAGATATGCCCGGACTACTTTTTTAAATAACGAATTTAGCTTCCAGTGGCCTAACAATTACTAACATTACCTAAATAATGTTTTTAATTTTGAATATGTTTTTTGCGTAAAGAGCGTGTTTTGGTGTAGAAGTTTTTGAGAAATCTTTCTTTTGCTATGCATATGCTATTAACGCTTTGAAATTTATGTTTTTAGAATTCTATCAATATCTGTGTTGGCGAACCTTTTTTGGGGCCGCGTAATGAAAACCTACTTTATATAACCTTCAATTAAAACCTACTTTTGATTAAGGAAGTGATATTTTAGTTGCGTGCCATATGTGGCACGCGTGGCATAGGTTCGCCATCACTGATCTATATCGATGAATAAACTCATCATTCATTGACTGACTAAACTACAGACCAATATTTCTCTCAAACTTTAGACTTGAAGAATTTAAGCTTTGGCATGTTAATTTTTCTTACAATCAAACTGCTTAATTTAATTAAGTCCAAGATGATTGTAAAAGTCAATACTTCATTTTGTTAATCTTTCATGTGTCTTCTGCGTTAAATTTTTGAAAATATATTTTTTTAGAAAGTATTCTCTTTTGTTAATGAAACTGATGTACGTCGTTGGTTCTATTTAAACTCAGAACTCAGTCAATATTTTACCTTTGGCAGAATGTAACGAGACAAGGTGGATATTATAAAATTAAAAACCCGTTTAATTCGACAAAATTAGGAGTTATTTTTAATCATTTTATACATAGAATATTCTTTGGTTTACATTTTAAAGCTGGGGATTCTTAAGTGTCGATACTAAATAAAGTATTAATACAACCTACACGTATTAATTCGTTGACATACGTGAAACCATTTCGTGATATCTGTGTGAAGTAAGCGAGTTGAAAGGAATACGCGGGTGAGTTATAAAATTCGGGTAGTACCTGTAAAAATGTCATTAAATAAGGACATTTTATTGAGAGGTAAACCGAAATTTGAGAAATTCAAAATGTACATGCAATTAAGCTTGTATAAGGTCAACCGCTACATCTCCTTTCAAAATGTTTATGTGGCTCTGATATCTCAGTATATCATTTGGGGGGGGGGGGGGGGGAGAGAATTAACGGTGGTTCACCAAGAAATAACCGGAAGAGAATGAGACACGTTGTAAGTGATGAACTTTCTGAGTTAATTTCTAGTGTCGTGAAGCAGACACTTCCTGTCAGTCTTGATGTAAAAAAAATGAAGTGGCCCTCTAACGTAAACGTAAATTCAAAGCCCTCACCATATGACTGAAACACACAGTGTAAAATTGTCCATGGTAATTGAAGAAGCTTATGATAAGACAGTGTAGGGCTGTAGACGAACCTTTTTTTTGGGTAGCGTACCCGAAATTCAAACGATACCCCCTTATTGAAAATTCAAACGATACCCCCTTATTGATATAGCAAAATGCCAACACTCCAATGAAACAACTCTGCGTGCCGTCTGTAGCATGCATGCCATAGGTTCGCCATCACTGTGATAAGGTATAGGCTTTGGGTAATCACTGTCAATTTGTCATACTCTATCACATAAAGAGAGAAAAGATTTAATTAGATTTATAAAAATCTGCACAAGTATTGCTGATATAATTTAGCTCAGGACAAATGTACAGTTTATCCTTTAATAAATATTTTTTGCGTTTTTATGCTTCAGATATAGATCTAGATCTACATAGTCTATAAGGTAAAAATCATTCTTCGAATGGTGTGTTTTAGAAAAAAAAAGTTAGTGCAATATGTTGAAGAATTCGTGATTAGTGTTTTCAGTATCAATTACGGAAATTTCGTGGGGAAAAAAGGATTTCATTTTATGATTCATGTGGAAAAAAAAGTCATGTGATTCATATTTGGATGCTATACATTACAAGGCAAGTGACATTGTTTTTAGTCGGTCAGAACATTTAAAGCTGAGACACCACTTTAACGGCGCGGAAAAATTCAAAGAGATTGCAATGCTCTGCAGAACATTCTTATTTTCTGTCGTGGGTTTATTAGTTACTGTATTATTGTTCCATGAAATGGGTCGAATTTATTCGATCTTCTTACGAGAAACGTTTCAGGGAAAGTCAAGAGACCAAGACAACACTCTTCTATATGTATATTTATATTTCCTACAACAACGTAGAAATTACGGGGATACAACTTATTATAGCATATACACCATTATTCTCTTTTGAAAGAATTTTCTATAAATACTAAACAAAATATTTCTTCCATTCATGATGGGATGTATCAAGTGTTATAATTTGACCAAACGAGGCATATGTAAGGCACTTGTGTTGGCCAAAAAACTTTTTAAAATTGAAAGTATTGTATGTACGACCAATAAAACGTATGTTCTACTGCCAGTCACTTAGGCTATCAAAACTGTCTAGGTAAAATATAGTAAAGGCAGGTGATGTTTTAATTAAAATGGCTGCGGCTATTCGGATCTGGGTCCGTATAGCCTATGATCGCTATACGGACCCGGGCGGGTTCTGTTATATTAAAAGTGTATTCGGAGCCAGCGCAGGTGACAGTGTAGTACAATGTACTAGTATTAGTATGGCTGGTAATTAAAATTATGTTGTTAATTTCATCGCTAAACCTAACCCACACCCTATAACCTATCACTAAACCTAACCCACACCCTAAAACCTATTACTAAACCTAACCCACACCCTAAAACCTATCATTTAACCTAACCTACACCCTAAAACCTATCACTTAACCTAACCCACACCCTAAAATCTATCCCTAACATAAATTATGAACAAAATATTAAAAATTAATTCATTTGACAAACAAAACAAAAACATACAAACAAACAAACAAAAAGAAGATTCCTCAATCGAATACCGAACCTCATACATAATTACCAGCAGTCCTTCGCACTAACGATGAGACCAGGAAGACTCGAACGCCATTGGTCTTTTAAAATGTATAAAGTAAACTCTATAAAATTATCGCTTACTAAGCCTAGCGGGTCCGTATAGCTGTCATAGGCTATTCGGACCAAGGTCCGAATAGCCACATCGAATTAAAATAGTATTGCGGAGATCTCCTTTCAAACACTATGTCGTCTATGTTGCGGTGAGAGCAAAATACTAGTCACAATAAAGGGCAAGAAAGTCATAGCATTAATGTGAGATAAAATTCATCATCGCCTGGGGCTTAGACCACAAACCAAGGCTCTCCAAGCATCCCGGTCTTGAGCCAGTCTCTCTAGTGAGATAAAAACTGATCTATGTTAATTTTTTAAAATAACTTCTTTACCCACGCTTGATCTTTAAGATTTTAATAAATGTTTGTCCCGTGCCAGCTATGAGTACCAAACTTGAGACCAAACACTCGACGGACCAATACCTCAACGAGAGCTGCAGATCTTACCAGAAATGTCATGTTGCCAACTTGGCAAGGAGGAACTCTCTGGTGAAGAAAAACATCGTCATAGAAACTGAGCGCAGGCTCTGCAACCACAGACTGGACCAAGAGAAAAAGAAACTTCGGGAACACCTGGAGACAATCCAGGTCGGACATCACACAAGGTCATGTTACTGTTCATCTACTGCTAAAGGTGAGAGGAGGATTTTCTTTATATCTTCTTTTTTTTTCAATTAGTCAGCCACCAGCTTTAAAAAAATGTCAAAAAGCCTTACGCAGAAATAATTCCACTAAGTTTTCTCTTTGTTTTTCAAAATATAATTTTTGGAGGGAAAAAAGGTGTGGGGTCCATAAGCTTTCGTTTTTCTGAAAGGGAATGCTTCGAGGGGGACAATAGAATGTTTTAGAATAGATTTGATAATAATAATATTTATTATTATTATTTTATTGTTGAGTGAGGTTAAACAGACATCTTGTACATATTTGTTCTTTAAAAAATTAATTAATTAAATTTTTCAATAATTTCAAGCTTTAAAACATAAATTTTAAAAAAAAGAATTATTAGAGCATATCTTCATTTGAAATAATAGGCACCAAAAATAAGGCACTGTTTAAAAATTCTTTTCATAAACTACGCTTAGAAGTTTTCTTTACAAAAATTATTTCCAACCATTTTAAGAATAAAACATTTCCAACATAAAATCAAATTCTCTGGTTGTACGAAATGATGACGTAATGGCTTCTTGTACACTGCAATTTGTCGACGTCATTCAAGTCAACTCTAGTATGATCATCACGCTCTCATTGTCTAAAATATTAAAATAGCAACAACAACAACAACAACAAAATACACTATAAACCAGGCGACTCAGACAATCACATAAAAAGATGATTGTGAGTAAGGAAATAAGAGACTTTATTACAAATATTTTGTATACTGTCCAATTAGATTGAGACAGATACCAAAACATGACCAATTGACTGATGTAAAGTGTACATTAATGTCCTTTTTAGAATTATATATTCTGCTCAGATTTTCTGCACACTGAATAGTTGTGAGTAAAAAGGTCTAGTCACTAAACACAGTACTGATAAAGCCAATTAAAAAGAAGATGGAGAAACACTCTGAGTAGTCTACATTTTTTAACGATAAAGAAATAGCACTGAGTGTGTTTTAGTTCAGCAGAATTTCATAATTAAAGCAGTCCAAATTTCTAAAATATATTTAGAAATAAAGAGTTCAACATTATGATTGTGAGAACAGAACACGATGACTTTATAAACTCCCCTCATTCACCAAAGCGCATAGCTACATTTTAAGACTGTCTTACTTTGCGTAAATCCTTTTACATTAAATTTTTAAAACCATTTAGTTCATGTTCGAAAGAAGATTTGTTTACTTAATTTTTATTTTAAAAAATCAAACATAATTTAATTGAAAGAAGCTACCAAACAAGTTTACTAACTTGTGCCTAATGCGTTCTGTCAAAAATTTGACTTGTGTCCCTTAATTAATATTAATAATTTAAGAAAGGGACATAAGCCAATAAATTGACAGAAAACATTTAGAAGTATAATTACATATTTAGCCTGTCTTATTTATCAAATGATGATTTAACTTCAATAAATTCAACTCAAGAAAATTTCACATAAATTGTATACCTGAACTTTTAACTACAAATTTGTAGCAAGGAAATAGTAAACACGAACCAGTAGATACGTCCGTGTCAAATACAACCATGAATTATTATTCCTAATAGTATAAAATAATATTAAAATAAGAAACATAGAATTTAAAAAACGCTTGTTAAAAACTCATATGTACACTAAATTTCTTATCAGATAATTGATTTTAAAAAACGCTGGTTCAAAACTCATATGTGCACTTTACAATAAATTTCGTAGCTGAACTGAACTGTCCCTGAACCCGACTCTGGGTCGTTGGGGCACCATTTTGAGCTGCACTCTAGCTCATGTCATGTGTCACGGTTGTGAGATGCCTTCTGGGAGTCGCTAAATTTCAGGCCGGTCCACTCTTTGATATTGTCCTCCCATCTCTTCCTTGGTATGCCTCTTTTTCTTCTGCCCTGGACTGTGCCTTGCAATATCATATTTGAGAGACTTCCAGATCTTGTCACGTGTCCGTACCATCGTAATTTCCTCTTTCTAATTAAGGTGAGAAGGTCCTTGTAAGGGCCAATGAAAGCACTTATTTTATCGCGGAACGCTTCGTTTGTGATGTGTGCCATGTAGGCGATGTTTAGTAACTTTCGAAAAATCTCATCTCTAGCGCAGTAATTCTTCTTTGGAGGTCTGCGGTGAGCGTCCACGCCTAACAACCATACATGAAGACTAACATCGCCAAAGAGCGTATAAACCGAATCTTTGATCTCAGGGAGAGCTCCTTGCTTTGCCAGATGTGTTTAAGTTTGCTTAATGCTGCAGTTGTTTGGGCCATTCTGGCAAGAATTTCGTAGCAGATAATGGAAAATGATATTTCTCTATTTATTTGAAAAGCAAGAGATTAAGTGCGAAACATGAAGCGCATTCTATCAACTTTCGCCTTGACAAAGTACACACATAATCTCTGCTCCAAAAATAGAGTAATTAAAACAACAACTACCCGTAAAAACAAAGATTTCGACTATAAATCCCTCATTATAAATGAGACTTAGATAAATCCCTTATAACTAAACTAAACATTAAACACATATTCTGGAGGCCTGAGATTAATTTCTTAAGGCCTTGGCTAATACTTGGGCAACCTGCTCCATCTGCTGAGCAGTGCCATACAACATTGTCTTAAAGTGGGACTCTTTTGCCTCCCGTACCTCCCCGGCTCGTCTAGCGCGGGACACGACGTCAGCGGGTGTGTGACAGTTTCAGAGGCTTGGCTGCAATGACGGCAGTTTGAGTCCCTGTTGTGGTCTAGCCTGTTCAAGTAAAAGTTGGTTGGGCAATGCTCGGTGCGCATTTGGATCACCAAACTCTGATTCTAACGTTTTTTTCCGTTGTCATTTTGGAAGACGTGGGTAAGCTCGAAAGACTTGGATGTAAAGTAACAGTGCAGTGGATCCCAAGCCACATGAATGTTGAAGGCAATGAAAAGGCAGACTCCCAGGCAAAAGTAGGAGCGGCTCAACCCTAACCGGATGTCCCAGTTACTTACCTCGGGGCAAAGACCTGGCTAATGGACCATTTTAGGAATAAGTGATATCAGGGGGGGGGGGTGTTTCTCTAACATGCCCAGGCCAAACCGATCAGGTCAGTGGTGGGGTCGAAACCGTAAGAATCCCTTATAACTAAAAGTATTGATTATGTTCAATATAGAAAGCACCGCGTGACAGACCACTGTGACATCGAGGGCTGGAGTTAACTCCAATGACCCGCGGAGGTCAACTATAGCAGACGAATACACGTGCTATATAGAGATAAACTAAAAATTCATTAATTTAATCTCGGTACATTCGATCGATCTGAAAATTAGAAAAAATGCATTTGTTAGATGACACAAGTCTATGTGAAAATTTTCAGCTCGATAGGATCATGGGGAGGGGTCATCTTTTACTTTTGTTTTTATTCGGACGGGTGGGACGAAGAGATGACGAAAGAATGACGAGATGGTGAAGTTAATATAAAGGATTAAATAATCTAGCACAGTAAAGAGTAAAATATGAAATACATATAACACCTGAAACATATATAATTGAACAAACATTTTTAAAATTATTTTTATTTTTTTAAATAAAAAATAAGTCACAATATAAAATTATGCGTACAATGGTTTCTGTACAAGAATCACATATTTTACTTGAATTAAAGTCAGAATTACTTAAGAGTGGGGATAGCTCTAACTTCATGTTCACTTTTTGTTCTCACTAAACCAGTTAAACTTTTTTTCAAACTCAGTAACCCATCAGATATATAACAAGAAAACCAACTCTTGTTATGCCGAGAGATAGCAGATATACTGAGGTGTTTGACAGAAGTCAGGCTATGAAACGTTTTGCAATAAACGTTGTGTCCATAGCGTTGTAAAAACAAACAAAAAACTTATTTGTTCAAGAATAAACGCGATCACTTTCCCCTTCAAACATTCAAAATCAAAGATTGGTTTACATACACAAGTGGCAATGTGAATTATATCATCCTTTGCAAGTGTTATGCTAATAATAGCGAAATGTAGGAAATTGCACTTACTGATAAATTATGTAAGAGTACTAAGAGTAATAAAACACCATTGAGAATTTATCGGTAAATATATTTTTAAAATTATTTTGTTACGTTGACGTCATCTGGTATGAGCCAAATGCAAAAAAGGCACACTTGAATAAAACTTTTTTTGTCGTTCATGTTTATTTTACCAACTCTCTATTTTAGCAATGTGTTATTTTCAACTTCTTATCCGTTATATATATATATTTTAATAGTTTTTTTAATGTGGTTTTTTGCCGATTTTTTTCTTTTCCACGCTTAAATGTGTATATTGCATATGATTGGGGGATATTATTTTCACGTAATCTTAATTAAAACTGGCTCTGTCTATTTGTGATTGTTCAGCATTTGTGTGTCGTCTGTAATACAGTGTAACATCTATCTTAGCATGACCCCAATTGTTTGTGTCTCTGTTAGAGAAAACAAAGAGCGAGACGGAATCATCTCGTCCGTGCACGGCCACTCCACAAGTGACCATTGAGACCTTTGACCCGTACCCGGTCACGTTCTGTGGGAAGATTCCTTCTAGGCGACTTCAGCGTCGTCGGTCAATGACCAGTATGGACAGAGGTGAGACAGGTTTGGACAGTAACAACTTTAGACATTTTACTTGTAGTTTTTTTTTAATGTAATAAAAAATCACTATGTTTCAAGATGGCTGAAGATGTAATAGATTATGCCCCATGATAAAAGCTGAAGATGTAATAGATTATGCCCCATGATAAAAGCTGAAGATGTAATAGATTATGTCCCATGATAAAAGCTGAAGATGTAATAGATAATGTCCCATGATAAAAGCTGAAGATGTAATAGATAATGTCCCATGATAAAAGCTGAAGATGTAATAGATTATGTACCATGATAAAAGCTGAAGATGTAATAGATAATGTCCCATGATAAAAGCTGAAGATGTAATAGATTATGTCCCATGATAAAAGCTGAAGATGTAAATGTAATAGATAATGTCCCATGATAAAAGCTGAGGATGTAATAGATTATGTCCCATGATAAAAGCTGAAGTTGTAATAGATAATGTCCCATGATAAAAGCTGAAGATGTAATAGATTATGTCCCATGATAAAAGCTGAAGTTGTAATAGATTATGTCCCATGATAAAAGCTGAAGATGTAATAGATTATGTCCCATGATAAAAGCTGAAGATGTACGGTAATAGATTATGTCCCATGATAAAAGCTGAAGATCTAATAGATTATGTCCCATGATAAAAGCTGAAGATGTAATAGATTATGTCCCATGATAAATAGGTTAACTTCTTTAGATAACCAAATTAAGGATTGAATAGGTGACGTTGAGTGCCTCTATCAAACGGCAAATGCCCCCGCCCCCTTTTCGCTAATCTAGCTAGCAGTAGGTTTGATCAGATCAGTTTGACCACACTCACATACTATCACAATATTGTTCCTCACTTTATGCAAGGCTAAGGGTTCACGGGCTTAAAAGAACTTTTGTCTGACGATTGATATTTTTTTTCTTAGATTTAGACAAAATATTATTGTCAGCAAGTCGCAAAAATGTGATTTTAATTCGTTTTTTTTCCCTAACTCAGCCCAATTCTTTCTAACAAGTTCTGGTTGAAGCCTCGAAAAAGCTTGATATCTATTCCTCAAAATAAATTCTGCTAATCAAAAATATTCCAAAATGAAATGCCAATGATTTTTTTTAATTAAAAAAATATGCCTAGGATAACATGTAGATTTCTTTAGCGGGTATAGTTTTTTTTTCTCTGGTCAGTTTAAAAAGAAAAAACATCTTTTATAATGTTATTATGTTTTTTGCACGACATCCGGCAGACGAGCCCTTGAAGTTTACAACGAACACAACAAAAAAGCTTAAAATACTTGTAATAATTGCCTCTAAAATATCTTTTTCAAGCGACTTGCCACCTCCCCTCAAAAATAGCATTATGAAGCTTTTAATAATTTTTTTAGCAATATTTGAATAAAATACTTTTAAGGGCTAGGTATGAAAAACAGACTGACATAGACCATCATTCAGACATCTTGTTTTAACCTGTTTCCTCGCAGGTAATTCCCGGAAACCATTACGAAACAGGAGAATTTCCAAAGAATTTGAAGACATGAATCTCGGCGGTCGCTCGCACGGATCTGACATTGCCGCCCCTGGTTCACCCGCAAACCAACGCGCGTCCACTGCATCGCCGACACCAATACCCAGGCCGCGCCCAGCGTTCAACTCCGTAGAGCTGGCCGATCACGACCACCTTTGGGTCGGAGACCCCGAGGCCATTCACTCGGTCAGGCGGGCCAGGAAGACGGTCGCCCAGCAGGAGCACGAGAGGATGCAGCGACTCGTAGGTCGATGATGTTGCTTGTAGGTGTCTGTAATGGAATCATTTGGTCGACAGGGGCGTAGACGACGTCGCTGTTCATTCGATGTGAACTCGTCTATTTGAATACAGGGTTTACCTTATCTGTTACAGACGCTCCTTCTATACAGAAGATCATCGCGTCCTACGCTTATCCATGGTTTGTGTCTAGTCCTGCAATCTTATTACAGTCTTAAATGTTGATAAAACGTTGGTTTTCTTGGTTTCTTCAGGCAAAACATTTCACTTCTGAATTCCTGACAGGAATAACGAGAATTTTTAGGTGTTTGTCTTTTCACACGGAATAAGTAAAGTGTCAATCTGAGGCTTGTATTATGTTATCTTCGTGATATTTGTTCACTGATATAATTTAAAAGTCAATGTATATTGCGACGTCAGGTTGGTGTGTCTCACTTCATGGTGTGATGACAATGCTTGGGGAACAAAACTCGAATTCATCACTAATGGCATCATGATCAAATAATAATTCACAGTATTAATTGTACAAACATAATTGTCAAAAACGTGATGTAAGAAAATGCATGCAGTTAAAATATGTGTGGATGACATTAAAAGCTATAATAAAATTGAATAGATTTCAAATTAGATGTGTTAATTTCATAGTGTGTTCTTGTTTTAAAACAAGTTGTTGTTTTGGGTTTTTTGCCGGATCCCCCAATTCATCCAGAACTGTCTAGGGGCAAAAACTTGAACCTAACCACAATGCTGGCTGGGTTTAGCAGTTATTACTGTCCATTCGACCATTTCAGCTACATTCGTGCATATTCAGAAATGAATAGGTTTTCATGGGTCTATTTTGGTTCAAACACATCCTAAAAAATGGACTCTGTCCCAATAGTTTTAGTTGCATGTTAAAGGATTTAACGATTATGATATTTGAAAACTGGGATTTATAAATTTAATTGACTTGATTGAAAAAATCATGCGGAGGATACTTAATGATGTGATTACAGTAGAAATATTGAGGGACGAATATGCTACTAATTATACGGCTTCAGAGTTTTTACGTCTGGAGATAGTTTGTTATAACAAATATGTAAATAATTTTTAAAACTCTTAAAAACCAAGTTTGTGACTATAAATTCTTTATATAGGGATGTTCATAATATGACGGAAATCTATTAATAGAAATATTTTATCTAAATTTATCTTTTGTAAGGACAAATTCATAAAAAAATTAATAAAAGATTCGAGTCAATACGTGAATGGAGGCATATTGAGAATGATTGATCTCATCAGCTAATTTTTAATTCTTCGTTCATTTAAGACATCTTATGGGACTTGCAAAATCAATAACAATTTCGTAATTTTACTAAGCTAACAATTTTGAGAACATAGTGATTTGACTGTAGACTATTTATGCCTCAAAACATTGTTCGTTAAATTGTAATCTAAAAAAAGAACACTACGAAATGAGCTATGACGTTTTCCGGTTTTAGAAATGAAGTACTCTATACGAGACATAGCTATAAGGATGTTCCTTATAATACACAGGGTAAAACAATCCGAAAATACAAAATTCTAGTTATGTCTCGTAAAACGTGTTTAATATAATGCGCACCGATCGAGAATACATTTTTTAAAAAGTATTGTCAATATAATGCGCACTTTACTGCGTGACAGGAAAGGTTGATGAACATAATACGCACCACGACACTCTATCTCAAAAATTAACATGATACATAGAGATAAATAAAATAATTTGACTATTCAATAATTCAATTACAGTAGATTCGATCGAACTGAAATTTTGAAACACCATTTTTATCATCAGCACGAGTCTGCCCGCAAAATTTCAGTTCGCTAGCTTACGAGGAATTGTGTTAAAAATTGATCCAAAGTTTTTTTGGCAAGCAAGCAAGCAAGGGCTCAGACACCACAAGTTAATATAACGGATTTGAAATTGTAAAGATGTAGATCTATATAAAGTTCACTAAAGCACTTAAACTAGGATTTCTAGAGAAATCTTGAGATGAGTAATAGTCCATTGACATTTTCCTCGAGATAACTCAAGCTATGACTTGCTTCCAGTGGCGGCGTTAGGTTAGCGCGGGGCCTAGTGCCAGCAATGACCCCGCGGGGCCAGAGTACTAGTAAAGATCGCTAAGCACCAGTATGCTATGGTATTTAAAGATATGAAATATCTTGATTAATGTGTAATTTTAATACCGCGTGTCACCTTTTTATTAAAAGTTGTAACGGTCAGTGGCGTAGCTAGGGTCATGTGCGCCCGGGGGCAAGACACAAATTCTGCGCCCCTTGACGGACCGAAATATTCTGGGGGCTCACTGAGCCCCCAAGAAAAATTTGAAATTTTACGGTTTATATGGTTCATTTTTTGAAGCAAATGATATTTTAATGAAATACAATACAGACTAATAATTCTCTATACGATTATAAACAATTTATTTGAAAAAAAAATACTCTACTAATTATACATGACTCGAATAGACATAATCTAAAATAAATGGATCTTCCTTGATTTGAATGTCGTCAATCTCGCTGTTAAAATTGATATTCTCAAGTGTTCTCTTTCGATGCTAAGGAGTGCAAGATCATCCAGACGATCTTGATCCATTGAAGCACGTAATTAAGACAAAATAAGGTTTACTTTGCTGAAGGACCGCTCACAGCTTTTAGTTGAAACAGCAATTTTTAGAAGTATTTGAAGTGAAATGCGCAGATTCGGAAATACGTCATCTCCATATGAAACAATAAAATCGATAAGATCCAAAGTAGTTTCCGGTAGAACTTCAGTCCGGGTACTGAGAATCTTTTTTTAGTATTTGATTTCATGTTCACAATTCGTAGAAATTAGCAAAATCTAAGCAACTATAACGAAGCGTATAGACTTTTGTTTCAGCAAGAAGAGATTTGACGTCTAGTAACTAGTAAAAATCCAAATTTGTTGTTTAGGTTGTTTAAGACGTAAAATCCGTATTGATATCTCCTGTT